>JANRMJ010000001.1:131636181-131662887 GCA_025584955.1 Alethe diademata
CTCAGCAACAGAGCGGGCCTCCCCTCTCCTTTTCTGTTGGGGGCTTGGTCAAAAATGGGGCCCGGTAGGCTTCCTGAGCCCTGCGTCAGAGCCTGCCCGGCCTCGGCCAGTGTTACCTTCTGAGAGGCCGGAAGGGAAAGAGAACTTTCCTAGGATTTGTTTGTTTTAAAATGTGAATCTCACAGTGGCAAGATTCTCACATCTCTTTCAGTGGTTTAGCCAGTTGTCAGTTCTCAAAACTAATCACTGATTGGTTTTTGTTGGACATAGAGGAAGCCTAACTGCTCCTCTCTGAGAAAGTCACTTCTTTGGATTGTCTTTAGTGCCAAACCAGCATGTCCATTCTCATTCTCTGTTAATGCTATCTTATTCTGTTCTCTCTCTAGCCAGACCACTTCAAGAATTTTTTTGGACATTAGGAAAAAATTCTTCATGGAAACAGTTGTCAAGAATTGGAAAAGCTGCCCAAGGAAGTGGTTAAGTCACCACTCTATGTGGTATTTAAAAGAAGTGTAGATGTCATGTTCAGGGAGGTGGTTAATGGAACTTTGTAGTGGTAGGTGAACGGTTGGACTCTATGCTCCGAGAAGTCTTTTCCAACTTCAGCGATGTTATGCTGTGATTTTATGAGTTTTTGAAAATTTAGCATAGGCAATGGCAGATTTTGGCTCAGTTAGGCCACTGCATGATTGTTTCTCAAGGGCACTCTTGTTCCATGATGTGGTAGAACCTTATTTTCTTAAAATACTCAAGTATCAGGAAGCGGCAAAGAACACTTTATAAGGCTTAGTGAAAAAAATCCTTATTTTATATGAGATCTCACATCCTTTCCTGTATAATAATTTTCTTGAGCCTCATGATTTTGTTTTATGTCAATCAGCGGTGCATTGCAAAACTGAATTCAGCCAATTCTTTTCTATGCTTGCAAAATGTGTCTGCAACTGACAAACGCCCACTTTTGCTTTTCACTATGAACTTAGATCAAAAGTCTAACTTCATTAAAGTTTATGATAGTAAATATATTTAGTAAAGAACCACAGAATTGTGGAATTATTTGGGTGGGAAAGATCTTAAAACTAATTTAGTTTCTGAGATATCAATTGGAATGAAAATGCTTCTTTACCAAAACATCACAAAGGTGCGAAACCAGAAGCAGAACATGCAGCTAAAAACCACACGACATGTCCACATAGCCACACATCCCCTACACAAAGCCAAAAAAAACTCTCAGAGAAAGATAAGAAAGGCAAAGAGGAGAGAAAGATTACTAGAAAACCAAAGGTATAGACCAGACTTCAAATAACATGACACGTCTAAGCATATAGTGAAAGTGTTCTAAATCTCAGACCAAGCCTTACACATCATGTGATCTGTGATCCAGAGAGTTGAGCTCCAAATGCATTTGGTATCCTCTGATTGACTAAGCTGTTAAAAAGACAATGTGAGCAACTATGGTTCTCTTCAGCACTTAAGAGGGAAAATGTAAAAAATATCTTCAAATACATTAGTATTTATTTCTGGTTGCACTCAAGTAAATGAGAAATACAATTAAAAATATTTTTGTAGGGAGAAAAATTTAATAGGAGTGATTGATTTTGGGCATTTATAGGGAGAGCAAAGCAAATGAAATTCTCTTTGTCTAAACACTTCTTGGTGAAGATCATTCATTTTTAGAATATGAAATTGAAATTCAGTAGCTTCATGTCACTTTGGAGAATACCACAGTCTACAAACTGCCTATTTTCTGAAATATCCTGTATGTATTAATTTTTTCTGTTTGCACTGGAGCAAGAAAGTGAACTTAGCTGGTTAATTTGTGGTGTAGTCTTACTGCAGAGTTAATTGTGGTACTCAGCAGGATGACTATTGCAGTTTAAGATTTCAAGGAAGTGGAACGGCTCCAAACAAAAACTATTGACTTACTGCATAGTGTCCTATATTCTGATCACTATGTAATGTAGAAGTGTTTCCAGACTTTTAACATCTGAAAATAACTATTTCGTTCATAACTAAGCACAACTGTAGTGTATTAGACACTATAAATAAAAAGAATGACAATTTTGTCAAAAAACCTCTGAAAATTTGGGGGTTGTATTTTGTTTTTAAAGTACAGTGGTATTAGAGTTTTCCAAGAAACGAAATAACTTGATTATTTTGATTTTAATTGGACCAAAATCTAATATCAAATGCACAGCATTCTCAGTAAGCCTACTGTGGTTTACAGCAGTTATGAATGAGATTCTTTGTGCCGGACATATTTATTCATAACAATATTTGGCTGCAATTTTCAAAATTACTCAAGGACACTGGATAACTGATGTACGCAAGCACACTGAGATTTTATTTTTTTAATTTTGGAGGAAAAAAGAAATTTTTTTACCTTCGGGAATACAAGAACACAGATTTGGTAAGATCTTTGTCAAGTATAACATGCCAAGTCTGTGTTTTTGGTTAAATAAATAAAAGATAAGCAAAGATTGTAATTTCAATCATGCTTTTGTTTATATTAGCATTTGTATTATCATTGATACTTTCTAACTCTCACATCTAAAAAGCTTATGTCTTCTGAAAAATATGTCTATGCTATTATAAGCATTGATATTATCAAATTCACATTTTCCTGTTCAGAAGCGAAATATGAAATACCATCAGAACTTGGTTATTATCTGTTCATTGAATTTAAATAGGTTTTCAATTGTAATTTTTTATGATATTGAAACCATGTTTTTATTACTTTTCATTATCCTGTGTCAATAACTCAACAGTCAAAGTTCAAGACTTTTCACCATGTACCATGAGCTTACAATTAAGCTTGTGCTTTGATATTATGCTGAACTGCTGTCTTGAAGAGATACCTTGCATTCATGGAAATTGTTCCTATAAATTTTCTATCTGTTCCTGAAGTCTTTTGAAACACCTGATGTGAAATGCACATTCTCTGGATCTTTTCCCACACATAATTTTGTTCCTCTCAAATAAATAAGATTTGGGTAATGCTTTGAGGATAAATTACCAAGTTTTATCAGAATATCAGAAGGGGCTTAACTGTTTTTCTGAATCTGAAAGCAAAGGTTTTAGGTATCCCTTAATTACAGAAGAATCTAGACATCGTTGGAGATTGTAGAGCAGTCTTCCATTCATTTTACAAATTTGTTTGATAAGAATGTGAGATTAAAATCTTATACTAGAAAGCTCTTAAAATGTTTTCCTTCATCTCTGAGACCACAATTGCAGAGAAACCTCAACTATTGCATCAAGCTTAGTAATACTGCTACAATTGCAAAGACACTAAATGCTGATTAAGACAAAAAAAATAAAGACCTTAGTTTTGGATAGGGATTGCATGTTATTAGCAATATTAGAAATATACATAAACTTTCCTGAAACAGAGAACAAAAAATGCTCTTTACAGCATATTTTCATTCAGCAACACACTCAATGAATTGTTAGAGAGAAAGGAAGTTATCCTCTTTGTACTGTCTGTGCTAACTGGAATTTGTTCATTGGCACAAAGACTACATTGCTAGTCATTACATGGATCAAGAGAACATAACTTGGCAACATCAAAATTCACCATTCAGTCTCCATGTACTGCTTTGATTAAAGGCTGTAGCCTTCAGTGCCATCTGGAAAGGATGTGAAGGCTATATTCCCTGTTCTCAAACTGCATAGTAAATTGTGAATGTAGATCTCTGTCTCAACCTCTGAAAGTGAGCTCAGATGCATTACTTCAGTCACCAAGGCCAGATCACCCTATTCCTAACCTAGGTTATGTTATAAAGTTCTCTTATTCAGAATGGATCAGGACTAATATTACTCACTATGAATGGATTAACCTTCTAATGTCCTGGTAATTGTTACCACAGTATCACTTCTTTACCATTGATTTCTTAAAATCATTATAGCAATTTGTTATATAATCATATAATCATAGAATGGTTTGGTTCCTAATATAAATCTACCATCTTCTGTTGAAAACCATTACCCCTTGTCCTATCACTACAGGCCCCTGTAAAATGTCCCTCTCCAACTTTCTTTTAAGGCCCCTTCAGGTACTGGAATGCACTATGAGATCTCCATAGAGACTTCCTTCTCCAGGCAAAACAACACAAACTCCCCTGCTCTATCTTCATAGGAGAGGTACTTTAGCCCTCTTATCATCTGTGTGGATGTCCTTGCACTTGGCCTTGTTGAACTTTATGATATTCTCATGGGCTTACCTCTCAAGCTGTTGAGGTAGGATGTCTCTGGATGGCATCCCTGCATATTAGTGACACTAGAGATCTTGGTGTCACTGGCAAACAGATCTTGATGTCACTGACAAACTTACTGAGGATGCACTTAATCTCACTGTCCATGTCACCAACAAAGATGTCAAACCAAACCACTTCCTAAGGAATGCCATTTGTCACTCGTCTCCACTTGAACATCAAGCTGCAGACTGCAACTCCAGCCATCTGATTCCTATGGCCCCTCAATTGAACCATATGTTAAATCCCTGTCTCTCAAATTTAAAGACAAGTATGTCTTGTGAGACATGCTGAATGCTTTGCATCAGTCCAAATAGACAGATCAGTTGCTTCTCCCTATTCACCAGCAGTATATCTCCATAGCAACAGACCACTATATTTCTACTATATTTTCCAGATATAATTTGTGTTAGAGTCACTAATCATCTCCTTATTTTCTGTCACTTAGCATAGTTTCCAGGGGGGTCTGACCCATGACCTTAATGGGCACAGAGATGAGACTGACTGACCTGCAGTGTCCTGGGTCTTTCTTTTTTCTCTTTTTGAAAGAGTTATAGTTCTCCTTTACCTAGTCAATGGGACCATCACCAGACTGCCATAACTTCTCAAATATGATGGACAGGTGCTTAGCCTCTGTATTTCCCGTTTCTTTGGGAACTCACTGCAAAGTTTATAATTTTTCATAGTATAAATAATATTTATTTGAAATCTAAATACACTGAATAATAGTAGTGATTTTTTTTCCTTAAAGGTTAGGTGAAAACTGAATACGTAATAATAAAAATCAGAACTAATGTCTAAGAATTTTTAAGTTAATTGCAGAAAGAAAATATACTAGATGTTGAAAAAAATTCCCCTTTTTCTGCCTTATCTTTGTGTCATATTGTTCAGTTCTCAAAAGGAACAAACTCACCTTTCTTCTCTTGATCCCAGCAGGCATATAAAGATATTGATAGGTATACAGGTATACAGATATATAGATAATCAGGCATAGTGGTAAGGCGATAGGCAGTATAATAGATAGATAGATAGATAGATAGATAGATAGATAGATAGATAGATAGATAAAATATTCTTACTCTAGACAAGGACAGAATCTAGAAATAGGATACCCAGACTCCTCAGCTTTATAAGAAAGCATAAAAGAAAAAGTTTACAATAGAGAAACTATGCAATCACAGTAAGAAAACATAAATCTGCAGATTTATGTCCCTGATAGTAAACATTGTTAAGCACTAGCAGTAATCAGAACAGGCATATTTGCTTAACAAAATTGCAGAATATATTTTGATTGGTTTTTGGTTTACTTCTTATACTCTGTAATTTATTCGTATCACTCCAGCTGGCAAGAACAGTGTTGCCAGACACTTTTGTGTTTATGACCCTGGAAACATACATGAGAGAACAGAATAGAAAAAAAGATAGTGAGAGTTATTTAAAGAAATCCCATATGATATCTTAGTGTGAAAAAGAAAAGGTCTCAGATAAGCAATTTCATAGTTGTTTATGAGCATATTAAATTATTAAAACAATATTAATGGACAGATTAATTATCAACAATTATGAATAGAGTTTTCTTACACTTATTATATTTTAATGGATTACAGGGGTATAGCTCTATGGTGAGCCTCTTTTTCCTGCATCCATTGATTGATTCAGCAGGAAACTAACTCCTTCTTCTCTCTTCTCCTTCCCCTCAAATTTTAGCCAGATTATCTCTCTGACATAGAATACTGCACATTTCCACATGTTCTAGCACAAATTAGTGAAGAAAAATTGCACAAAGCCATTGAGATTAAGATTAGTTTAAGATTGGTTCAAACTATCAGGAAACCTCATATTAAAAGCTTAATACTGCAAACAGAATCAACATTGAAGTACTAGTATTGCCAAGTTCCTCTTTATTGCATGGTGTAACACTTTTGTTCATTAGCTTGGTCTACTTTGAGTACTTCCATCTGCATTCAAGAAGCTGGTTAATCATTTCTGTCAGCCCATCTTGATATGGAATTAATATTACATACATGAAAATTACTTATGACCTGGAAAATTCTAATCCAAAATATTCCCTTTCATATGGTCATACAACCCATTGATGCTTCAATTCTTTATTTCTTTATTTTAATCTTAAAATATTATATGGTGCCTCAGCAGATCATTAGAGACATTCCAGCATTCACAGGTCTGGTGTTTAAATTAGCACTTCAGCTAATTAAACTCTTAATTCCTCCTTGTGCATCTTAGACCACATTTTAATAAAAAGTTGGATTTTTCACAGTATGTCTTTTGAAAACGTGGAGTTAAATTTAGCTATATAATATTCTCATTCATATATAATAGAGCTAACTGGATGATCTTCTTTATTTTCTTCCTTTAGGGACCTGTACTTATTTATCTACTAATGACTCCCTTCTTATAATTCCTAACTCTGACTGTATATTTACCTTCCTCACAGTATTCTCAAAAGTCTTTACTAGTGCTGCAAAGCTTGGCCATGCAAGAGCTGGACTTTAAATCCTTGCTGGACAGAAAGTTAAGCTTCTCAAGAGTTGTGAAAGACCCTAGAGATGGAGAAAGAAGGACTTAATGTCAAATGAAAGACTAAGTTGCTCAGAGCATCAAGGTGGAGCTACTAATGGATTGGTGTGCCATATTCATAGTGCTGTTGCAGGACTCAAGACTGTTGACCAGCTTTGGGCTCCACAGTAGAAGACAGGCATGGAGAGCTGGGAGTGAGTCCAGCAGTGGGCAGTGAATACAATCAGGAGCTACTCCCTTACTAGGAAATGTTGAGGGATCTGGGCCTGTTTAACCTTATGAATATAAACAAGTATTTGAAGGGAGGGTGGCAAGAGGATGGAGCCGGGCTCTTCATGGTGGTGCCAACCAATAAAACAAAAGGCAGCAGGCAGAAACTGATGCACAGGCAGTTCCAAGTGAGCATGAGGAAGAACCCTACTGGGTGAGCATAAACTGGAACACATTTTCTGGAGAGGTTGTAGAGTATCCCCTATTGAAGGTATTCAATAAATGTCTGGATGCAATCCTCTGCCATGGGATGATCCTGCTTGAGAAGGGAGGTTGGGCCAGGTGACCCACTGGAGTTCCTTCCAACCTTAACCACTCTGGGATTCTATGATTTTGTGTGACCCCATGTGTAAGGACTCAAAGAGAATAGTTGCTTGCTTCAAACATTGTCAAGATCACAGAATGAGCTTGCCATAGGATGAGCCAGCACAATGGGCCTGAGATAAGCAGAGAAGGGAAGAATTCATGACAGGGAGGCACCAATTGCAGGCCTGGCAGGGGCAAGATCTGGTTAGCACATCCTGGGTAATGCATCTAGACAAAAATTCCCACTGTGGCAAACTGTGGGAAAGGAAGCAACAACTCATACACTTATCACCCCAAGTTATGGAAGAGATAACATTTGCAATGATCACTAAATCATTTCCAGATGCTTCATTTCTGAGCCCTTTCATCAGAAGACTTCATGATCCACAGTGTTAAAACCCTCTCCCCAGGAGAGGTACTCGGACATTCCATGTGAACCTAAATGTACATCAGCCTGTTGAATTCTTTGTTTCGTGGGCATCCCCCATCACAAATGGATCAAGGGCTGTGACCATCACTTTGACCAACAGACACCTACTTTTCTCATTGCTGAACCCACAGGTGTTGATATCTTTCATCTTCATTGTCTATTCTTATGCTTTCTTTGTCTTTATTTCTTTTCCATAGAAATTTTCTTAATGAGTTAATAGAACAACTCAAAACAAATTCCATACATCTTTATCCTGTACCTAAATTATCTCTTAGTCTTTATAGCTCCTGTAGATGGCAAACTTCCTCCACTGAGAATTCTCACTTGTTGCAAAAAAACTCATAAGTCAACCTTAAATTTCTTTAAAAGGATACCTAGTATTTATACAGAAACTGAAAACAAAATCCATAGTTTTATTATCTATCATGTTACATTTCAAAGGCAAATAATGAGTTTTTATCAGATACTTAGAGTTTTAAAATACTGTTTTCAAGTCAGTTTTAGACTTGGATAGAAGAATTATATTTAACCTTGGAAAGTTCTCTTCTCCTCAAAGGCCAGTCATTATCCTCAGAGTGTTTTATCAACTGCCTGTCACTGTGTTGCTGTCTTTTAGATTTTACTGCAAGGTGCTCTGCTCCCCTGCACTGCAGAGAGCTTTTGGAGCATAAAGTTGTTTTCCAAACGGCACTATGGTTAAGCTGGTGTTTTGACTAACCCTTTCAATGTTCAGTTTAGTCCTGGGCCCAGATTTAAATCCTGCCTTCATTGTTACATTTGAGTCAGCTGCAAGCACTATTGATAAAGTTGTTCCTGGGCCCACTTCTCTTAAAATTTGAAATTACCCATATATTCTTCTCAGTGAAATACAGAATTGCTCCACCAAAGCTCGAGTTCTATTTCTTGGATTGATTGCATGTATTTTCAACATAATTTTCTAATATCTTTGTTTTAGATTATGATATGTCAGTGTCTGCTTTTCTGCTTTTATATTTAAATTTTATGCAGCTTCAGCAGCCCACAACACATTAAAAATATATATACTTACTTATTTCATTGGTCCCCATACTCCCCCCTTCCTTTCTTCCTCTCTCTCTCTCACCTTTTTACTTTTTTTAATAGAAATATTTCTACTACGGTAAACTGTGATAGGTTGGACAGATTTTTAAAAAAGCTTTTACTTGTACTAATCCATTTTAGGAACTTCTTTATTGGTTTAGAGAGGCAATAATTCTTTTGTGGCACAGCATGACAAGGCAGAGAAATAGAAGAGAACTTCAACATGTACTCAAATTTTTTATGAAGTTGCACCTGACTTTAAAAAGAATTATGCTTGATTGCTTTTTATTGTCTCCTCCTTAATATTAGTGATATCTGTTTGAAGGTAACTGTATGTTAACCCAGAGGACTGATTAGAAATCATGGGAAAGTACAGTCAATATAAGGGGTCAGAGAGTGACACAGAGAACCTTAACCTCTTAAATTGGGAAAAACAGAGTTATCCTGTGTACTAACAAGTTTTCATCTGATGAGCTGCAGGCAGCTCATTAAAACTTGGTTGTATTACTTAACATGGGATCTCTATAAACCTCTCCAGCATATGACAGCTGATTGGGAAAAGTAAATGAAATCCAAGATTTTAGCACATGAATTATTTCCAGAAGAACTGAGAATGTTATTGCACAGGACTGATCTGAAATCTTCTTGGGATAATGCACTGAAAAAAACTCTACCAGCAGATATAGGGAAGGACAGCTAAAAGGAAAAGAAAAATGTAGAACTTGTCCCATTGAAATGAAAAAAAAATGCTTTGCTTACTTAAGCAGAAGGAAGAGGAGAGAGAATATCAATACTCTTTGTTTAGACACGGAAAAATCAGACAAGAGAAGACCTATTAAAGCTAAAGGATAAAGTTGTCAGAAGAAGAAAAAATATAATGTGACCATGAATAAATTTATGTTCCTAATTAGTAATTTCAAACCATGAGAACCATCAAGTATTGGAACGACATTTTATTCAGAGCAATGAAGGACAAAAAAATTCAAAAACCTTCTAAGATGAAGATTAGGAAATGTACAAGAAGGCTTATACAGTATGTCTGCCTTCAATAACAGGAGTTCAAGTCACTGACCTAGAAATCTTATAGCTTTGAGCTCCCAAGTACACATGTATTTTTTTAATTTTGAAGTTAATATAAAAGAAATTGCATTTTAGTCCAGATTCTATAAATCAAATATTAATATTTGGCTATTTTATAACTGCATAAATTTCTTTAGAGGAGCTGTTACTCTAGAAGATAGTTAGATGCTCTTTGAGCAACTGTGATAATATTAACTCCTTTTGATTGATACACTGAATGTGACCACATAGTATGCACTAGCTGGAACCATTTCCATGTAATTATTGCGGTGACATTTTTCAGAATAGCACTACTTGACATTTACAGTGAAATGTAGTGCCATTCTGAAAAATGTTTCCTTATATTCACTTTTTTGGTGGACATTTTATTCTGCTATCGCAGTAGGACACACACTGTATATGAACTTTCACTTGTACAGTGATTTTCTTTAAATTGGTATAAGGATAGAAATTTTATTAAATTTAGCCCTCTGTTGAGTACTGTTTAAATTTCTCAGTATATGTACACAAATTTTTTGTGTCAATTATTACTACTGCTCTGAAAATATTATACTGAAAGGATAATAAGACAGACTGAAGTATTTTTGCATTCTTCTGAATGCTGCAAATAGAAAAATAGAACTCATATTAAAATTTTAAAAATTTATGACCTCCAAATTAATTTTTTCCTAGAATTTAATTTAATTTTATTTAATATATCATTTCCTTTGTTCTCCATTCATTTTAAAACAAAAAAATAGGGATTTTCTTTATGTAGTACTTTGAGAGACTGCAGAAATATGATCAGTACTTTATGGGGCTTTCTTGTTTTTATTTGCTTGGTGAGCAGCTTCACTCTGCATTTTAGGAAAGAATAAATATTTATAAATATAAAAGTGAGACACAATTTTTTTATCAGTCACTTCTACACAATTTGAAAATATCAGTTACATTGCATATTTTTATGTGCAACATAAAGACTTCCTAACATTAGGAAAATAGGGACTTAGATGCAGCCTGGTATCTTTTCTACACTCCTGTCCCAGTTTTATTGTAAAATTTGTCCAGAAATAATATATCTACCTATAATAATCTTCTTTTCTTGAAGAGAATTCCAGCTCTGAGTTATACACCATTTGCTTCCTTGCAAATTATTAGTGTGCAATTATTAGCATTACATCAGCAAAATTCTTGGCTGTCCTGTCTCATACCAAGGTGCCCAGTATAAAAACGCTGGGTGCAGCATCTGTCAAAGGAACAATAATTGGCCCCAAGATTTCCAGCATAAAAATAATATATTACAGGCTGTTTCATGCTGCTGTGTCTTTCCTTTAGGATGTGGTGAGATATTTTCTGTCATCATCCATCACTGGCAATTGCTGTCCCTTTCTAGATGGGTGATAAACAGACACCAATGATATTGTAGGAATTTGTAGACTATGCAAACCATTCTGCTAGCATAACTCTGCCAGCTACAGCATCAACAAAAACTTTCTCCATTTTTCACAACAATTTATTATACATCTTTGAAAGTCCCAGAAGCCTTGGCATCTTTTCATATTGCCGGAGTGTGGAACCCAAAAAATTAACTTACGTGAAAATTCCTTGGTCATTAAATACATTTTCTTAGGCCCCATTGTTTTATTGAAATAAAGAAAAAGTCTTTAACATCTCCTAAGAAACAGCTTGTGATTTTCCAGGTTCTTTTCTTTAATTGTTTTGTAGTCCAGCCTATTGATCAACAGTTTACTCATTCAAATTGGCAGATTTTAACTGTGAGTTTGTAGAATTCAGATGGAAATTGTAGAGTATAAATACTCTTTAGTCATTCTGATACAATAATTTACTGGATATTTGGAGGAATTAATTCTTTTGATATTGAAATAAGTTGCTGTTTCAACAGATATTTTTGGAAGAATTTTTGTCACTTTAGGGTTTTTTTATTTTTTTTTTTTACCTAGTTTTCCCCCCTTGAGGGATCATTAATAGTTTGCCTTTGGTTTTTGATTTAAGAGTTAGGAAAGAAACTCCACTGCTTTATACGACGCCTTTGTTTCATTACTTAGAAATTCAGATGCATAAACTAATACTCTCATAAGTTTTTTCTTTAGATTATTAGTGCTATTCTGTAAAAATATCAAATTTCTGACAATATCTCACTTTATAGTCATGCCTTGCTCCATTTTAGCTCACTGTCCCATCACAGCCATTTCCCAGCTCTTCTGTGTTAGCTTTATCCTTAGCTTTTCTTCTCTTTGTAATTAAGGCTATCCTACTCCAATATTTACATTTTAATAATTAGTGAAACCTCTCTCTTGCTTTTTCTACTTCAATACAACTTTGTATAAGTTCTCACTGCATTTTTTTCCATTTTATGTTGCAAGGTCCTTTGTGTCTAGGCTTTGTCCTGAGCTGTCCAAATAGCAGTTGTTTGTCCCCTAGTAGTATCTGCTTCTAGCTCTTCAAAATGTTTCTCTTTTTGTCCAAGTAAATGTTATGTGAGTCATGTGAGACTTATTTTTAAATGCATGAAGGGGGAAAGTGTGATAGTATGTGAGTAGGAACTGCTAGGGGTTGCCAGACCAGGTGGCTCATCAGAGGTCAGCCTGCTCAGCACAATTCCTCCAAGTCCAGCTGGCAGCGAGGTGAGCACATATTCCCAGTGGGAACACATGCATAGACACACAATGCTCATGTAAGTGTGCATGTGGGTGGCCACATGGAGAAATAGAGATAAAATAAAAGCAGAAAAATCTTGATCCTGCTCTAGCTGATCAAAATATAAATCAGACATGGGAAATACAGAAGTATAGTATAGATATTATATTTTCATCCAGTAGCTGGCCTTAGGCTTTTGGCTAGCAGCTGGCCCTTGGACCCACCAGGTGTCCCCAGCTGTCTTGTGTAATAACATGCAAATGGACCTTTCCAGTAGTTGGTACAGAACTAGGGACACACCCAGAGCTGACTGGCAGAGTCCTGGCTTCTCTAGTCACTCCTCCTGAAGCCAACACTCACATTCTTTGGTCCTTCAGAAACCTTCAGCATCCCTGATACTGGTATTTCTCTGGCTAGTCTGGTCTGATGCTCACTGCTGAGGTACCTGCACATCAGCACACACACTGCACACACATTCTGCTCTCCCCAGGTGCTGCACCATGGACACGTGGGCTGTGACCCACGGCCTGACTCCAGGAGCTGCACTCAGGCCCCAGATTAATGGGGCAACAGACACTCCTCAGCCAGTTAGGAAAGGAATTTTATAAGAAGGCAAGAGAGATTTCTGTCTATTCCCTCTATTTTACCATGCTTCCTCCTCCTCAAACCCTTCCCTTTCCCCATCTTAGCTTCTCCTTCAAGCATTAGGCAACAAATCTTGCATAATTCCAGAATTCTCTTCCCAGCATTTCATAACAAGCCACATCCACCAAGGCTCTTTTCACATGTATCAAGTAGAAGCAAATTTAAGCAAATTTTCACTAGCAACTTCTCCATCACCCACCTGACAGATTTAAGCTCAGTAAAGGAAGAGTTAAAGAGCTATCATTATGACTTTTTTGGGCAAGGCAGGGGCTAAGTTCAGTCCCATTTTGAGATCTTTCACGGAACAAATATCATGTGTTGAGAGTGATTTTTAGATTATAATTTCTGGAGGTAGTTTTCTCCTTATTGCACATATGCTGCATATTCTACATACTGGGTCTGTAATATGATTTAAAATGGCAATATACCACAAACCTATCCACCACTAGGTTCTTTTTCTGATTAGCTTCTATTTTGAAAAAAAAAAAACCCAGATGAATATATAGATGTCATCCTTCTGATGTTGAGTGTATGTGTTTTTAATCCATCAAAAATGCAACAGAAGACTGAGTGAACACATAAATGTGTTTGAAAATACCTCTCCTAAGGCTTTGCACATTTTGTGCTATGTCTTGGTGGCAACAACAGCAACGGTCTTTTACTAATGTGTATATTTTTATACATTCAGTGAATTGTTTCTCCTTGCCCATAAAAGGCTCTGCTAAAGAAAATTTGGACATATATATTTTTGAATTACTACTGCTAGCCTTTATTTTTTCTGATTTGTATTACATTTAGAAAGATGAATGCAATATCCAATGTACACTTATAACAAAAAATACATATTTTAAAATCATCTGAGCAAAAACTTACCCAACTGTACTGCAAAATATTGAGAGCTAGATTTACTTAAATCAGGCTCGCTTTAAGTATGTATAACTTAATTTATTTCTTTTATATTCTCCAAAGGATAATAAAATGAATGTGGTGATACATACAGAAACCAATTTTAAGCTACCGCATTGAAGCAGGAAAATGCTATGTGTTACCAGTATTCATAAAGTCTGATCAGAATAGCTTTGTTGGTAAACGTTTACTAGCAAAAAAACCACCAACATAATATAAGTAGAACCCAGTCTTCTCTGAGGATTTTGGCTCTCTGATTTCACTAACTTCTACATGGGGCTTACTTCTTGAGCCAACAGACTACAGAATACAAATTCCAAAAGTTAATTAAAATATTAATAGAATTGAAAAAATAATCTGAATAACGAAAATGTGCTAAACACCACTGCTGAAATAGTTAGGCAGTGTATAAAAGGCTTAAGAGTCTTAATCTAACCATTACGAAAACTTTTTCAGATGAGTGTTACTGATTAAAATTTTTAAAATTAAAGCAAAGAGACTATAAAGAACTTGAAAAATGCATCCTTTATCCTTAGGAAGTTATAACAGTATGTTCACACAAAATTATTTCAGGGATATTACAGCAAATAATTTCTGTGTGAATTGGGGCTTTGTGTTGTTTGTTTTCTGTAATTTGAAATTCCACTTGTGGGACCATCTGTAATCGTACCATCTAATGATTTTAGAGATAACTCTCAATAACTGCATTCTGATGTCAGTGGACTATAAAGTTTTCTGCAACAATGGAATTAGAGTGTCTGTTGGAGAAAGGGTGCATATCTTGTAAAGAAATTTTTGAAGTAGGAGAAAGAAACTTGAACACAATATCTATGGAATTCAATATTTTTCATTCATTACCTTTAAAAAGGTTCAGGACTGTGAAAATGTTCCATTTTACAGTACACAATTCAATTACTTAGATTTCTATTTGATCAAAATATATACAGTATTTTGCTTCACTTACATCAAAAAGGTTTTACCTTTCTATTATATGAAAGTTTTTATATTGCTCCAGTGGTGTTTACGAAATTGATATTAGTCATAGTTGTGAAAGACTAAGTCAACAACCACCTACCTGCTCATGATGGCTAAATTAAATCTTATCATACATTTAATTAATGCCTTTTTTATTCCATGCTTACACAAGGTTAATTCAATTAATTCAATACTGATCAAAATAGCAGCAGGGTGCTGCTTATAGGCTGATAGCACATGATCTGGGAGTGTTTGAGCATCCTCCTGAAGGTGGTGGACTCATTAGAGGGCCAGGATGCACCTTTGCCAGTTTGCTTTTGTGAAATTTTATGGTGATGATGTCAACAGACCTGGGGCAAATAGAAGTTTGATGGTATCTGGATGTTTAGCCTGTCACCTCTACATCTCCCTTGCACCATCCTCTTGACTGAAGGATGGATTTAACTTGTATGGTGTGATTGGGTTTTTGTATTTTTGTCCTGCTTAGGCTGAGACATTAAGCAGATTATTCTCTACATCCAGCAAATTATAACATCACTGTCTGCCTCAGTATCCCCTTTCTGGATTCTTAATACTTTTTCTCCCACACTTGAATCTGTCCCTTTCACCCCCATGAGCATAAAACTTGCTCTCATTTACTCCTTTGCCTTTGATCCCAGATTTGATGCATCTGTACTCAAGTAGGATTTTTCTGATACTGTCTGTTGATTTTGGCTGGGGCAAAGTTAATTTTCTTCACAGTAACTAGAAAGGGGGCTATGCTTTGAATTTGTCCTTGGAACAGCATTGATGGCACAGGGATGTTTTTGCTATAGCTGAGCAGTGCTTGCACAGTGTGAAGGTCTTTTCTGCTTCTCACTCCATTATACCAGGCAGGAGGCTGATCATGCACAACAAGTTGTGAGGAGACACAGCCAGGACAGCAGACCCCAGCTGATGAGGAGATCCAGATGCCTTTTGTGGTGCTGTCTGTGTGTGTTACCTGTCATGTCCATTTGTCTTCTATATCCTACTGAATAATACCTTCAGCCAGTACCTGGGCAGGGGTCAAATAATGTGCTTCTAGCCTAACAGTGCAACCCCATTACCTTCTATATGAGATATATTAAATATTAATGTAACCCTAGTTTTAATTCAAATAGAATGATTTCTGATGCAGTTTAAGTACTGGATGCAAAAACTGCCATGTTTTCCTTCCTCTAGTAGATTTCTTTCATACTGTTGATCAGAAACTACCATTTATTTCTTCTGGTTATTTCAGCAAGATAACAGTTTCTGGGAGGGATGTGGTGCGCTATATTTCCATCACGTTCCCACAAACAAAAATTACTGTCTGGCATACTGCGTTGAAATGCCAGGAGGGCCTGAGCATGGTCACGTGCTGCACGGCTATGTATCTTTGATAATGAGACCCCAGGAGCCTCTCCTGGGACCTGCACTTCAAAGCAGGAATATTTTCTTTTAAAACAGGCAGTAAAGTTATTACTTTGTAGATAATGGCCACTGGTACAAATCCTCAGCAGACACGAGTTTCATTCAGCAAGAGGGAGTTAAAATCCACATAATATGCCAGCAAGATGCAAGCCCTGATCTCAAAGGCTTTAAATTATGCTGGGGTTGCAGCCTGCTTATTTGCTGAAGTTTTGCAGATAACAAGTCAAGGTTTACAGGGCAAGGATAGGTTGCTAGATCGATTGACTCTTTAGTCTAGTGTTTTAGACACTGTTTGTTCAAAGCTTAATTCTCTAGTTGCGTTGAATAGTATCAGGATGACATGCAGAAATAGCGCAAAGAAGCAGGTTTTCATTCTCATCTCTCTCTCCTACAGGGTGCTTTTCCTTTAATCTGTTTTCTCATTTGGAATATGTGCGTTTTGGAAATAAAAGTGCAGAAGGATTTGGAAATGACTGTGGTGTTTCATGGGAAAGACTAAGAATCACTAAGTTATCACTTCAGAAAGATGAGTGACAACTGTCTCCCTCTAGTAATTTCAGAATCATAGCTATATTTTGTAAGGGATTTAATTTTCTACATTTGTAGGTGAGTTTTGAGCATATTCTGACAAGTGTCTGGGTTACTCTGGAATGAGTGAAATTTAGAGAGATGATAATCACCAGGCTGCTGAGGCTGGAGTAATTCTGAGACAGTCCATAGTTAAAACACCAGGGAGCAATAATTTCAAGCAGAGAAGTATCCATCTACTTAGACACATCCTGTATTATACAATGCAGTTAAGCAGGAGCTTTTGATATTGAAGAAATTCATTTGAGGACCTCAGTGCTACCTAATCCATGCTTGGAAACTTAATTCATGTATTTAAGTTTGTTCGGTATTTCTATTAAAATGTCAGATTTGCTGTCATTTCTGAGATTTTTGTCAGGATGGCTATAGCCCACAGCAAATAGAGGATATGAAAATGTATAGAAGCTGCTGTTAATAACTGAAAAATAGACCATGCGACACTGGAAAGGAAAAAAACTTGCAATTAGAACAGTTAAAATGTTTTACTCAATGAATGATTGAATAAAGTGCATTAGCAAGACAAAGCCAGCTGCAGAGTGTATATCACAGCTGGGAAAGAGTATTGGAGGAGCCTAAGGTTTTGCTTTGCTCACTAATCCGTAATGTTAAAAAAAGAGAGAATCAAGCTTATAGCAAATTAATCAGGAGACTGAGTTGATCAGAAGCACATGGAACTGTGTGGCAAGAGCTAGTATCAATCAATAAGATATTCTGGAATAATGCTAGGCATTGGAAAATGAGGGCATTGCAGGACTATATATCAAGGTCTGCAATCATCAGTGAACATGTAATGGGAGATCTTTTACCAGCTGAAGCCCTGAAAGGAGTAACCAACCTGAAAGCATTCAGTGGAATACCTTATTGCAATGTATTTTATAGTACATGAATTCACACATCACCACAGTAGAGCAAAATAATTTCTTAATTTATTTGCTGAGATCAGCAAGGATCATCAGTATGCAGTTCCTGCAGTGCATAAGAAATCTTACTTTCCATAGCCAATCCTCAGGTAGTTTATTGATCACAGTTCATCAAGAAATAGGAGACAGAGAGAGTGCAGTTTGCTTAAAGGATGATTAATTTCATCGCTCTGCCTAAAGGGCATCTCCTAGTGAAGACCATTTCATTACCTCAATAGAATAAGTGGTTTATGACTGAGGCTTTTTTTCTGAATATATCCATGCTAGACAATATCTACCCTGTAAATGTATTACGCTTAAAAGTTTTAAAGTACTTACTCTTGAAACTCAAATGGCTTTGTTATGTTTGGAGACTGTTTGGATGATGACAACCCACAATCACTCTAGCATACAATATAAAATGTCACAGGTCTTTAAAATTTCCTCTTTTTTTCATACAAAGTTTGCCATGTAACCCTCAATTATCCTGCATATCTCAAGACAACTTTTTCTCTAGAGTAACAAGAGTTTAAGCCTTCAAGGATATTGTTTATGTTCAGGTGGTATTTTAGTACAAAGAAGTTTTCTAATCACTGGTTGTGTGTTGAATTGTTCTTTTCACAAGATGTCCTGACTAGGCTTTTTCACTGGGCAAGACAGCTATTCTGCAGTGTGTAAAGTAAGGCTTATGTGATAGAAGATAAATATCCTAGAATAACTCCTCCCAGATTTCCATAATATTTTTAAAAATAAGTGACAAATAGAGTAAGATTTTATTATTTCTCTCTTTTTTAATAATGTTTTCCACTTAATATTTTCATTTTCCAATTTTCATTTGAATTTTCTAATTCTGGAAATGTCTAAGAAAATTTCTGAACTTGGGAGAGAATTATTATTGTTGCAGTTATTACAAAAGTGAATGCACTAAATAGGAAAACTTATTCAAACTCCAAACTGTTTAATCATAAATTTTCATTAATTTAGGAATTAAGAGTAAGAGTTACAGCTGAGGTGCTTTATTCTATCATTGCTGCCTAAGGAACAGCTTATAAACAGATTATATCCCAGTGAACCCATGGCTCCAGTCCTTCAAGGGTGGTGATCAGCAGTGGTGTTTCCTGGCCTAAGAGGAACTAAGATTTTAGCTATCCTGTATACTGACCTGCTGAACTACTGGCTCAGGGCGACAGATTCCTATACAGTTTTTCATGTTATGTCAAAGCTAAGTACATCACTTCCACCACAACAAATGGAATATTTCAGTTCAAAGATACCAAAAAGTTTCAGTTGAAAATGATGTAGATTCTATTTAACATCTCACAAAACCAAAACTGATTCAGGCTAAGCTCTCACTGTGACAGCCTGTGGTTCCACAGTAAAGGAAAAAAACAGCTGACACTATTATAAGCAGAGGTTAGTAAAGATGAAAATTTATAAATAAATACTAACAATTGTAGTTTTATTTTGTGACTCATAAAATATATAAGAATCTGAACTACAGAGTTAAATTACTCTGTTCTTTTCTTTTTCATAATATTTTTTTTAAATTGAAATATAGGTAAAAAAATATGATGGGTTCAGAGAAGCATCTCTGAATTTGCAAAAGAGTCTGGATAGAAACAATTCAATACTTCTCAGTTTGTGTCACTCTTGCCAGGTAAGTCAAACCTTTTTTGAGATCTCTTGCTTACTGGAATAGTGAGAATCTGGAGTACCTGTGCCTTGAGGAAACTCTTTTTACCAGGTAATTTTTTTACATTGACCATGTTCTGCATTGCACAGAATTAGATAATTCATCATCCCTCCAGGACAGGATATTTCCATTTAGGAAAGAAAAAGCACACCTTTTTAGCATACTTTTTTTTTTTTTCATGCTTCTTTCTAGATTTCATATACTATAAAACTCTTCATTATTGCTAGCACTAATTAAAAAAACAACTTTGAACACTTTTCATAATGTTGCCATTTTCATTTCAGTGGAAAATGCTCATCAATTTAAATAATATTTGGTTTATGCAAAGACTGAAAAAAGTTTGTTTAGTTTTAAAGTCAAATACTAGTTCTAAAATATGTTTTAAATATATGTAACCAGATGTCTATGCAGATGTGCAGACAGTCAATATCAGTGTGAAATCAGTTGTTCAGTAAGAAGCTGCATTGGAGGGACAAGTAGCACCATCTGTGAAACTGTTGTACTTCAGACTGCACATGTAAAGATGCTGAGCTAAATCTAAAACTGAGAAGCTTTAGAAGTCACCACCTTTTTTTCTCCTGCATCTCTTCAGCTGTTCATAAGTCTAAGTTATGCATGAGAGACTTTGGGCCTTTCTATGCCAGTGCATTCTTCTGTGATGTTATCATCCTAATTTTGGATTTCAAAGGTAGGAGAAAAATGTCTGTGTCGCTGGTGTTTCTGTATTTACCTTCCCATATTGCAGAAATTGAGAAATTAATGACATTTTCAAGATATCAGGTAGCCTTGTACTGTCTTAATATCAGATCAGTAGAAAAGTTTTCCTTTGATTGAAATTTATGAAACAGTTTTTATATGTAAGTAGAGTTGCAGTTCCGTTGTGAGAGTCAAAGAGACTTAACTACAAATTATAGAAGAGCATCTACAACTCTGTTTGGCAGATTTCCCTATAAATATTTCTTATGGCCTTGTCTTCCTTGTGATGTGAATGTCACACAATCTTGAAATCTGAGGGGCCTTTAATTTGAGCTGCGTATTAACATATAAGATGGACAATATCAGGAATGCCTTGCCGTTAAGACTTCTGTTGTTATTTTAGTCTAACATCTCCCCTGAAACAGAAAAAAAAAACCTAGAGTTTCTGCTAAACATTCATTGATAGATTCCAAAGGGTTATAACTCATTGCTTTTGCATAAATGTTTTGCAATAAAATTAATTATAGAAATTTTATGGTGAAATATCCTTAGGGAAAGGAAATGGTATTTGGGTTTTTTTTAAATAGCTTAAGAAGAGAGGCCACTATTTATTCCAATCTTTGACCACAAATAGATTGTTTTGATTTTTGTTTGGTTTGTGGAGTTCTTTTGTTTGTTTGCTTGGTTTGTTTCTTTGTTTGGTTTTTAAAAATAGGTTGGAGGTATTTTCACTTTACCTGGGAACATGGATTAGTGTGAAGATATTATACATCACTATAGCACAGCAGATTTTCCTCTAAAACATGTACATACATTTAACATTTGCTTTGATTATCTATCTATAAAGACAGCTATTAAGGAAACAAATCTATTTCTGCTTTTGTGAGTAAAGCTATTAGATTAAATTTTTGAAGGGACCAAATTTCTTAGTCCATTTTAAGAAAAAATTTCTTTTTCTTGAAAATATAAAATGCATAATTTTTGTGGAATATCTAATAAGAAAGAAAAAAAATCCCACAAAATGAAACAGGAGCTTTATGTTTATTTTAAGAACTGTAGGAGAAAGGTAAATCAGAAATTTTATGAATCATCATGAACAATAAACATAACAGTCAATCCAATCTAAAAGAACAATGAGAGATTGCACTGAAAGGTCATGTGCATGTGATGTGTAGAGATATAAAAAGGTCTGGCTGTATCTTATTTCTCCTACATGACACTACTTTTTTATGGTGGTTATGGGAAACCAGAACTGTGACAAAATCTTTGAGACCTAATGTTGCCTATTGAGTCTGAAAAATCACCACTATCTCTAATATCAAATAAAATTTTTCAGTAAAGAGTAGAACATTTCAACCTCTGGACTCAAAGTTGGGCTGTTTGGGAGTTACTTGTAAAATGGTATTTTAAAGAATTATTTTATTATGCACCAAATTCAAAACTCAGATAAACTTGAAATTCTGAACCTCGAAACTTCTTTTTCAGAAAGTCTCTTATTTGTAATTTCCTTTTGATGACATAAGATTAACTTCTTTTCATCTTCATTTTTCTCTTGCATTGGGTTACTCTATATGGTAAAAAGATTGAATATCTCTTCAGCGTAAACACTCAGTTTCATTTTACAACTGGCTTTTATACAAATTATTTATAATTTTTATGTTTTCAGAATGTATATCTAAAACCTAAAAAGAACCTATGGTACATCTGCTATGTGGATGTACCATATTCTCATAGGAATCAGTCGAATTATATGAATCTGCTTATGTTGCATAGGTGTAATTATGTCGAATTTATGACAAATAAAATCTATAGAGGGGATTAAGTAGAATTATGGTGAGAATTAAGGGTGTTTTTGCTTGTGCATATGTGAAAAAATATGACAGTTTGCGTTGAGCTTGTTGAACTGAAAATTGGAACTTATGTTTTTAGCTAAGAAAGGACAAAATATTGCTAGTAATTGAGTTTGAGAGAAGAAACATGTATTTACAATTGCTTTCTTATTGTACTGAAGTCATAAACTTATTTTTTTTGTCTTGCTATTGCCTTAATGTCACAAAAAGCTTGTGCAGAATAGGTTTGCATGGTAGAGAAAACATGTTTTGTGATAGCAGAAGGGGTACTTTCTGATGGTGTGACGTTATTATGAAGACTTACAGTAAAAAATAGTACCATAAAGTTGATATAATAATTTCAGTCATCTCCCAGATCTCTCTGTTCCTGAATTCTCTCTTACTTCCTGCAAATCACCTTTCCTAGAGGATTTCCATACTAATAAAATTGCTTTCATTCATACTTGTGGGTCATAAGATACTTAATATATTCCTGGACTATAATCACTTCTAATTCTAAAGCCTGTGTTTACAACCCTTTTACTTTAATTGAAAAAGATGACACATAATGCAGCAGAAAACTGTTATTTTTCAGTATCTGAAAGTTAAAAATAAACATTGAGAGAGAAACACAGACAAAAAATTTTGTTGATTCTTAGGCGTCTTAAAATGTGGTTAAGATGGCAAAAGTGAGATGAAGGGTCTTTTTCTTTCCAACTCAGATAGTCACGAATAGATTTTTTTCCTTTTCCTCTTGCTTAATTTTTTCCTTTCCCATTTGTCAAGTGCACATTCTGAATGTCAGTTGGAAATCTGCAGTGTTTGTTTGAGATTAGTCTGTGCTAAGAAATGTGAATACTGAATTATCTTCTAAGTACATTGGAATTTGAAGTTTAGAGAAAATGATATAATACTCATGTACTGTCCATCATTCTAAGTAAACTTAACACATAATCTTTCTCATCAAACACTCCTTTTTATGCAGGAGCATGTACAGTGACTGCTGGAGAGCCATCTTTGTTTTAACAGTGTGGGCCTTTTTGCTTTCCGACAGGGAACAATTTATTCTTGCAGATTCTAAATTTATTTTCATAAATATAAAGCAAAGCAATTGATTTCCTAATATACTTCTCAAAGTATACTGTGACTTTAGGAATAGCTATTACATGTTCAGTCCACCTCCTTTCCTTGCTTGTCTGCTTATTTACTTTTGCTTAGGATTCTGAATGTTTATAAGGTTTATTTAGAAACGTACAACAAAAATGTTCTCTTGCCTCCTTTCTACTGGTTCTGGATACTTAATGAAAGTTTACTATCACAGTGTCATAGGAGAGTTCAAGCTGGAAGAGACCCAGGAGGTTCAAATTCCTACACAAGGCGAGTCATCTGAGAGATCAGGTCAGATCGCTCAAGACTTTATCCAGTTGTGTCTTGAAGATTTCCAAAGAGGGAGACTGCACAGCTTCTCAGGGCAACCTGTTCCAGTGTTCGCCTGTTCTCACACTGAAAAAAAGTTTTCTTTACACTCAGTCTAAACATTTCTTGTTTCAACTTTTATCTATTTATTTTCTTCCTCCTTCTGTGAAGATTCTGCTTCCACCTTCTAAGTGACCTCCTCGTAGATGCTGGCACTAGTTGGCTCTAAAGTTGTTTCTTCTTCAGGCTAAACAAACCCTCTCTCTTTATCCTCTCTACACAGGGTAGGTGCTCCTTTCAAATCCTTAGGAATTAACTCTTATATCCACAAGTTTCTAAAAACAAGAGGATGGTGTTGCAAACCCATTAGCCAACTCTCTAAACACCACTGGAAGCAGCCCATCTGGACTTGCAATCAACTTACAGTAAATAAGCACAGTGGTAGAAGGTTTTCCTCTTGCCCTTGACAGACAATTACATCAAGCTTATTTTCAAACAGCTTCGTATTCAACTGAGTAATGGCTTCTGATTTTCCCCATTAGGATAATAATGTGCCTGCTTTTCATGGATGTCTAGAAAAGTGTAAAAACTGTAGCTATTACTGACAACTGTCCCTTTTCCTTGTAAGATATATGCTTTATACTCAGAAAAAGATTTGGTTGTTGAGGAAAAGATTAATAGAAATTTTTTAAAATTTTCTTCAATTTTAGGTACACTGTTCAGTTTCATTGCTTTAAAAATTCATGCTTTCATGCTGCTCACTGTCACGCTCACCCTCTTTTCAAAAAAATGCAATAATGAAATTCCAAAGTACTTTTATGAAATTGAAATGAGGACAATAAAAACACTGAAAATCTGAAAAGATCTGAAATTCTGAAAAAGAAAATATGGAATATTAGGCACATATTTTAATTTCCAAACTTGGGAAATCATTCCCATTTATTTTATTTTTTAAGTCTTTGAAGTCCATTTGTTGAAACTAGGTAAGGTACTCTGTGCTATTCATTTATTTAAGAGAAAGCTTTCAGTAGAAATGGATAGGACAGAGTTTAAATGTTTCTTACTAAGACTGAAATCTCTAGTGAAACAAGATAAGTGCTCTTGAACCTAATAAACTGCTCTGTGGATGAGAAGAGAGGATCTTGGCTTCCCTCTTTTAGAACTCCTCATGCTTCCAATCTTCTTCTTTAACAAACTTAGACAAGTAAAGGGAGTGACACGGATGGAAGTACATCAGAATGATGATAACATGCAAACAACATTTTTAATTGGCCCCTTGTGGGCCACTTACTATTTGGAATAGACATAGGTGGTAGAAATGAAGTATATGCTGAGGCATTACTTCAACTGTAAAGAGGCATTTTCAAGGATACTTATTAGTGAAACACAGATGGTTTCTTTGTGTGAATGCCACTGGTGCAGAAGGAAGCCTGTATAGCTCTATCCTGTATGGCCACCTGCTGAATTTTTGCAGCCACCCCACTATTGTTACAAAATGTGTCACAGACTTTGAAGTTGACACTGTCCAGAAACCACTCCAGTTGGATGTGTTTGTGGCTTGTGCTTTACGGTGGTGTATGCACAGTTTTGTCTGGTTACAGGAAGGGCACTCTTCTCTTGGCTTCTACAATACTTTTTACACATTAGACTTTTATGATCTTGTGAATAGAAGCTTCAGGTGGACAGCCTCAGTAGACATCTAACAAATCTCCTTTGTTCAATCTTGAATGTACTTTGGAGCATAATTCACCTTCAGAAGTTTGTCTCTGGGATTCTCATAAGTTCTACAATTAAGTGAGATGTTGATGAATCACTTCTGTAGTTTGTTAGACAGTTGACATTTGATTCAGCAACTGGAGGAGTCTCTTTCTGTTGACCTTTAATATACTCCCTGTTTCATTGCCCTACAACTATTTGTAGTCCAGTATTTATAGGAAACAAGACTGACTTAGTACTGTAATGCTTTTTTTGGTGTGTCAAATTTCAGCTGAGCACATAAGTATTTCCATCTAAGCAGTAATATTAATCATTACATGCACTTCTTCATAATTTTCTTTAATAAATCTTGTTAATAATTAATGTGATTCTTTTGATAACTCCAAGATAAGCTAGGAAAGATTTAATAACTTTTCTCCAAATGACGTACCAAGGTCTCAAAATCTATTATAATAATTAATGTTTAACTGTGAAGTTGAGCATATTTCACATAATTTTTTTAATGTGTGCTTCTGATGAATATTGTTTACAATACCAGTGATTAATCAGTGTTATAATTACATGTCCATATGCATAAAGGAGAAACACCCCAAGTGAATTTAAATTTTGGTATTATTGGAGCTAGACAAGAGAAACTGTGAGCTGTGTGTGAGGTAAAGGGCAAGAATGTTTGGTAGAACTGCCTCTGAAGCAAATCTGACACATTCACAGTGATGTATTTGTTCCTCTAGGGCTGCAGTTTCACCATTATGATGATATAGGATGCATTTTAGGGCTGAGTTCATAGAGGTGTATGGATGTGATGTGGTTTTCCAAACAGAGCTTCTTTTAGTGGTACTGCTCATCATATTGCTAATATAATTTTCTATTGAGAAGGACTCCTAACCTAGCATTATATAGTTGTGCCAGCCCAAAAAAGGTCATTCCTTAACCTAATCTTCATTTTAGATCCAAAAATATCTAGGTAAAAATATATCATCCTTCATATTATGGGTAAAGTTACATCACTTATGTAGTTAGCCATTCTGGAAAATAATTTATAACAAATACCAATAAATACTGTTCTCTATCCATTCCAGTATGAAAATTTTGAATATCACCAGCCTTAAAATGTTTATGAATAATTAATTAGTCTTTTGTAAAAAAACTGTGATATTTTGCACTGTGTTAGTCTTCCACATGCAGAGGTAAGTGCTACATTTATGATATAATATTCCTCATAATTTTCCTGTGATTGAGCTTCCAGTACTGAATTTGAATCTTTGCTCTTTATTTTATAAAATAAATAAGGATAGGATAGGATAGGATAGGATAGGATAGGATAGGATAGGATAGGATA
>JANRMJ010000001.1:131670547-131696841 GCA_025584955.1 Alethe diademata
TCCTTCCTTCCTTCCTTCCTTCCTTTTTTTCACCAAAAAGGGTAGTGCAGACCAAAAATTAGCCTTGAGAGAAGCAATGACACAAGTTTCCCCAACTCCATGCCCAGTTAAGTATCTCTTACACAGTTTTTCCAAAGCCCCTCTTGCATTAATCCACACAATTCCAATAAAAAGAAACACCAAATCTTTGAGAAGCTAAGGAAATGTGTTTAAAATTACTCTGTATCTCAGTTGGGAAAAAAATTATAATTCAATTGTTCAAGTAAGTATAGAACTTAGTCTTAGAAATGCTAGAGCTTTTCAGGGACTATAGTCTGCTGCTCATTTTTAATGAAGCTGGTGTAGCAGGCGTGCAATGTTATGTCACAATGTATGTCAATTTTGAGTTTGCCCTGTCCTGGTTCTAACCAGGAGGGGTCTTGGCCAGGCCCTGGAGATTATCACACCACCTGGTGTGATTGCTGGGGGCAGAGGGAAGGGACCCACTTCTGGGCAAAGGGGGCTCCTTCCACTTGAGTAAGTGCAACACAGGGAGTGGTAGGGTGACACCAGTGCTGAGCATTTTGCATGAGAATCACTCACCTCTCTCTTGTATACTTTTGTGATTAATACTGTTGCTGTTACTGACAGATTTCTTATTTAATTGCAGTTTCCAGTAAATTGTTCTTTTCTCAGCCCTTGATCTTTAACTATTGTGTGCCCAGCTCTCCTATGCAGCCTGCCACAGGGGAAAGGGAAGGAGGAGAAAGCAAGTGGCAGCATGGCATGAAGGGTCTCAGTAGGAACACTAACCTGGGGAGTGCCATTCCTAAACCATGACATGCTTTTTGAACAGCTGGTGCAGACAACAACCAAAGACATCAAGAAGTTTCTTTCAACTTGGTAATTTTTAAGTTTTCGGGGTAAATATTAAATCCACTAAGCTAATACATTTCAATATTCTTAACAGAAT
Source organism: Alethe diademata (assembly GCA_025584955.1). Lineage (NCBI taxonomy): Eukaryota > Metazoa > Chordata > Aves > Passeriformes > Muscicapidae > Alethe > Alethe diademata. The sequence continues at coordinate 131,671,500 of JANRMJ010000001.1, forward strand.
ATATGAAGATACAGTATCACCTCCAGGGGAGCAAAACAGGGTTCATAAAATGTTGGAATTACTTGAGCAGAACTTTAGCACTGTTTTCCATGAGGCTGTATCAGACCTGTCTCAGGCTCATGCTGGGACTTCAGATGAGGTCAGATTTATTGAACCCCTGAGACATCAAAGGTAGCATGCGGGTTTTTCATTACCACAATATAAGTTATTTCTAAATTCTCAGCTAGGAGTTGTTTTTAAACTGAATCCTAGAATTTCTAGGCAGTTGCAATATATGTAGATGCTTTCATCTACTGATAAACTCTAGGTGGTGAAATGGATAGTTGGCAATTGCTTCTCCACTCCCATGAAAATTGCTACATATATTGCTTTGATCAGTCAAGATGTGTTAATGAGAAGTAATATTCAGATAGCAAAACACCATGTGATTTCTTCTTTTATATTCAGGAGTTGCTGCTATGTTCATTGTTTTGCGCTCTACCTGGAACTGTCAGGATGCTCCTGAATTTTGGTTTCTTGTTTATGATAAGTAGCTGCAGTGACGATTATATCTAATTTCAAAAATAAAATGTTTTGGTTTTTACTAATGTCAGTATAGTGGTGGTTATGACAGAAAAATTGCAATAATATTAATGATTCTCTGTGACATTCAGCATGAGCACTGTGATAAGACTAAGGTCTTTACAATACTCACTCTTGTTGCTTTCACTTTGCTATTCTGCATAGAAATATTTGACCCTTGGCTGCACTTGCACCTGGCATGTTTCTGTCTAGAGCCACACACCTCTTCTTCTTTCATCTCCATCTTTTCCGTTGCTGACTCCTAAATGAATGTGATTTTTCCTTTTCTACTCCACAGTAGTTCCTACTTGTCTTTATATTATTATATTATTCTTAGCATATTACCAGAGCAGAACTGCCATACAGGGGAATCAGTAAAAGCAGAACACTGTCATTTTGATTCAAAATCATTTTACACCTGCTGAACATTCAAGCAGTACTTTGTCTGGAATGACTGTTTCTCTGATACCTTATTCCAGGCCACTAAATCTGAGTTACACTCTTTCCTTTTCAAGTGGTCAGACCATGTCTGCTACTCCTGTGGGCATGACACCATGATCTAATCTGACTTCAGTCAGACTCATGCACTGCAGTTCTTGTCCCCTGACTGCCAACCAAAAAACAGATTTGACATGTACAGAGTTTTGCTTTTGCAGCTTATAGGCAGTAAGAATGTGCAGTGACAGAAAAATGATTTATGATTTATTTGTTTGAAGGAGAATAGAATTCAGTATGTTTATGACACACTGTATTAACCATATCTGGCATTTCAGTGAAGCCTGTAGGTAGATATGATGTAGTCTTGCTAAATCCTGCAATTTGCAATGTCTCTTTGGGAATAAAGTGTGCCCTAATTCAAATTACCCTCACTCTTTCAATATGTCAGATTCTAGATGCTGCAAGGCAGATTACTCAGATGATAAGTATATATTCTCTATTTAAAATCTCTCTGTTTCTGTTTACATCCATGGGACTGAAGAATTATGTCTTCATAGCTTCAGAAGAGAAGGATATGTTGAACAGAGTTCTGTAAGTGTCTGTCTTGGGTCTAGTCCTGTTCAGTATTCAGTTGCACAACAGGAAACCACATAAGTATGCTAATTAAAATTTATTTCAAAGGAAAAACTGGGAAGGTCTAAAGTTACAGGAAGGAAACCTAAAAAAGCCCAAGATTTTAAACAATCCTCAATAAATGTCCCAAAGATGAAGTAGTCAATAACCATAACTGCACATGTAGCATATTTAGAATATTTAGTTACACCAATGCAGACAAATAATCTAGCATATAGGTAAGTCTGCAGAAGAGTGTTAAAATTGATTATGAAATGGAGCAGGAATCAATGTTATGTTGCACACATTTTGTTAGCAGCAGTAAAAGCCAAAAAATATGTGAAAAGAACAGCAAGAACAACCTGTGTAATTCTGGACATTCCAGTTAAAGATTATATAAACCACATATAAAAGTCTAATGGACATTTACAAAAATGCCTAAAGGTAGCAAAAATGAGGTTCATGAGGAAAGGTAGAATGAATAATATATAGCTGTATCTATATGTATATGTGTGTGTATAAGAGAAAGAAAAGGAGATAATATAGTCTTCAAGTCCATAAAAAGTTTCTTACAACAGGAAATACTCTGTATATTCTTGGTGACCACAATAGGATGTAATGGAAAAATATTGTAGAGATGGGAGAACTTTTGACAGTGAGGTGAATGAACAAATGCAGAAAGACTTTGGAGCCTCCAGGTGTGGCATCCTTTGACAACAAATTGGATAAATGTCTTTCAGGAGTGTTAAAAATGAAATTCTGTCCTGAGAGGAAGAAATTATATTTTTTATTATTATTATTGTTTCATAAATTCTAATACTTTTATTCTCTGTATTTCTCTGTATGAATAGCCCAAGTATTTTGCAATTCTTAAAAAGAAATCCTTTTTAGACAAGTAAAATCTGGTGAACCTTGCATCATATAAGAGCATTGTAAGTGTGAGAGAATTATATCTGTCTAGATGTAAACAACTTTAGATTGAAATAGAAGAGCGGAGAAAAAATTTACATAGGTATAAAAGAGCTATTGGTAGGTATATTCCATCATATGTTAAATCACATCATATATAGTTTTAACTGTCAGAGGAGTTACAGACTATCTGTTTTTATAGTCTTCTCCAAACATTGACAGTTTTCTCATGAAAGTTTCTTATTTCAGGCCAAAGGATTTATTTTATGTCACATAAGGATAAAAGGTCTGCACTGAATATTTTGGAAGATGGACAAATCCTTTAAAGGCTAGTACCAGGTGACAGCTGGACTGCAGGTAACCGAGATCATGTTGTTCCATGTCACTGTTGTCATGGAATCCTCATTCCCAGAAAGTCAGTGCTTCAGCTTGCATAGTCCATAGTTGAATAATGGCTTGAGATAAAAATGACACTTCAAGAAACACTAAAACTATATGTTTTAGTAATGTGTCAAATAGCTCTCGTCAAAGAGGTTATTTTCTCCAACCTGCAAATATCATGACATTTTTTGTTGAGTTAAAGGGCAGATTTCCCATGCATTTTCTTGAAGAATAATGGCATTTTTTGTATTTACACATACTGGATATTTCAGTCCAGCATTTTCCCTTTGTTGTAAAAGGAATACCAAGCTTTATGTTTTCTTTAGTTTATATTCTCTTGTCTATAGCACTAGCTGAAGTTTTACATTTTGAAAAAATAACTTATTTCTTCTCACAGATTTAAAGTCTATTTAAAATACAACATATCCTTTATAAAACTCAGGATATAAAAATTGATTTTTTTGTATAGATATTCAGGTGTTTAGCTTTTACCAGGAGGCTGAAGTCTTTCACTAGTATGTCAGTTTTTTCATAATTTTGGCTTTTTGTCTATAAAAGGTGATAATTTCCTGGCAATGTCAATTTATTCATCAGTATGATTCACTTAAGCAAATAATTCCTTGTTATAATTACAGTATATATTCTGTACTGCTTGCTTCAAACATTACTCATAATTCCCTTGATAATGAGGAGGATGACGATGATGAGGATAATGATGATGAGGATGATGATGATTATTTAGTACATGATCGGATATTTGAAAATAAAAAGACTGCTTCTAATGATCCAGAAAACTGTTTTCAGTTATCAACTGAAATGGCTGATTTTGAGAATCTTTCAGGTCCCATGAACTGTAGTTGCGATTTCCTGATTTGTCTTTCCATGATGTATTTATATGGTAGATTTCAAAAAAATATTACTGAAAGACTGAAGGGTAAATTGTAGATTTATATCATCATAATTGTCTGACTTACTGAAATCGGTTTTCAAGTGTACTCTACTGTGATGGATGTGATTTCATTAGAAATGTTTTTAAGATCACAACGGTTTTGACTTGGAGAAAGACATTTACAAACCTTTTAAATGAAACATTGTTTTCTGCATTTCTTCAGGCTTAATGAAGCCTTGTTTTCTGCCCGACACTGTCATTGTTAGGAGTAATGTCAAAGGGAGTATGTTCTTTATACTAGCAGAGAAGAAGCACTGCAGAGTATAAGTTTATAAGCTGGCCATAGCAATTCAGGTCTATATAAGAACATGTTGTGGGCTAAAGTGATTTTGCTTCATAGACACTGAGAAAATAACGTGTAGTATTTAGATAGAACTATTCAGTACCCATTAGAGACTACTGGGTTCACAGAATCACAGAATACTTCGAGTGACAACTACTTCTTGGTTATCATACATAGACAGAAAAATAGTAGAATCCATGAATTCTGGTATTGCACAGATCTAGAACACACAGCTAGTACTATTTTTCATTAACAGATTTTTAGTTTCATGAGATAAAAAGCAGGAAAAACTGGGACCTGGAAAGAATAGTTTAAGAGAAGTGTATCAGTAATTCAGGATATTTTATACAACCTGATGTTACTTCCTAAAAACTTCATCATGATTTTGTTGAGTGACACAAGCAACAACGTTTGGTTAGAAAGTACAAAATGAATCTCTGATACTGGTATAAGCATTATAACGGCTCAATATACAATAATGAAAGTTGATCCCTATTTTGGTCTCTGTAGAGATTGCAGTAAATTATAAACCAAACACATTTAGGAATATTTAGAAAAAATATATTAGATCATGTAAGTAATACATAAAAATTGTATTTGGACCTCTTGGAGCCTTTCCCCATCTGATCCTTGTGTACTTGTCATTGCCACAATTTACCCTTTCATACTCTTGCAAATGAGGCTGTAAATTAACCATAGAAAATATATTTGTCCAGCAGCTCTTGTCTTGTTTTCTATGAGGTATATCATAGAAGATGGTTTCTCATGTAGCAGTATATAGCAATGTCTCAAACTAATCATGTCACTAAATAATTCAGCCTGATGGAATGATCTCTTTACAGTAATTTCCTGATTTTAATAGTTATGTTCTAGAAAGTATCAAAGTTATAAAGAGTAAACAATAGTTCTACCAATGTAAACAATAAATCAAATACTTTTAAAAGGCCTATTATTCTGGTTTCCATTTCCTCTTTTCAACAAAAAGAAATCCAAGATGGAAGTTATATTCTTTAAAAATTAAAATAATCCTATTAATTTATGTTTCCTTCTGCTGGCAAAGTTTCAAAGCATATAATTAGAAAAAGCTGATCTACTATACCAAAGGAGATCTTTTTTCTAAACAGAAACAAAAACTCAAATATTTTATGCAACAGTCTTCGTCTTCTTCCCAATGGTTCAGATACAAAACTTTTCAGTGTACAGAATCCTCAATCTGGATTTTTATTACATATTAAATTTAAAACATATTTTGCCCAAGTGTGAATATTACATAAATATAAAAGAAGCATTTAATACCTGTATATAGATATAGTAATGAATAACTTCTTCCCAGTAAGCTTTCATAAAAATTCGTCTTGCAAATATATTGTTAATCATGCAAGACCTAAAACATCAGTGGATTTTCTTAAATTGTAATTGATCAGTAGCCTTTTAGGGCATGAATATCATATCTTAAAAATGTTTCCAGGCCATGGTTTCTCATAAGAACTTTTGTCACCAAGTGTACCCATAAATTTCTTTGAAGTCACTGATTATGTCTTAAGTGTCCTAAGCAAATATGGTCGTAAACAAATATGCATCATTGACACTTGCCTTTAAATAAATTACAGGAACATGTCAAGAAAAGCATTTACACCCACAGGAGGTCTATGGTGGCAATCTAGAGTTCACCAAAATCATTAGGAGTTTGCAGAAGATTTTACTTGGACTGTATGCCTCCACTGCAGTTCTGAGCAGACTGATTCTCTGGTCTTCAGAAACTGGGGAGCAGGAAATAAGAATCACACTGATCTGCTACAATGAATATTATTCTTCATGTCACCTTCAGCCTTTAATATAATCTTGCTGTTCTAGGGATTACTTTCACCAAAAATTCTAGGTGATACACTCTAGGCTTAAGAGTCTGATGGAACTGCATGTGGTAAAACAAATCTCTTTCAAATGTGTATAGGCATTAAGATATCAATAAATATCACATCTGTGTATGCTGTCACACAGACCATTTGTACAGCTGTGGCCATGGAGTGCCAAGGAGCTGTGATGCTTTGTGCCTGTCAAACAAGAGGTCTACAACACCACATAGGTCTGCAGCACCCCTGTGATGAAAGGTAAGGCTCTCAAGAGGCATAATACATAAATGCCTACGTTATTCAGCTTCACTTCTAAAAGAATCTACTGCTTGCTCAGTCTGCTTGTGGCAGTGTAGACATTCCACTTCTAAAGAAAGATTTTTGCTCTTGGGAAATATGGAATTGACTGCAAGGCAGACTTTGCAGACATCTGAAAGATAGTTTGAGGCTCAATTATTTCTTTAAAGATCTGAACACACTGGCAGACAGAACGTGTTTATAGTTCTTCCCTTCAGCTGTCCATTACTCATGGTAGTGATTCTCACTCCACCGTTCTCCCTTTGAAAATCTGTTGGCTCTGGTGTAGCTGTAGGCAGCACTGCAAATCATTGCATTATGTTACTTTTTTAATGTAAAAGGTGAGAATTCGCAAGGATTTATACAATAAAATCAGTTAAGCAATTCACTGTTACAAATTTTTTTTTTTTTTTTGGAAAGTCACATTAAGAGTAAATTTCTCTGTTCCCTACCTTGTTTTGGGCTTTATACATTTTAAAGTGAACACAATAAAGAGACAATGTCTTGGTATAAATAACATCTAATAGTGTTTATACTATGCTGAATTTTATTTTTTTCTAATATTTATAGCATATATGTCTTAGAATTCAATTTATAAAAGACAGTAAACTCATGTTTTGTTCATCCTTAGATTTTGGGATCCACAAATAAATTTTGTGACAGATTTTATAACTGTTTTCTTTTTTAGAAAGATGTAAAAACCTTTTTTTTTGGTGGTTGTTTCCATTTTATAATTATTAATGCTTTAAAAACAAAAAAGGTAGAATAAAACTGGTAAGTCATATAGAAAAAATGAAAAAGAAGGCATTTTTGTGTGTTAAAAACAAGAAGGAAAGTTTTAATGCTTTTTTTTTCTGTAAGTATAGCCAGCCCACAACAGCACAGAGAAATAAAAACACCCCAGGGGTTAAATTTGGAAAAAGATATTAAATTACAGAATTAATTAAAAATACTGATGATAATTTACAAATAATAGATTAACTTTTCTTTAAGAAAGTCCAAAACTTATGATGTCTTTTTTTAATGGCAGAAATCTTAATTTCTACTCTCAATAGTTATCAGTAATTGTGCCTCCCCCTTGTTTTATTAGAGTTCCAGCTACATCTGCCACACTGATAATTCTGACTGTGATGCTTCTTTGCTCTTCTGTTATGGGACTTGCATTAATGCTCAACTAAAAATAATTTAAGAGGGAGAATATTGACTGGGCAGATGATGTGAATAGATTACATTAGTACAAAACTCCTACAATGGAAATCCCATTGAACAGTAGGACTGTTATTCTTGTTGTGGGAGGAATTTGCCAGGTATGAACTGTGAAAAGTATAAGTTTTAATGATCTATGTAGAGTCTACTAATGCAATCTATTTCATCTTACTTACTGCAGTCAAATGTAACCCAACCAAGAGGATTTCTGCCACGTTATAATTAAATGTCAACAGGTGCCTAGCTGGGCAGTGCTTAGTGCTTGGGAGAGCTTGCCTGAGCCCGGGCTGGTGCCAGATTTCTCTAACAATGATCTGGTGGCCACAAGAACATTGCTTGATCTGAGTCAAACTGTGTGGCAGCCAGAGGTGGATGGAGCTGGTCAAACCAGACATTCACTGTGGGACAGGCAGCTGCCTGTGATGTCTGCCAGGGCTGGGGGGAGTTGTGATGCAGCATCCAAATGGGGCTGGAGGCCAGCCAGAGGCAATCAGGTGTGGGAACATTGGAAAAACAGCACTGATCATAAAAGGAAAGAAATGTCCCCATTCCACCTTGAGCACCACTCCCCACTAGAGCTTGGGGTGCTCTCTGACTCTCTTTGACACCTCATTGTTTCTCTGCGTGAAGAAGTCCGGGGCTGTTGAGCAGAGGGATACTGGGAGTGCCAGAATTTCACCAGAGTAACAGGGCAGCTCAGAGCACGCACTCAGGAGTAACAGTCTGCAAGCATATTATCACCAATGAAGCTTCTCTATGTTTGGGCTATGTATGTCATTCTCACAGGACTAAAGATAGATGTTTGCTAGATTTTGATCAGATCAAGATTTTAATTTGGCTAACAATAAATTCTTAGCTCTGTACACAAAATATGTTCCCTTTGGTTGTTATACACTTTGTTTTAAACTTGGTTAGAACTCAAATGAACACTTCACACTGTACACCATATGTACCTAGCACATTATTAGGGAAGAAATTCACAAGTCACCTAATTTATTAGAGAATAAATGATTTTCACAGATTTTGCAGACTCAATGTGATCTGTTAATCAAATACTAGCAATTATTTTTACCTTAAATGTATGTCTTCATTAACAGTTATAAGTCAATATAAAGTGGTAATATAAATTGGTAATAACCATACTGATTGATATGTATTTCTTTAGTAACAGACTTCTGTCAGATTCCACAATCACATTAATAAGAAATTCAATTTTATTACTATGTTTACACACAGTAGTTTTCTGGTTTTTTTCCTACTTCCTCTCTGTTTAAAAACTAGCTTGGGCCTTGCTCTCATCCCAGTGGAACCAATTCCCACAAGTATACCTGTACAGCCTACCTTTTGTGGGAAAGCTATTCCGGGTAAAGCTAATGAGTAATAAATGGAACATAAGGCCTTTAAGTAGTATAGCACCAGGTCTGACATCAAGAGAGCACTGTCTCATTTTTACACTTATTCTTCCCTTCATTAATAGGTGATTTAAAAATAGAACTGTGTAATAATATTTCCATTTTGGTGGTTGAGTTTGTAGTAAAAATATCACCATTTGCTTTCATTGATTTTGCTTTCATAAATTTTTGCGCCTTAGTCAGGGGAAAAAAGTCCAATGCTTCATTTTAAAAGTCCGAACTGCATTTCATTTTAGGTTTTGTCATTAAAAGCCTTCCACCTTTCTGGAAACTCAGATTTAAAAGTGGTGAAGAAAAGGACATTGATAAGAGAAGATAACTTACTGGAAGATCAAAATGGCAATACCTAGATAAATTATGTGAATGTTTAAATAGGGAAGCTGTTCAAACCACAGCTTCAAATGATTAAATGCATGAAATAAAGTGTGAATTAATAGAACTCCTTAAGAAATTCACCTGCAAACTTTCTGTTTTGATGTTGCTTCTGCTGAGATAGAGGAGGAAACTAGCACTGAATAAACATTAAAATACACTCCTTCCTACTTTGTCAGCATTAAGGGCTTAAATTGAAATATGATCTGTCGAGCTTCTTAATAAGTAACCCATTAAATGTACTACTTCTAACTGTTAAGATTGGGTGTTTATAAGTCAGCTTTGAGAAATCTTGATTTCAAGATTTTTCTGAGTGTACTTAATTTAATTTAGTTTGTACTTCACATTTTGAACTAAATAATTCCAGTTGAATATTCTTTTGCTCCTTTTGTATTGGCATATTTTACACAGATTCATAATACTTAGTGTAATCCTGATGCTATAGGCTTTATTCGGGAATAGTTCCATTCACTCAGTTGAATTGTTCCTTTTTACACTAAATGTTTACACAATGTTGAGAAAAATTTATATCTATAATAATATTTTATTTCTGTATTTCATGAGGACATTGATGGTTGCAAAAAACTATTACAAAATGATAATGCTTACTGTTTCAGGAAAAGATAAGTCTGTTTTTAGCAACCATGGTGTCTGTAAATGTATAGCTATTCCTGCTCAAGACTCCAGGAAATCTAAGCACAAAAGTTATGTTTTCAAGTTCTCTGAGACCCCAGAGCTACCAACACCCATTTTATGCCACAGCATATTCCCTGCCTCTCCCTCCCCCACCAAGATATCCTGGTTTGGAGCTAGGAAATACTGGCTTATCTCTGCAGGTTCTGGCCCTAAATCCAGCAGAGTAAACTATATATGAGACTCAACTCCCTCCTAGAGAAACTGGAATGATAATTTTTAAGTCACTTTTCCAATTGCAAGTAAAATAGTATTATTTGCTTGCAAAACTATGCTGATATTCATTGGATATGGGAGTTCAAATTTTGGCCTTGCTATTAGTCTTGATTGCTGTGTTGCAAATGCACAATCAATGCCATTTACACCAAACGCATGAAGTTCAACAAGCACAAGTGTCCAATTCTGCACCTGGGATGGGGCAGCCGTGGATGTACGGACAGGAACAAGAGGCTGGAAAGCAGTGTCATGAAAAGGGAGCTGGGGGTCCTGGTCAATGGCAAGTTGACCATGAGCCAGCAGTGCCCTGGCAGCCAGGAGGGCCAACCCTGTCCTGGGGGCATCAGGCACAGCATCACCAGCCAGGCAAGGGAGGGATTGTCCTGCTCTGCTCTGCACTGGGGCAGCCTCACCTCGAGTGCTGGGGGCAGTTTTGGTCACTGCAATATAGGATATAAACTTATTAGGGACCATCCCAAGGAGATCTGTGAGGATAGTGAAAAGTCTGCAAGGGAAGCCATAAGAGGTAACTTGATCTGTTTAGCCTAGAATTGAGGAGGCTGAGGGAAGAACTCATTTGTGGTCTACAGCTTCCTCATGCATGGAAGAGGAAGGGCAAACACTGATCTCTTGGCTGTGGTGAGCAGTGACAGGCCTCAATGGAATGGCCTGAAGTTGTGTCAGAGGAGGTTTAGGGTGAATATCAGGAAAATGTTCTTCACCCAGAGGGTGTTTGGGCACTGGAACAGCTCCCCAGGGAAGCAGTCACACACCAGGCAAGAGTTCAAGCAGTGTTTGGACAATGCCCTCACATGCATGGTGTGACCCTTGGGCTGTCCTGTGCAGGACCAGGACTTGGACTCAATAATCCTTTTGGGCCCCTTCTAACACAGGATATTATATGACCTCTGTTTCCCTATTTACTCCAGGACAAGGAATCTGCTGTGTTATTGTGAGGATTGGATAAAACAGTGCAGCTCTTCAGTTTGAGCTCTGTCACACAAGCTCAGTTGTGTCAGTGCACCAGAGACCACAAGACAGACAAATCTAGATGTTTGGCTACAAATGCTGAGGAACATGGAGAGGAATAGACATAACTGAGACAGAGGACCAACTTTGTTTCTAATACCAAGGTACTCATCTTCTACTTCAGATTTATATCTGCAGCATTAGAATGTCTGATGTGGAAACAGGAAGATAGGCAGCAGATTCCTCCCTCATAATTTGGAAAATATAAGTCTCAAAGTTTATTATGAAAACCTGTATTTAAGTGCAGCTCCAGTAAGCTCATGTCGAAAATAGAGGTATTTAAATTCTATTATATTTCCTTCTGTAAATAAATAAATAACTCTTGCTGGTTTTATTGTGCTTCATTGGTAAGGTGTGTTACTCTAATGTATTAAGGTAGACCTTACATGCATTTTGATTCAGAAACAGCATACAGAAACAATGAACTTAGGGCAGTAATTCCTGCTTTTGATAATAGAAATTTTTAAGTGACGCATACAGAGGAATCTAGCTAAACCTGTTCTCTTTACAGGCAATTAAGACATACAGGAATGTTCAGAGAATGATCCATTCTCACTTAATTTAAATATATATTTAAAAGTGGGTTGCATTATCTTTTGGAGTTACTACATTACTTCGGTTGACTAGAACACAAAACTAAAAAATAAACTGAGAACCTAACTTTTTACCTGTGTCTGTTTAGGTGTGGTGAATCTTGTAGTTTATAAATTATGAGTTACCAGTGCTGAAGGTACTGACTGTGGCTTTTATAGATTACCTGAAACATCTCTTTTTAATATGATGGAAGCTGTGGGCATGAATCATCATTCCACTTGGAAGTGATCTAAAGAGATCTTTAGCCAAACCTCCTGATGAAATTAGTCACAACCTGAATTCAGACCAGGATGCACAAGGCTGTAGCCTGTTGGGTCCTGAAACCCCCAAGCATGGGGACAGTGCAACATCTCTGTGCAGTCTGACCAAGGCATTGTCTGTTCTCATTGTAATAACAGGTTTTTCCCAAGTTATCCTTGTAATGTGCTGTTTCTTAATATTTCATAACTACTGGCTCTTACCCATAATTTACCTCAGTAAAGACCCTGTCTCTGCCTTCTTGGCTCCTCATAGGCACTTACAGGAGATATACATTGCCCCAAAGCCATCCTTTCTTTAGGACAAAGTATGTCTCCCTCAGTGTCTCCTCACAGGAGAAGAGCTCCAGTGCTGACTGTTCTGGTGGCTCATCAATGAACTTAATTCCATTTACCCTGAACTCTGTGGCATGGCAAGGCCCAAGCCTGTATGATGAGTATCAAACACAGTTTATACAGTGCTGAGTCAAGGGGTCTGGTCACTGCCCTTGAGCTCCTTGCTGTGCTCCTCATTGACCAGGGTGTTGTTGTTACCACTGTCAGGTCACACTGCTGTTTTATGGTCAACCTCCTGTCTGCCTCACTTTGTGAGAGTGCATCTAATCTTTTCTTCCAAATCACTCTTTAGAGATATTAAAAGGACAGCTACCAGGATAGACCCCCTGGGGAAAACCCCTTAAGTATTTTTCCAGCTATAGTACAAAACAATAACAGTTACCTAGAGCTTGATAATCCAGATAGATTTTTACACTCCTGGCTGTCCAGACATTCAGACATCTTTGCTTGAATACAAGAATATTGTGAGAGACAATGTCAAAGGCTTTACTAAAGTCAAGGTAAAGAATTTCAACTGCTTTCCATTATTTCATGGATTCAATAATTTTATCATAGCTCATTTCACCCTACTCTGATAGCTTTATGGTGGGTCCTAGTAACTTACCTCTCCATTATGTGACTAAGGTAGACTGAACTGGAATTTTCTATGGACTAAAGTTCATCTAATCAATCTTATTGTACTCTCATTCCTCACTAATACTTCTTGCCCTGTTTTGAAGACAGGTAACATGTTTTCTTCTGTCAAAATGGACCTCTCCTTCTCTCCACAATGTCTTAAGTGTGATCAAAAGAAGTGTCACAATGGCATCTATTGTATCCATCCTATCTGGTCCCACAGGCCAGAGAATACTACTCCTATCTAAAAAAAAGTAAACCTGAATTTATAGTTCAAATATAAAGTTATGAAGGAATACAGCATTTAAATAAAATTTCAATTGAAAGAAGTGTATCTTGATTTGCTACAGAGTTCCACAGGGGCTCTCAGAGCAGTGGGTCTTCCCAGGTACCATAAGAAATGCAATGACCAGACATAAAGAGACCTGATGAGGATAGTATTTTCAACTTATTTCTGATTGTTGGACTTTAACCAGCCTGGGAGCTAACATTTGTATCTTTCAAGAAATCCTTTTTCATTTCACAGGTCTGGGTATAAACTCAACACTAACTTATTTTGAAAATCAAGCATCTAGCTAAATCTGCACTGCATCAACATTCTATTTTCATAATATCGCCAAGTGAAATTAAATAAAAGTTGATGGGTATACTTTAAAGGGAAACTACAGATTATTGCTTTTCTATATTCATGGATAATGAGAGCATTAGGGAGAAGTGCTTTCACTAAATACCTTCTGGTCTATTTAAAAAAATGCTTTTCCTTTTTTTTTTTTATTTTTGTTTTTGTTTACCATGTACAGCGTGAAATGTATTATTATAATTTTTCCCTAATAAGTTGTGAATCCAGTCTGCCTGAGATGTAGCTAATTTTCCCCACAGCAGTGCCCTTGGAACTGTGTTTTGGTAGCTAGAAAGATGTTGATAGCACACCAGTGTTTTGGATACTGCTGAGCAGTGCTCACACAGCATAAAGGTCAGTTTTTCAACATTGCCAGTAGGCTGGGGGTGGGCAGCATCTTGGAAGGGAACATGGCCAGGATACATGACTCAAACTGACCAAAGAGTTATTCCATACCATATGACATCTGATCAGCAGTAAAAACTAAGAAAAAGGGGAAGAAAGAGGGATGGGCATTATTATTATATTTGTCTTACAGAGCTACTATTAATACATATTGAAGCCCTACTTCCCAAAAATGTGCCTGGGCACTGCCTACTTATGGGAAGTAAAAAATAATTATTTTGTTTATCTTTGCTTCCACATGTGACTTTGGCTTTTGCTACTGTTTTATTGAATTGATTTTATCTTCACCCATGAATTTTCTTCAAACTTATTTTCTACTTTCTCCATCCTGCTGAGGAGGGGAGGGATAGAGTGGCTTGGTGAGCATCTGTCATCCAACCAAGGTCAATATACCACAATTCTTAGATAGGGGATTTCGTTTGCTTAATATAACTTTGCTAATTGATACAATAAACTTTCATAAATACAATCAGAATTTGAGTTACCGCATATTTATGAATATTGGGTTTGTTAATGCCAGCTCTTTTGCAGCGATGCATGCGAAAAAAATATTTTCCAGTCTTCATTCTCTATTATTCCTAGTTTTATATAAATGCTAGTAGTTTCAGAAAGAAACTGCAGAGCCAAAATACAAGAAGGGGGAAGCCCTGTCAGTATTATAAAGTTGGGGCTTTGTATCACAGTCTGTCCGTGGTTCCTGGTTTATTATTCTACATCCTGGAGCCATGGGGAGATAGTGATTACCCTGCACTAGAGCTGTGAACAGTAGCTAAGGAAACCATACCAGTTGTGTGTTGCAATTTGTCTGGAGGCTGGCCACCCCTGAGCTGACTCTATGTGGACCAGGAACCAGAGAGCTTCGAGGAGCGTGTAGCACAGGGTAGGTTATCTTGCCTGATTCACTCCACTCCTCTGTCATCTGCCTATTATTGGCCCAGCTAAGACTGCAGAAATATTGTACAGAAATACAGAAATTGTACAGAAATACTGCTTCCAGTTCCCAAAGTAGTAATTTAAAATAGTTCAACTTTTTCTGTGCTATCTTGCAGTCCAATCTATCCTGTGGATTTTGCAAGTGCAAGTTTAGTTTTCTTTCATGGAGGGAAAAAGACATTCAACATGACTACTTTTTTCTTTTTTTTTCAGTATTTAATTTGGGTTTTTTGTTCCCCTAAAAACAATTTGAACAATTCTATTGAATGAAATTGTTCAAGGCTGTAGTTTATTAACGTATAATCCACAATTAGCACAAACTACTCTTGAAATATTAAATGCTGATTTCTTAACTGCATTTACATTCTTAGTTGCTGAAATATTAATGTACTGTCAAGGATTCAGCACTAATACATCTGGGGTTTTTGTCTTATAAGCTATCTGTGCCCTTTCTGACACCCTGTGACAAATAACACAGAGTACATAACAGCCTGCAATCAATATATACTGTACAACGTGAACACCAACACAACACAGGTAATGTGTGCCTTCTGCTGAGGAAAAAACTGCCAAGAGAGAGTGACACGATGATGGAAATATTAAATATTTGAAGTTGGGCAGAAATTAATAATTAGTACAGAGCAGTTGTAATTGCTATATTTAAGAGATGATGCATAACTCTGCATTGCTTTCGTTGTCAGGTGAGTTCTGAGTGATTTGTCAGCAGTTGGCAGCTTAATGGTTGCAGTGTCCAAGAGATCAGGCATATCACCCATGCTCATGTCAGGGCAGGGCATGTGGCTCTCTCAATGAGCTTCAGGCATTCAGTGACTCAGACAAGAGGTTTCCTTCACAGCACCTGAGCAAAGTAGGTGAACTCAAGGTGGACTGCTAATTAACAGTGGAGATGGCATAAATTTTGTTACCTACAATACAATTAAGCTGGGTTACAATGGCTTTTAAATCTTTCACGTTAGCAAACTACTTTCAAATCCGAGAAGAAAAGTCAACTAGTTTTGCCTGTACCATCATGGAGTACATATTGTGGGGTTTATTCAAAAATGTGTTTTTGCTGAACATCAATCTATTTCATCTCTTATTCAAGATCATTTTAGGAAACATGCTAGGAAACCTGCCTCAATTATCTAAAATAAACTTTTCTGTAGAAACACAGATTTCTAATTTTGGAAGACTGAGTAGAGCTTTATTTCACTCTCAACACCAAATACTTTTCCAAAGATATTCCTATGCTTAATCAAAGGTATTAGTTACACATAATAGCAAATATGTGATCAAAAAATATTTGAAACTGAACAATTTCTAGAAGCAGTTTGCCCGTATTGACTGTTTCCTTACCTAAAAAAAACAACCAACCAACCAAAAACATAAATAATCTTTTTTTTTAACGCTAAATGTTCTGTAGCAATGAGATACCTGTATTGTCCAAGAGATGATTCCAAATGTGGGAAAAAGAGATTAGATAAAACTCATAAAGCATTTTTAAAAATAGATTTGACTCTAAATCAAGTTGTTACCTAATTAAAAATTATATCACAGGCAATTATATCAGTATGATCAATATTTGTTGCCTCTGATATTAATGTGTTTTTCAAAAATGCATCAAACTGTACACTAATAAAGAGTTGCTGTTAAATCAAAAATTAATCCCATGTTTGCACCCTCACAGTGCCTTTAAAGTCAGAGTATACTCTAGATGGAAGTCTTCAAATCATATGAAGGATATTAGCAAAATCCTAAGTCACTAGCAATTGCTTATCTCCCACAATAATAAGACAAAGCCCTTTCCTTTGAATAACCAATTTTTTACTTTTATTCCTGAGCAAAAGCTAATTTGGTTAGAGCTGATAAAAGTATGTTATTACTAGGACATTGTGCAGGATGAGATCTTAAAAAATATGCCAAGGAGAGACAATGCATAATCATGATATTGTGCATATTTTTGTATTGAATGAATGTTCTTGGCACTGTAGCAGTCATAAGCTGGCAAACTTGTAAGTCTTTGATACAATGGCCACAGGAAAGAATGTACTGTTCATTAATGCAACTGGTGAAGTTCCACTAATCAAAAAAGAGTACAGCACAGCACCTTTCTGATGCAATAGTGATGACATCAGATTGCATTACTTCAAGGGTCTCCAAAGCTGCCACAACTAGCAAGATACATGTCTATTTCTGTGGCAATTTAAATTTTGAAATAAAGAACATTTAAATTTAAATTTTCTTACCATAAATATAGCAATCCTGCCACATCAATTTATTAATTATCTTAAGTGGAGCTGCAATGAATGAAAATGAGTGAGGATTTACCACTGCATGTAGCTACAGGTATATGTAAGATAGTGTCTTAGGATGAAATTGCTATATTTTTTGGTGGATCAGAAAGGATTAAGCAATAACACTGTAAATTTTTTCCACTCCAAGTAACTTTACTACAGATCTCACCACAAATATCCTGTGCAATGGAGTAAGGTCAGATATACTTCATTAAGCAGTTGTTATATGTAGTTTTACTATTATTGTTCCCAAGCTACATTATTGGCTCTGGAAACTGTGCTGTTTTTGGTTTCTTTTTCTTAATTTGCTTGGAAGGCATTGCCTGCCAAATAAAAGGTCACTTAAAATGGGTTAATTTAACAGTAATCCTGTACCAAGTATCTTCTCTGGTAGGGTTCTGCATTATTTCATAAATAATTATGCTATTGTGCTGGCCTCATAGTGAACACTTAAAAATTCAAATGAGAAAAATAAGGCAGTGCAGTACAAGAAAATTCTCTAAAACAAGCTTTGTAAAGTACTCTGTAGACTTATGCTTGCTTCTGCTTTCATTGAATATATGCAACAAAATTGAAGTATAGATGGTATTTGATCTCTGCAAACAACAAAACTTCCTATCTATTCTTTTCTTTCTGTGTAACAATCTAAAATTAATGTATGCAAACAGCTCTAATGGTTGTAATGTGATTTGAATCAAAACTTTATCTAAAGGAAAAATAAGTTTTTCTCAAGGTTCTTATAAACAGGAGCTCAATGCTACTTACAGTATTTGGAGCTAGCACTACCACAGAGAAAACTGAGGAAAGCTAAATTACAACCTGTAAGAGAAGGTCCAGACTGACTGCAATACCCTAATTTTAGAAGGTACATATCTTTATTTATTAATATTTTTCTGTCTCCAGACCTCAGCTTTGGTCCACCTGTCTCTATAGATCTCCACTATAGATCTTTGCATTTGCAAAGGTCAATTTAATTTGTGTGCCACCATGGCACTTTGCAAGACGCTTTTGGAATTGTTCAAACTAGGAGAATTATTAGATCTAAAGGTGCACCTACAATAATAATTAAAATGCTCAGCACAACCTCATTAAGACACTTGAACGAAACAAAATTTTCCAGAATCAGTGTGCTAACTACCTATTCTTCTCTGAGGGTGCACAGTATGCACTCATCCCTACATTGTATCTTTACTACCCCAGTAGCAAGTCCCATCTAAAGTGAAATTCCAGTTCAGATGAACTATGAAAACATATACTAATTTTATATATATATATTTATTGTCATCAAGATTTCATATATAAAGGATCCCCCCAATTATATTTGTAACAATGGTTATGCTGTGAATTTCGAAGAAAGATTTAACTTAACCTACTTAAATGACGTTGCATGAGTGTTAATACACACTTCTATAGAGAAACCTTTAATATGATGATGTATAGAACCTATAAAGGATTAGAATAATATAGATGTGAATAATCCTAACATTTAAAATTCTTGGTTATGCATTTTTAAAAGGTAAGAATGGATGAGAAAAGTCAATGCAACATTTAATTATCAGTTCTAAATTTTCCTTTTCGTGTACCAGAATGTTTTAATCAGGGAATTAATTTTAATTCTAGGCGTTTTTTGAGCATAAAAGACCTAAAATCTAAACCTCTTTCCTCTTTTCTCTAGTTTGTTTCAGCTGAAAACTCGTCAAGAATAATATCTAGCATGTTATTTCTTTCCTAAGCCTTTATCTATAATAATTTTAAAATTTTGTGGAGGAGAGAAAAATTAAAGACATATAACTCAATTGTTCTACTTTATTATTTAGAATGATTTGTTTCCAGTTGATTAAAATTATGCATCTCAAAAAAATTTTGTCTGATTCTGCTCTTCCTGAGCTGTATGAAAAAGTTTTTAATATTTTTTAATAACCTGACAAAAATTGAGAACTCTTATTGCATTTTTATGGGTTTAATATGGGCACCAGGATGAAATAAAGTAGAAATGAAACAAAGGAGGTTCTTGTCAGAGGATGGTCTAGAAACTAAAAATATGATTAGATTTGAAGAACAATTAATTATCTGCTAAGCACAATAGTCTAAATATAATCTTTGGCTCAGAAAATCCATAATTGCCAAGCACTGGGCGCTCACGGGACATCCATCAGATGATTATAGATGATTATATTCCTATGGGGTTTTTTTTTGGTTTTTTTTGGTTTTTTTTCATGCAACACCATTTTCTACTGATGATGAATCACCATTTCCATTCTGTTAATACAAATTGGAAAAAAAAAAGTGTTTTAGCAATAAAAAATCTGATAGACATAATTTCCCTAAATTTTCAGCAAACTTGTTGCTGTTCTCCAACAATCCTTTTATTATCATTCTTTAAAAAGTAAGATATCCTTAATACAGGTGTTACTGCTGATATAAATGTTTTAAAATACTGACCTCGTGGTGAAAGGAATTTTAAATGCAAAGAATTCTACAATTATTTTTTATTTAATACTTGAACTTCTTTTTGAGTGTAAGTACCTAGCTAAAGAAAAAAGGATAACTATTAATAAAATAGTTTATTTATGACCTATTGAATGTTACAAAACGAAAAAAACTTTCATTTAACTGAATAACCTGAGTTCTCAAATTTGATCTGGTTCCACATGTTGAGTCTTAAACCCACATCCAGTATAACAGAATGCTCCTTTCCCAGGAAGGGGTGTCACAGTGAGCAAAAAACACCCTAAATTCTTAGGCAAAATGTATTTTTTTGTTTAATCTTAAATGTTCCATTAGAAACATCAGCAGTTCTCCAAATTTTTATTAATTTGAAAGTTGTGCTTAAGACTGTATTCCTGTTGGAGTGATTGTATGTAAATCATTAACACAAAAATAATCCAATCCTTAATTAAATGAGTCTACATAGCTCTTAGTTGTGCCATCACATCTTCCATAGTAATGTTCCCTTTATCTATTTTAATGTAAAGGTGCTTGTCAGCAGAATTAGATTTTTGATATTCATAAGGTATTAGACATTGTATTGTGGATTTTTTCTTTTAACCTCTTTTTGTAGGACAAAATTCTCTACATATATTTTCAGGAGGTACAGATTAATATTTGTCTTAATTGCATTACACCAGTTCTAACCAAGCCCTTTGTATTGAAAGATAAACTCCAGTTTTGTTTGATCATGTCAAAGAAAACAAGGCAGAAGTAATGAATGAAGGCTTCTAAATAACACAGTTTTAAGAAATTTTAAAAAAAAATCCTGATTTCACTAAATTAGCTGAAATAGCAAGTAGACAACAAAGGATTGAGACGCAGAAATAAACCATGCATAAGAGATGCAGAAGTGAACAGAAGACTGTAGCAAAAGTGGATGTCATTCTTTCTGTGATACCACTGGGGACTGGATCAGGCAAAACTTCTTCAGAACAAGGCAAATAACGTGAATGTGTCCTACCAGCTTTCTGGTGTCTTGCAGAATTCAGTTTTGGAGTGAGCATGAACTAATTTTCGTAAAACATGGTTTGGTCTGATTTGGTTAGAATTTCTTCAATTTACTTTGGTTTGTTCTATATTGATTTGTGGTTCCTTGAAGTTTAAAAACATAATTCTCCTTGGTATTTCACAAAAGCTGATTCTGTAAACCACTTATGTGTTCCATAGGTATCTGCATTACTTCACATACCTCCTGTGAATTGTAGGACATTTCAGAGAGAAAAGAGAAATAGTACTAAGGACTGCAGCTGCAGCACCTCTTATACAATGCTCAGTTTCACAATATGAGTTATGGCTATGTCTGAGATATTCTGCCTTCCCTTTTTTTTTCCTTAGCTCTAGTTGAGACCACTTATGAATCATATAATTCTGCAGCTGGGTGCCTGTTTTTTCAAGTATGGAACCACTACCAGTCTCTGCTACAACAGTTAAGCAACTGAGTGGTCCGATTGGAGATGCAATGCAAAGAACCATAATAATGTTCAAGTGATACTTGGAGTTAGTCTTGGTAACAAAATAAGATTATTTTCCAGAGGAAACATAATTTATTTTAATTTTTAAAAATAATTAGTAGAGAATTTTAATGGAGATTTTGCTACTTCAGATGGTTGAGTTCTGCTGGCCAGCATCTCCCAGGTAAATAAATGTAACATCAAAACCCTTAGAAAGAGAAGAGTTTTACTCAGGAAATACATGTGTGGTTGGCATTAACCTTGATAAGAAACTTAGAAACCTTATGTACATTTTTTAAAATACCTTGAAAAATTTGAAGATTTTTGCTTTGCTTTATCTCTAAACATAATTTTAAGTCATATAGAATTAGAAGTATAAGCAAATAAATGTCTTAAGGCATTAGTTAATAAGAAAATCTTGTTCCATATTAGAAAATAAATACAGAAAACCAGAATGCACAGCTCTAACCAGATAATTTTCTCTAACTCCCCCTGAGGCAAATATGTCACATAAAATCTTTCAAATACTTTTAAGGTCCAAAATTCAGGAAAGACTATAATTTATCATGACCTCTTCCTGCTGGTAAATTGAGATCCTAACCACTAGGCTAAACACTATGAACATATTATATTCCTAAAAATCATGTTTCAATGGCATGCAATAACATTAGCAATGTACTTGAGGCCATGTAATTACAAGCAAAAAACAAATACAGAAATAGATCAAATAAAAAGTTTAGCTTAAAACACAGAAGCTAAATAGAGAAGTAGAAATGTTTTAGTTCTGGATAAAAATGTGCAAGGCTCTCAAGTATGTAAAATACTCCCCCAAATATCTAGCCATTGCAAATTAACATCATATTGAAATGTGAAATATGACATATGCAGTTTAATTCAGTCAATACTACCTCTAAGGTGCAGGTCTATATTAAATTACTGGTAACTGACTTCAGTGTTGAGGTCACAACTGTAGTGAATTCGAAACCTTTATTTATGAAAGGCTACAATATTTATATCAAACAATCCCATCTAAGAGCAGTGGTAAAAACATAGCAATGTGTGATTTTGCTCTTTCTTACCACTTTCAGAATTTCAAGCATCTCACCAAGCTCAATACTTAACCCCCTCTTGCAGAAAGAAGTATGAGATTCCTTACACTCTTTTTTTGAGACCAGATTGAAAAGGTATAGGGCAAGAGAAACAGATTGCAATGCTGTACTTAATAAAATGCCCCATACCTCTGTATTTTTTCACTAATATTAGATTGCCACCATCTAAACACATGGTAAACCAGAATACACTGGTTATTGTATGACTTTTTTCACCTTTTTTGACATCCTTAAAGTTGCTTTTAAGGTTGCCACCAGTATACATACAAAATTCTGAAAAAATATAATTAATCAAGTGGTTCTTTTTATTGTGATGAAGGCAATGAACTCCTGTTTTTCACAGATCTTTTTGCATCCTTTTCAATTTCTCAAATGTATCTTAACTATTTATATAGCTGGAGCTTCTGCTATTTCATGTGGATTTTATAATTTTCAATGACCTCTGTCTGTAAGAGATATAAGATAGGCATGATTGTGTTGTATAAGCACCATGGGAATATAGTACATGGAGTTCACAGAATGCAGTATCACAGATAACAAAGCATCATCCCTACTTTATTCTTGCTGTAAGCAACAAGGTAACATGCCTTGTGGTATTTTTTTTCTCAATTTACTATGTATCAAGCAATGGCATGATCTGCAAATGAATCATTAACATGAAATAAATCCCTATGTATCTTTATCGAGCTAAATGTCAATGCATTGTGTTTAGCCTTTTCCTCCATTTGATGCACTGACAGATTTATACTTTAGTTTCAATGTCCTAGAAAAATGCTCAAAACCCAAGCCAGATCAGCTGCTAACACCTCATTCATTCTTTTTCCCTCCTCCCACTTATGAAAAGATCCCTTTTATTCTCTGCAGAACAATTGCATGTGAGTTTGATTAACAGCTGAATCTTGGCAGGATTGTTCCATCATTTTTTCTGATGACTTGCAGCTGCAGAATCAGCTCATCACCCTTGTAGCTGATGAGGAATTGGGAATGGTGTCAAACAGCATCTCTCGTGGCTGAGTCTGAGCCACTCAGGACCACAAAAAGAAAGTGGTGGTGGCAGGGTGGCCACTATGAGGGGGCAGAGGTCCTCACCTGCTGGCCAGGCTTGTCTCCTGAAGAGGTTTGCTTCTTGCTGGGGGCTTGCATTCAAGTCTTCCTTGAGAGGTGACCAGTGCCTCAGCCAGCTTAGTGCTTCAACAGTTATTCCACATAGACACCAATAATATGGACACGGGTGACCTGGGAATTGCCAAAATGTGTGTGAAGGGCTCTGTGGACAGTGTTCAACAGCATACACATAATGTTTGACTCCTGCCAGTGAGGAAAAGGGCTTTGGGAGGACTCAGCAGACTTTATGGCTCAGCAATAGTTTGCACAGCTGGTGTTTGAGTAGGGCTTCAGGTTCTACAACCTCTCTTAAAGGATCAAAAACCTTCTTGCAAGAGAGTGGATCCATCCTGACCCAGTCAAGTGGGGCATCTTTCCCAACAGACTGAACAAACTGGTGAAGACAGCCTCCTCAAAAATCAAGTGTGGAAGTTTCGGTGGGGTAGATAAACTAAAAGCTCAGAATGATGGTGAAAAAGGAGACACAGTGATGAACTGTAACCATCCAGCTGTGCACTCCAGACACAGGACTCATCCCACCAGGTTTCACTTTTGCCAATATCAGATCTCTGGGACTAGACCAAAACTTTAAGCTCCTCGTTTGTTCCTCATGCTGTGTGCCTTGTTTCAGGTGTGGTACATTGTAGCAACACCTCGTGAAGCAGGTGAAGAAATTACAAATAGGTAAACTTTAACTCCTTCCTAACTAGTTCTATAACCTCTGTGAGGTATTTTATCACGTGTATGGGAGAGTCACATGCATACCTTTTCTCATATGAACAAAGACATCATAACAATTGTAAGTGTCAAGATCTTAACTGCAGCTTCTGAGCTACTGGACTCTGGAGTACTCTGTTTCTGCTGTTTAATTTTCTCCATTTGGTATAAAACAATATTATAGCAGATATAATTTCAGTGCTCTGGTCATTAAGCTGTAAAGTTATTGTCTCTCTTTTTAAAAATTTTCTCTAGTATACACTCACATTATTAATATATTCATTTGTTTTTATTAAAACTGCTCAGAAATAAAGTAGAAAATAGGCTACATAAAAATTATTATTATATTATTATAAGAAAAATATTATATTTAATGAAAACTTTTATTTAAAAAATTCATTCAATTTGGTCTCTCCTTCTTGCTCATTTTATGCAATATAAATTAGATTTTTGGTGATGGCAAATTTATCCTAAGAGGTGGAAGTAGAAGTTAGTCTCATCTTCCAGTTTAAAAGGTAAAATCTTTAGTTTTATTACTGGTTAAGTAAAAAAAAACCCTCAGTGTTAGAAATCTCAAAAATAGTTATTACGTATATATTTTTGTTTACTTTTGCATTTATTTGAGCTTTCTAGTTTTTATCTCCTTTATTATATTTAGGTATGTTAGTAGACTGGAGATATAATGATTCCTTCCTGAATAGATCTTTTAATTCAATTTCATATTCACACACTAATTCATGGCTTGATTAGTCACACCTTCTCTTTTGATACTTTGTCCTCACAGACTTTCCTCATTTTTTTTTTATACTTCTGTTTGTATTTGGGACATATTTAGCATAGCTCTTAGTGGATTTATTTCTTCCCATTATCAGCTCTGAAAAACATCAGTTCTAGTATAACATGATGTCCTTTATAGGAGACTACCCTGTCCTCAATTACTGCCTTCACTGTCTAATATATCTTTGCAATTTTCCCAAATTTCTCAGTACTAGCTACTTCAATCCAATACAACATAGGAGTCTGTTAGAGATCTATTCTTAGAAGTGCATCATGATAAAAACAGGGCTTTGAAAATGCTGCCAGGTCTTTCAGGTAGTTCTTAACTCACAAAAGTGTGAAGTCTCTGTCCATTCCTTATAGTGGCTGAATAAAAGAGTTCATTGTAGTTGCACATGGTTGTCTGCTCAAGGCAATATTGTGTTGTGCAGAA
>JANRMJ010000001.1:131704584-131716772 GCA_025584955.1 Alethe diademata
AACTCCTATTAAAATTAGACTATAAATTAAGGCTAGAAGCCAGAATAAAAGTTGGAGTTATGAGACAAGATCTTTGCTGGTGCCAAGGAGTCTGTCTATGCCTTGCCTTCCTAACTCAGGAAGTTGCTGAGTCTCTGTTCATTTATCTATGAAGTGATCATTAGCAGAAGCAAACATATCTTGAAATATAAAGGTCTTGTGAGTTTTTTTTGAAAATTACTGTTTTTTACAAGGCAATACTGAAGCTTATTCCCCCTACCCTTTCCACCTCATAGCAGGCCAGTTAGTACATGCATAGTTTGAAAATAGGCATAAAATTGTCACTCTCTCACTCAGTAATTAGAGAGCAGGAGAAGTAACTGCATTACGCAAGGAATGAGAAAGAGAAGATATGCCAATTAAAGGCTGAGAGAACCTCATTGAGAATTTTATGGAAGTGTCTTAATGAACCTATAACAGCAGTAATATGGAAGAAGCCAGTAGGAAGCAGGCTTTGTTAGTCCTAATTAACAACTTCTCTGAAAAGTATTTTGTTGCAGATGTCAAATAATCTTTAGTCCCTTTGAGTCTGTTGTTTTCAGTAGTGGGTTGTAACATACAGCACTTATTTTACCAACAAGTACTGTGAGATGACACGCTACTTGCTTGCGTTTTGCATTTTGTAAATGTACCCTGAAATGTTGCACCATACTTGGGAGGAGAGAGGGAAAGTAAAGGAGAGACATATTTTCCTTCATGAATTTTGATATTTGGATAATTCTACTAATTCTGCTAATTCGTAATGTATGTAGCTAAATAAATGTAATTTGGGGTATCCTATACATGCAATAATGAAAAAAGATTATTTGATACTGGATGGCATGGCACTTAGCTTACCATGAATGGTGAAAAAATGAAATACCATACCTGTATCAATTGTCTGTCCTTGAAAATTATATAAAACACAATAAACATATGCTGTGAACTCTGATAATTTTATCTAAAGTGGTCTTCTTATTTGCACTAAAATATGGTTAATAGAGAGACCATGCAAGTAACTTGCAAGCTGTTTTGTTATGTGCTAAAAATGCTCTTAGGAAGTGCTGTTGATAATTATTTTTATATGAAACACTAACAATAAATTTTATTGTGTTTATTTTTTATTTCAGAGTGTTTGATTCTTAGTCTTATAACATGACTTTTGAAAACATGTATTGGAGGCCATTTCTCCAGATCTATGTTTTGACCTTTTTATAGGAGTCTGTCTCATAACAAGGAAAACACATATGTTGGTGAAACACCTGTAAAAGTTTAAATGATGAAGCTTTAGCCTACTGCTGATTTAGATCTGGTGTCATACATAAAGTGCTGGCTTAATTTGGGCCAAATATTATTTCTCTGTCTTTTTCTTATCCAGATGGAGTTGTCTACAGCTCCATGTTTTCAAGTCTGCCATTGAGAGTCTATTACTGTGAATAGAATTTGTAGCATCTTCATATAGTTATTACTGCTTAGAAAAGCTGTGAAAATATTGCCTGTATTCCTGATTTTTTTAATATGTTATCCTTTTCTATCAGTTAAAGACCTGATCTTGATTCCCTCTTCTTTATTCTTCTTCTGTCTTCAATAATGCAATCTGTGAAAGAACATATCAGAAAGGAAATTGCTCTTGCAGAAGACTCTAATAAACATGTCAGGTGCATTTTATGGAAACTGTGTTTATCTGGAGTTGAAACAAACTATTAGCATAAGAGAAAATCTAAATGCATCTTTGGTAGGAAAAAACATTTCATATTGTGGTTTAAACTCTTTTATCAAAATAGAAAAGAAATCTGTCAGCATTTCCTGTTAAAAATGTGTGGGTTGACAGAAGTTTTTGGGAGACTTGTTCGTATATATATAAATTCAGGACATCTGTACTTTGAATATTATTGGCCATTAATTATAATAGGTCAAAAGAAAATCATAACATTTTTTAACTTAATTGCTTCTAAGCATATTAAACTGGTCTTTTAAAAAACCTGTGAAATGGGAGGAGTGTCTTACTTCAGTGCTATGGTATTTTTTATTACTCTTGTGCCTTTAAGGAACTTTTTTGAAAACTACATTTTAAAAGATTAATGCTGGGATATTATACCTATGAAATGCCACCTACTTAATATTTTCTGACTGTGTGACAGGCGAAACCTGCTGAAAAAACTGACCTTTGGCAGGAGATAGAGTGCAGAGACAAAGAAAAAACAACCAATGGCACATATGTAGTGACACATACGTACAATTTCACAACTTTCACTTTCTAGAGAAAGAAAAGTTGGTGAAGCAAAGTCTGAGGAGAAACAGTAGAAGATAACAAATGAGGAAAAGTCTGACAGGTTTTCAAAAACAGGCTTCAGAAGTAGGCAAGATTAAAAGTAAAACTACGTATCAAAAAACCAGCACACAACAAAACAACTTCTAATCTCTGAAGTCAGAAAATGAGTCAGGCATAGTAAAATGGATCACAGGCTGCAGTAAAAAAATCAGTCTGGGACCACTGGTCTCCTGGGATTGTCTTTTGGTGCATGGTATGTCAGTTTTGTTTTTTTTTTAATTAGACACACTTAATGCTGTCCCTACTCTCTAATATTTTCATTAAGAAAATACCACTTTAACTAAGGAGAGGTATGAACAGCCTTTTCCAAGATTTTGTTTTCACTTGATTAGCTTCTGTTAACCACATGCATTCAGTCTTACCACTCTGACAGAAGTCTAGTCTGGTTCATATGGAATTATTAGGTATGGATGCATTTTCTATTTTCATCTGTAGTTCATATATTCTTCAGTTTTTGAAGTGTCTTTGTCATTAGACCTATGCAGAAGGCAATTGAATGTTATACTAACTTGTGAGGTTTCGAAATGTATTTCCTTAACGCCTTGAAATAAAATAAAGTCTTCGCAAATAATTTTCAATGTACTATGTCAGAAGCTTTTACTGGAAAAGGTAAATTTTGGGGCTTCTTCCTCTTTGTCCTTTCACTTCTTTCTGAAATTTTATAGGAATCTCCACCTTGAACTAAATAAAACTTTGCAGAGAAAACACTGTTGAAATTGCAATATTTTTGTGGGATGATTCTGCTCTGATGAAGAACTCATCATTCTCATAAAAAGTGTTCCATCCTACTCTCATGGTCACAGAGTCTGCAATATACTCAACAGTTCCCCTGTTCCTCCTATATCCAAGTGCTCCCGACTTAACCATATATATTCCTTCTAGCTTTTGCTCTAACCCTTGCTAGAAGTTTCCTGCCAAATATTGGGATATCCTTTAATCCCAGTCCCCATTTTCTTGATGGAGAAGTCAGTATTCATACAGAAGTTAAGTCAATCAAAAATCCATTGATGATTTACTCACTTTGTTAAAAATAAAATGGATATGAGTTCATTTTAAAAGTGGATTGGGTTTTGGATAATAAACTCACCTTAATTTAGAATCTTAGTTTTCTTGTGGATCTGAAGATGGACTTGGTTTGTTTTATTTTGTTTGTTTGTTTGTTTGTTTGTTTTTCTTTTGGGTTTGGTTTTTTTGGTTTTTTTTTTTTTTGGTTGTTGTTTTGGGTTTTTTTCTGTGATATATTAATATGGGAACAGAATTTTCTTCCTTGACATGAGGTTATCTGTTTGCAACACATCTACAAATGCAGTTTTATGGTCTGGCTTGTACGATCCTAGGATGCAGGTTGTATATTCTGCTGCACTTTGTCTGACACTATGTCTTTTATTGGTGTATCCTCTTATTTTGAACACTGAAATGCCTCCAAACATATTTCTGCATCTGTAAATTGTGACCTCAGAAATGTTTTGACAGGTTTGGTTTCCTTTGGTTTCTTTCATAGCTTGCTGCCCAGTGTATGATGTTTACCAAGGTGCACACGAGGAACTTTACTGCTATTGATGGCTGTGGAGCACACACGATGCAATATATTTACTCCCGTCATAAAAAATGTAAGTTCCCCACTTTGGCTGTGATGTTTGATAAAAACTGAGAGACTTAAGGCAGTATAGTAAGCTTCCAGGAAAAAAAAAAAAAAATTCCTGTGACTTGCTATAGAAATTATGTGTGATTCATTTAGTCCCTGCAGCACAAATCCAAGGTGTGAGGGTATTTGGGAAAGGATCACTCCATAATTGCCTTGTGTTTAGGTTTATCTTCAGATATGTCTTTTCATCCACTCTTGTAGATATGCTCCTATTTTAGAGACATCTTTGGTCTCACTGTAGTCAGTCTCACTTCTATCGTTATGAGCAGAAGAACATAACAAACTTTTTCAACTTTAAATGCGGTCATCTACCTTTTCTGGTAACATGTTGATAGCCTTTTTCAAAAACTCTTCCCAGATCATGTTGCTTTCCCCTTTCTCAGGTTCCCACACATATTCCTTTGCAGGCACGATGGGGGTTAATTATATGAATTGTTCCCACCTATGACAGGTGGTGAGATGCATGAATCAATTTATTCTAGCTAAAATCAGATATGTGCAAGTCAGTCCACAACACATTTACTTATTATTTAATTATGTCCTCTCTCTTGGATGATCAGCTCTCCTCTCCTCTTCTCTTATTTATCTCCTGCTAGTCACTTAAAACTAACTGCTGGATTTTAATTTCTTTTTTTTTATATTAAGCACGGCATTTATTCATGTATTCTCTACTACCTCCCATCATTGCTCCTAACTAAGGGTTGGAGCTGGGTTGGTTTTCAAAGTGGTGGAATTGTCACTAGAGAATGTCTTTTGTATGTCATACACTATAATTTTTCAGTAATTTAATTCCTATGTTCTGCACACCTTTGCTTCTATTTGCAATTTCTTTCCTCCAGGAAAAAAAAAAGACCTACAATTTTTCTCACAAGGGAAAAGCTGTGCAAATAATTGGTAATCATGCGGCACATATTTTCCTTTAAAAGTAATTATAAAAACTTAAATCATCCTTATGTTATGATAACAAATCAATTATTTAAGCTGTTTTAACTTTAAAATTTATATTAAAACTACATATATAAAAATTAAATTATTATAACTGTAGAAAAATGTTATTATTTAATCTTGCCATTAAAATACACTTCTCTAATATTTGCTTGTAGACAACAGTAACACTAGCCACACACTTATTATATGACATTGCAACTCTCTTAAGTAGGAAAAAAAATGTGCGGCTCTGTAGAAAAATACCAGTAATGAGAGCTTATTCAGACTAGAAAAATACAGATATTATGTTGTCAGCAATAATTCAGATAAGGGCCACATGAAAAGCTCTGCTTGCTAAAACCAGCAGTCTTTGAAAAACAACCTGGAATAGTTCACAAATCTGAAATGTAAAAAGTCTTCAAATAGGAGATTAAAATTCAGTGTATAGTGGGAAATACAGAAAAATAGTTTGACCATGTAGTTCTTCTGCAGAAAAAAAAGCACTCTAAGATTTAACAACAATAAAATGCATAGAGAACTAGCATTAAAGGCTAGAAAGCAGAATACAAAATAAAATACTAAAACTCACACTAGATTTTTAAAAAGAGAAACAGATTCACTGATTTTTCCATTTTGCAGCTGCTTTTACTTTCACTTCAACAGAAACACCCTTTTGCTTTCATTTGCCTTTCAATATTTGTAAATTTATTTTATTAGTCTTTTAATATAGCTGTTCTGTGTAAGGGTTAGCTAGTTAATTGCCAGCTTAAGTGTTACTGTATAGATAATTCCTGTTATTTTGGAATCAATATGATGCTGTGTATAGATATTGTTCATAAAAGCATTTAAAACAGTATAGTTATATAAAGAGTTCTGCACTATATTTTTGAAAATGTTTTCATGCAAGTTAAGTAGAATGAGTTGAATGCCCAGATGACAGACTGAATATAACAAAAATATTAACAACTGGAATAATCATGATCCCTGTCCTCTATGCTTAAAAGTAACATGGGTGAATTAGTATTAACTTAGCTAAGATTCTTCTTTAAAACTAAAATTTGAAACACAGAAAAAAGTCAACATCTGAGTATTTTTATCTTAATTTAAGGTCATAGCTGGCATGATGAAACCATACAAATGAAAATGAAATTGATCTATATGGTAATGCTAGACTTAATGCTGCATTAATTCGATAATAAGGTGTCTTCTCTGATTTTGTTAATGTGTTTGACATTCATTCAGTAGAACCAACTATTCAGTAATATTGGTTTTTTGCATTAAAAAACTTCATTTATATTTATCTGATTCTTCTCTAGGTCTAGACATTACATTACCCCATGTCACTAGAGCAGATATGTGCTGGAGAAATTAATTCATGAAATCTTGGAACCTAATACTAAATGTGGATTTTATAGATATATATAATATTTTTCTTAAAAGGAAAATTTTGTATTTTATAGAGAAATTCTTGATTTGTCTCTAGGGGAAGGGCCCAGTTTCATAGCCAACATTTGGTTTTCCTGATTTTTCATATCTATGAGTTTTGCAGATATATCACAGTAAATTTTACATCAAAAACTATTTTTATTACAGCAATCAGAACTGAAATAGCTATTGAAAAAGAAGCCAAAATATTTTCTTACTGACAATATAGAGGACTGTGTCTCAGGATTTTGCTCCAGCCTGGAAGAATTGTTCCTAGAATCTGTGTGTTCCAATTCCTATTTGAGTGCCAGAATCATCTGCTTATTGTTCTTACTGCTTTCAAATTTAAAAAAAAAGAGTTTGAAATTTATTTCTCATTGAGAGTTTGCATCATAACTATAGATAATACTTGAAAAAAACCCCAACACAACCTCATCCCTCTTTGTTTTGTATCCTTTACCATTGAATTTATTGAAGTGTCCTGCTACAACATGTGGTTACACTTGAATTAATGGATATTTAGCACAATATTTCTTTTTGGATATAAGGATGTTGCTTAAGGTTTGCCTCTAGTCTCTGGGTGATGAAGAAATGCTGCCCTTACAAAAAACAATTAATCTAATTTTTCTTAGACATTAACTGAAAGACTAGGCAACCTTACAGGCACACTACCTTTCTTCAGCTGACATGCATATTCATTATGAGCAGATTCATTTGTAGATTGGAGTATAGTATTATTTTATGCCAAAGTCATGTTACAAGGCTTAGTTAATTAATTAATTATTACAAAGCACTTTGAGAACCCTGGAGAGAAGACATTATAAAAGTATGTGATGTTATTTTAATAATTTTCCATTTAGCTGAGTGGAATGAATTACCTCAGAGCCCTCAGGGTTCTGGGCCTGATTAAGGACTGTTGTCTGCATTACAGAAAGTACAGTTTCTACTTCCCTTCTGCTTGGCAACTTCCCAACTTCTGTTTGACAGCTAGTAAAAAAGAGGACTCTGTAGATTTTTATAAATGAGTTCTGAAATGCTAGAAAAGGTTTTAGAAGAGCAGACATCAGCTAATTTTATCTAATCAGAAGTTGCTATGGAGAGAAAAAGCTGTTTGAGTTTTAATGAAAGTAGAGAACTGCAGCAAAACATTCTCTTGGTGGAATTCTCTTGAATTTCTGGAAGGTGCTCATGACTACCAGAACAAAGTTAATGTAATGCATTTGTTTTTTCGAAAGAGCAAGAAGGGAAATTGTGACCAGTAAGCCACACCTCTGTCCCTAGACAGATCTTGGAGTAATGGAATCAATCTGTTTCTTTAGATGTAAAAAGCCAGGACAGAAATCAGGAGCAGACAATATGAATTTTTCAAGGATGATGCTTATTCAGTCTTCTTGCCTTCTGAAAAGAAATTGCTGTGGATGACAGAAGAATGGTGACTGTGACAGTCCTGGATGCTGGTAGGTCTTGTGACACCATCACTCACTGTGCATTCTCAGCTGGGAGTGGAGGTTTTGAAGAGTACTGGTTTGGGTGATAAAAATTGGATGGATTGCTAAGCTCAAAGGGTGTGAATCAATGACCTGGTGTCCTGTTGGTGACTCTAATAGTATCAGGGGACACTGGAATCCATCTTGTCCATTAGTTTCATCAGTGATGCGGACAATGACAGAGAGTGCCCATAGGAAATTTCCAGAAAAAATGAAGCTAAATAACTAATTGGCACAATAAAAGAAAGATCAGAAATTCTGAGGCACCTTGAAAAACTTGATTAAACAAGCATAAAACTTATGAAGTCTTTCAAGAATAAGACTGGGTGCTATACTGGAGTCCAACTTTCAAACCACACGCTGGCTATCCTTTAGGAGAAACTCAACTAAGTACTTTTCCATCTCTATCTTGTGATAATAAGATTACATCTGGGATACATGTGTCCATTTCTGGATAAGTGTTAATAAACTGGAGTAAATCCAATGGATTGATACTGTGCTGGTAAGGGGCCTTTAGCAGACGACCTACAAGGAAGGCTTATTTCTTTTGAATAAGAGATGCTAAGTAGTAGTCTAAGAGCAGCATGCTTTAAGTGCTTGAATGGCACTTAAAGAGCTACATCTTTTCTGAGATAAAACTGTCATAGTGGTAGAAGGTAAAGTAAGGGGCCATAACAATATGACATTGCT
Source organism: Alethe diademata (assembly GCA_025584955.1). Classification (NCBI taxonomy): domain Eukaryota; kingdom Metazoa; phylum Chordata; class Aves; order Passeriformes; family Muscicapidae; genus Alethe; species Alethe diademata. Next base: position 131,713,109 of record JANRMJ010000001.1, read on the forward strand.
TTGCTTCTTAATAAACTCTTTCACTATGAAACACTGGTGAACATCCAATCTACAGGATCAAACCAAAGTTGACCTAAAATAATAATCTTAAAACATACGTAGTGTACGCATAGTGCCTCCAGTGCTAATTTGTTGTCTTTGCACGTTCACTCTTATCAAATATTTTTTGTAATATAGGTGAAGTCCAAATCAGGCTCAGTCTTATCTAGATTTCATCTTAGCTGTATAAATCACATCTTACCATCCTTATCACAACTTCTGCATTGCTTCACTCTTTCTTTTAGAGCTGAATATACAACTATCAGGACAGAATTAGCTCAGGAGAGGGAACAAAGAAGAACAAGAAGCAGGATACTGCAGCATGGATGGTTAGATGCACAGCTCTGTCCACCTCCAGGATCTTCACAAGGTTATATCAAGAACCTGTCCTCTTCCTGTTCCTGTATTTCTGTGTTTTCCAAAAAAAACTTCACTCCAGGGAAAATTCCCCTCCTGTGTCAATATGTTGTAATCTTTGTAGGCATGGATATCCCTCTGGGAGTGGGACTGAAAAACTAGATCTATTTTCCTTGTTTTTCTGTTGCTGATCAGTGAGCTGTTAGATTTCAATATCCTTCTGGCAGGTCTGACTCTGCATGAATTGAAATGGATCCTAGATGATTGATTTCAGAGAAAAGGCCCTGAGTGTTTTATTTAGATATGGCCCATTGCTTCCTTTGCTAAAACTGCAGTTTGAAAAGCATCTAAATCCATGGTTCCAAGATTTTTAAAAGCTCATTCATGAATCAATGCCAAATAAATTTAGAAAATATGGCAAACAGCAACAGAAAAAAAATAAATAATTTTTTAAAAGGGAACACTTCAGAGTCTCCTTCAGAGACACTAATTCCTTTTGCTGAGCACCATAAGAAATAAAAAATTAAATAAAAGTTATTTTTCAAGCCTCTAATGTGATAAAAAATCTGGAAGTACTTTATCATTATGAAACCATGCAATGTTATCTCATTAGTTGGTCAGGGAAATAACAATGTCCAGTTAAAAATTTCTAGATTGAACCTGCAATGAGGGGTTAATACATAATACATAATACAAAAAGAAACCTAAAAACCCAATCAGTGTTTCTCCCTTTCTAACTGAGTTATTATATGAGCAGAACTTGTTATGTATTTTGGATTTACCAATTTACAAGTCAAAATAAACGCTAGTACAGTAAGAATACAAGAACTAAGAACTTCTTCAAAATTATTGAAATTAGTATGATATGTGATTTTATGATATAATGACATAACCATTTTTGCTCATATGGACCCTTGACCAGTTTTTATGAATTTCTTAGTCTGTTTAGTATTTTTTATAAATGTAAAGACATTATAATTTTTATCAGAATTATCAATACACATTTACTTTCTAAAAAACATAACCAATTTACTTAAAAAATCAATATTTTTTTGTTTGAGAATTTTATACATATAGACATTAAAATGTCCACACACAGTGTATGTATTACTTAAAACTTTTCTATCAGCAATTGTTAGCATGTTAGAAATGGGAAATTGTTAGCATATTCATTTCACCTAAAAAGCAATTTTTATATTTTTCTGTTTCCTGAGATTGTGTCTTCAAAAAACTGTTATTCTAACAATTTAAGTTTAAAGAAAAATAATGATTTTGTGATGCAAAATCTTCTAAATAAATTGTCTTAATTTCTAATTTCTGCTTCACTTTTGCATTTTTTTACACAACGGCAGTAAATTGTTGGCTTCCCTGAAGTTCCTTTTTTACTCCTCACCTCACGGATATTTTTATCTTTTTTACCTATGTAATCTCTGTATAGGTGTGTAGAGGAAGAGGGTAATTTCCTTTAGTATGTTTGTTTTAAGCCGTGTTGGTACTGTTTATTCAAAAAAATTTCAAGACAAGAAAGAATGTTTCTTTTATGAACCGTTATCTCCAAGTAGAGCCTTACAGCATTGCACTGTCAAAACAAAAGAAAACAAAACAAAAACAAAACAAAATCTCATTAAGAAAAATAATCTGAGAATAAAGTTATTAGTAGGCTCCACTATGAAAAAGAAAAACATTCTTATAGCCCTCCCATTCTTCAATCTTTTAATTTTAAAGCTTTCTAATAAGAAAAGTTATTGTTTTCATTCAGAATTTGATCCTGAGGTTGATCAGTTCATTCATGCAGTAAAATACCTTTAACATGAGGTTTCCAGAATAAAAAATCATGATAACATTTTTAAAATCCACTTTTTGTGAAAATTCTTGATATTCACTTTAAAATAACCAAAGATGAACACTCCTTCCAGTTCAAATACATGCTAGAAAATATATACATTTTTATATAAATTCCTGAATTGAATTGAAAAAGTAGTTTAAATTATAATCTAAGAAGAAATTAATGTTAAAAAATCATATATAAAAGGATATCTCATGAATCTTACACCAGTAGTTTGGTTTTACAAAGTATGCATTCCTCTCTTCTGGATGACTTCAACCTTTTCTCCCTTGCTTGTGCAGAGGGACAGCAGAAAACCACAATCAACAATTTCTAGGGAAAGCCATTATTTTCATCACAGCAAAGCAGTGGTAGCTGTAAAATAATGATGTTCACTACTATGATTCTCACATATTTTCTTTACGCATTGAAGTTAGAATGTCAGTACATATTATTTCAGCATTTTACTCTGCATCCTGACAGCATACTTTACTTGGAATAGCACTGCTATTTGAGGCACAATAAAAACGGCATTCCAATAAATTGAAAATGCTCTTAAACTTTTTGAAATAAATGGACTGTATATTTGTTCTTCATGGTAATCTTGAAGAGCTTTACAATCAGCTGTCTTTTTCCAGCTGCCATCTGCATGTTCCTGAACCCATTCAGGATGTCATACAGCTCTGAATAGAAAGCCTCATAAGGTCATTTTCTGCCTTAGAGCTTTGCACTTAAAAGATTTGGCATATCTACAGTTGCAAAATGCAAAGCATTTCACCCAGAATAAATTTCCTGTCAAATGACAATTTATATCTATGCAAAGAACAGCTTTTGTTTATGCATCACAGGGCTGATTATGTGTAGATTAGCTGAACCCTAGAGAGGTGTCTTAATTTTTCCTAGTAGAGACTAGGACCTGACTGTTTGGAACAAGAAAGCAGCTGGAAACCTGTGTGACAGAATATTTTTTAAATTGACCCAGTAACTGAATTTTACATGCAATTTCCTTACTTTATTGTCTCAAACTCTGAGACAGAGGTACAGATTTAGAATAATTCCATGTTGAATTAGGAGTTTGGATGGAGCTGGGATCACTAGGGATACACTGTGTTTGGCTTTTAATCTTAATTTCTCTGAGAGGGTGCTACTTTTTCTGAGAGTAGGTTTTACCATTAGGTTTTTATTTATACAGTGGAGAGCTTTGGACCAGCATCTGACAATGAAGAAATATGTCATGAAAATCAAGGCATGCCTCAAAGATCTTTCCAGATGAGAACCTTAGGATAGCAGAAATATAGATGCACAAAGAAAATTAATCCAGGTCTTCGTGAAGAAAAACAGTGAAGGACCCTTCCTTAGTCACAAATATGTTTTATGTTTAAAGGCCACTGTTGAGGGTTGGGTCTTTTTGTTCCTTCACTGTGTGAGTTTAAGGAATTTTTC
>JANRMJ010000001.1:131721356-131732972 GCA_025584955.1 Alethe diademata
ATCAGGGACAGCATCACAGCCAGGCAAGGGAGGGATTGTCCTGCTCTGCTCTGGGGCAGCCTCACCTCGAGTGCTGGGGGCAGCTTTGGTGACACAAGAAAAGAAAAAAAAGAATCTTTTAGGAAGCATCTGGAGGAGGGAAACAAAGGCGGTGAAGGGCCTTGAGGGGAAGCCATAGGAGGAGTGTCTGTGATGACTTGATCTATTCAGTCTGGAGAAAAGGAGATTGAGGAAAGATCTCTTTGCAGTTTACAACTTCCTCATGAGGGGAAGAGGAGGTACAGACATTGATCTCTTCTCTGTGGCAACCAGTGACAGGACCCAAGGGAATGGCCTGAAATTGTTTCCGGGGAATTTTATGTTGGATATTAGGTAAAGATTTTTCAGACGGAGGGTGGCTGGGCACTGGAACGGGCTTTCCAACGAAACAGTCTCAGCACCAAGCCTGACAGAATTCAAGAAATATTTGGACAATGCTCTCAGGCACAAACTGTGGTTCTTGAGGGTGGTCCTGTACAGGGACAGGAGTTAGACTCAGTGATCCTTGTGGATGGCTTCCAACTCAGCACATTCTGTGAACATTCTGTGAATACTGCATACAGTTTTGATTTCTCCAACATAAAAATGGCATAGAACTGTTGGAGCAAGTCCAGAGGAGGACCATGAAGATGATCAAGTGATGGGAGTACCTACCCTAGAAAGACAGGATGAGAAGGTTGGGGAGCTCAGCCTGGAGAAGAAAAGGTTGTGTGGAGACTCACAGCAGCTTTCCAGAACGTGAAGGGAGCCTACAGGGGAGCCTAGGAGGGACTTTTTGTTAGGAACTGTAGTGATAGGACAAGGAGTAGTAGGTACAGATTGAAAGAGGGGAAATTTAGGTTAGATAATAGGATGAGGCATTGTAACAAATTGCTAAGGAAGGGTGTGAATGCCCCAACCCTGGAAATACTCAGAGCCAAGGTCTTAAATAAGACCTTGAGCAACCTGGTCTAGTGGGAGGTGTTCCTGCCCCTGGAAGAGAGGTTTGGGACTAGATGATATTTAAAGTGCGTTTTAACCCCTTAACAAAATGATTCTATGATTTAATCATTTTATCTAAGCTTGACCAAGAACCAAACAAAACCAAAAAACCACAAAACAAAACACAAACAAACAAAAATCAACAAAAAGGAAAAAAAATAAGAGAATTGATAAGATTGGTCTTTTAAAAAATTTACTGTGAGATGTTGAGTCAAAATAAGTGAAGATCCAGTGTATATATTCTAAATTCATTCATCTCACTATCAACAATTTTAGCGTAAGTTAAAGAAAGCTCTTTAGCTTTCGATTCTCAGAAGTTTTGGGTACATATTTGTTTCAGCTAAGTGAAGAAAGTGATAATTGGTTATATATTTCTTTGATGCAGACTAGTTGTAAAGGAAAATGCAAAATCCTGTTTATCTATGCTCTGGAGAAATGAACCACAAGACAATTTATCTGAATATAATTAAAAGTGCTTTCAATAAACTGTCACTTCCAAGAGCCATTTCTCCAGACTTTTTCTGATATTCATGTTCTTGGGGTATATTCTTACTGTAGCAGTTATGTTTCTTTGTTTTTCCTGTGATGGCTCTGTTGGAATTTCTTTCTGTTTCATTCATTTATGTGGTTTCTCATTATGCCTTATGTAAACTAAATGTGGATCTCTGACAGATGCTGGCTGGCTCATTTCCCCACCTCCTGGGCTTTCTTGTTTGCTTCCCTGCATTCAACTCATTGTAATAGCACTTGTGAAAAGAGCAGTCTCAAGAGTTTGCAAAAAGATGTGGCGAAAGAAAGGCAGAGCAGAAATCTGCCTTCGTACATTTAAATACAGCAGATTAGGTCCAAAGGCAGAACTGTGTGCTTGGATACCTTTAGCCAAGCAGCACTCCTCTGCCCACATTGGTCAGATGCATGAGTGAATTTGTGTGCTTACAGCAGCACATATTCTCTTGGAGACCTTGATTGCTACAGCTACCTACTTGTACAAAGAAAATTTCATACAATCATCATATATAGCAGTTTAATTCAGATTAAATTGCCAAATGACTTCATACTTTATGTACAGTTCATATAGAAAATACATACTAAAGCTTCGTTTTTAGATCTTGGGGAAGTTTTAAGCAGAACAAAATGAAGGCAGGAGCAGATAATCCAGGATATTTGACCAAACTTAAAATGTTTAGAGGATTAGAAGCCAAACAAGAAATTCAGTGGTTGAGGAGCATCTGGTTGATGCTCTTAGTCATGTGGCTTAGTTTTAGATAGTCTTGTTAGAAGCAGAGATTTGGATTTGATTATCCTTATGGATCTCTTTCAACTCAGGATATTCTATGATTCTATAATTCTAAGATTTATTACTCCATATCACATAATCTATGGAATCAATTGTTTTCTTATGAATTGTTTTCTCTTGAACTGAGTGAAAACAAAAGCAACATTTTTTGTAACACTTAACCAAAGAACAAAAGACTGCTTGTGTGAAAAGAAACATTTTCTTTCAGTTTTATACATTGAGATGCTGTGAGGCTAAAAATAAAATGTACTATATTGTTATAAAAGCAATCTTATTGCTTTTACAACAATAAACAGGTTTCTGAAAAAACTATTTTTCAAACTATTATAGGCTTAGAAAGTTCAACCTATATATGAAGTCTTCATATTAAAAAAAAAAATCAGTTATAGTCTGATAGGATAAATCTTTAAGTATGTATCTTAAGACTACACTCATTCATCTGCTGTTGCAAATATTTTTACTCTTTCCTGAATTACAAGAAGGGGAGATGGAGATTTCCATCAGCTGAAGCTAACCTGCATTTCACTTCAAGTTAGCAAGTGAATTCCTAATTTACAATGGAAATGACTCATCAATGTCTTGGATGAAGGGGAAGATGCCTACTCAGCAAGTTCACTGATGACACAAAGTCAGGAGGAGTGTCCAATTCCCCAAGGGGATGGGTGCCCTTCAGAGGTACCTTGATAGGCTGGAGATATCACAGAGAAAAACTGTCTGGAAACAAACAAAGGCAAGTGCAGGGTCCTGCACCTGGGGAGGAACAACCCCATGGGGCAGTACAGGCTGGAGGCTTACCTGGTGGGAAGCAGCTCTGTGGAGAAGGACCTGGGGGTCCTGGTAGAAAACAAACAGTCCATCAGCCAGCAGTGTGCCTATGTGGTCAAGAGGGTCAAAGCAGGTTGAAGGATGTGATCCTGCCCCTCTACTCAACTATAGTGAGGCACATCTGGAGTGCTGTGTCCAGTTCTGGGCTCTTCAGTGAAAAAGAGAGACATGGAGCTTCTGGACCAGGTCCAGCAGAGAGATACTAAGCTGGCTAAGGATGTAGAGAATCTCTCTTATGAGGGCAGGCTGGGAGCTGGGCCTGTTCAGTCTTGAGGCAGTGGAGAGGGCACCTCATCAATGTCTACAAGTATCTGAAGGGAGGATATCCCAGAATAGATCCAGGCTCTTCTCGCTAGTGCCAAGCAATAGGACAAGAGGCAATGGGCATAAAATGATGCATGGGAAATTCCACCTGAACATGAGGAAGAACTTTCTGTGCAGTGATCATGCACAAGAACAGATTGCCCAGAGAGGCTTTAGAGTCTCCCTCACTGGAAATATTCAAGAGCCCTCTGGATGCAACCCTGTGCCATGTGCGCTGGGATGACCCTGCTTGAGTAGGGAGGTTGGAACAGACAAGCCACTGTGGTCCTTCTCAACATGATGCATTCTGTGATTCTCTGAAAGTAGAATACTTGCATACATATAGAGGTATATATATATATGTAGAAATACATACAATATATTTATGAAAATAGATGAAAAGTAATAAAAATTTTAATGAAAGAAAAAATAAATCTTAAATAAACTATTTTAAATTTTAGATTGGCTTTTAACAGATATATGCCTATTAAAGATATTTGCGGTTATTTTGCTCTTTTTTTATGGCATAACCTTGGTTTTGAAAGTTACATAGCAATTAATTCAAAAGACAAGCAAAAAGAATGTGAACCTACCTTCAAGTGTCTGTGAGAGTGTAAGAAAATAATTTAAAATCTCTCGTTCTAAAATATTTATTTGGAGCTACATGATTCTAATGAAATGTAATGGAAGAAAACCCTATAATGTGTATATGTTTCATGTACATCCATACAGGAATTTCAGTTCTCTCCTGACTTGACTCTAAATCTATTTCTGCAGACATGCACATTGATTTTGAAGATGTTGTGGCACTAAGCATGAAACATTCTTGATCCCTTGCAGTGCTGTCACTGAGATTGATAAGCCACATTATGGTTTGGTGGCCATTTAACTCTTGTGAACTTGACAGTATTTCCCTGGAGCTGGAGAGCGAGGAAAAAAAAAAATGGAAAGACAAATGTGCTGAACGTCAGCTGTGCTCAGGATTGCTCTATGTTTGAAATTCAGGTTTTCTGAGGGCAAGACCAATCTCTTTCTTCTTTGTTACCGCCTTTCTAAGGAATACAGAGGAGGCAAAGTTTTCATTTAAAGCTATGCAATTCAGAATTTTCATTCTCTGAAATAAAAAAATAATATTTTTAGAACTTCAGTGTCAGTAAAAGAGATTTACTGATTTTGATAACACTCAAAATTTGGACATGTTTGACCGATCTGAAAACAGCACCACAGATGCCCAACTGACTGCCTTCCTCTCCCAGCCAGCTCTGAGTGCATAAGGAACTACTAACTGGGATAAAACCTTCTATGTGTTCTTTAATCCTCCAGTAAAGGTCCAGATTGTTGAGTTTATAATTCAGAACATAATTAAATCAAAGGAAAAAGACCAGAACCCTCATGAACTGGCTCATGGAAAATTTACTATATATATATTGACAAACTTCGGCTAACTGATAAAACTTGACTGGGTTGTCCACAAACAAACCCCTATGTAATTTTTGATGCTCAAGAGCATTTAAGTCAACTACCCAGTTCTGGCAGCTGAGAGACACAAAGCTGCCTCCCACAGCAGCTGGAGGCTGGAAGGGACACTCTCAGGCACCACAGGTGAAGCCTATGGTTAAGGAGCAAGGGTCCCAGGATTCTCAAGGGAGAACACACTCCATCTGTAGCCCAAAACTCAGATTAAGAACATAAATTCAATTTCAGTTTTGTAGTCCATCTTTATTTTTGTCCTTCATGTGCATAATTAGCAAATGGATGCCTGCAGACCACTGTATTCCTATTAATTTTGGTTTGAAAAAACTTGAACATTTGTTATGTTTGAGCTGTCAAAATGATGTGCCACAATGTGGTTGTGTGACTTTCTGCTTCCAGCTTTCAAGTACTTCAGAATCTTTTGTCCTAAAGCTATGTAAAATACAGTGTTTCACGTCTCGTTTCTCTGGTTTATATAACATGAGAGTGAGAGTATTTATTGTCTTAGGGAATGATGTGCAACCTTATTGGTATATAATAGTATTTTATAAAGAGGTACTGAGTTACTTGAATTTCTGCATAATCAATATTCTGTATAATACTAACTGAAGAGCTAAAATTCAATTGTGACATATTTCAGCATTTGAAAACAGAAGCAATAAAATGTATTAATTAAAAATGTGATGTTTTTCTGATGTTAGGTGTTGTAAAATAGAAATGTTATTATGATTAATTTAATCAGAATGTTACTTAGCTGAGGTAATTATATTCAGCCAAGGTCCATCAATACAATTAGCTATCAGTTATATAAACTGTACTGAGAACAGCTGCATAGAAAATTACTTTAATTTGAAATATTGGGGGGAATATTTTTTTCCAGGAAGCAAGAAACCAAGTATAATAATTTATTATTTAGTTAAATTTACTGCACCTCTCTTTTGCTTTGTGTTTTCTTCAAATATTAGTATATTTCTGCTCTACTGTGTTTGTGTTCTGATCTGTGATGTGGGAAAGTGCCATGTAATTTCACAAGTTTATTACATGAGGAAAAAAATTCCATAGAAACATAAGATTCTGTAAAGATGCAGAAATCTTTAAAGATGTAGAAATTTAAGTAGGGCTTTCAAAACTGGGGTTCAGTAGTATTTTGAAATCTTCAAAATAGTTATTCCTGCAAATGCTTGTAAAGCATTTATATCAAACATATATTAATCATGATATTGCAGAATAGCACTGTGCCCAGGTTCCCGATTTCTACAGAGGATGACAAGCTCTGAATTGCACAGAAGACTGGCCTGGCTTGCCACCTGCATTAGAGCCCAAGGACAGTCTTAGGTACTAATGGAGCACACTTTTTCTGTGAAGTATTGCATGTGTAGTTGCAATAAAGTATTGCTTTTTTCCCTGAGCCAAATTTCTACTTTCCATCTACAGGCAACCTATGAAGCAACAGTGCATAGAGAGGGCATCTCCAGGGTCCAGCATTTTATTACAGACTAACCACAGGATTTCCCTGAGATTGTGGAAGATTTTTTTATTAGTTACAAGAAATTAGATATATATCTCTCAAACTTCCAATGAGTATAATTCCCTGCCGCTATAACTCACTGTTATATAGATCTATAAACTATTTTTGGAATATAAACTAGCAGAAAAAAGAGTGTTCAGTAAATCATAAGTTATTTACTGATTCTGTGTGAATGCCCCACATAATTTCCTCTGTAATATCTTTCCATGGTTAAAAAGAATGGCACAGTTAACAATCCTTTTATATAAGTTAAATATGTAGAGAAGTATCCCAGGCTGCAGAAGTCCCAGATACAGTTCTTTACTATGCTGGCATGAATATCAAACCTGTCATGAGTCCCCTTGATTTCTAGATAGGTGGTTCTCACAGATTTCCTGCTGACACTGATTCATGTTGCATGAAGTATTCAAACTTGCATTGCAGCAGACAGTGCCAAATACTTTCTCTGTTTAAAAGATGAAACAGATTTTAAGGCAAGTATGTTGAAGGGAGTCCTTAAGGAAACACTGAACAAGGAAAATATACTTTTTGCAACTGGGTTGTGCATGTGTGCAGTCCTTTGGGAACATGTTGGACATCTGGCACTTTTGAGAAGTGTCAGACCTGCTAATGGCAGAATGACTGTGTCATGCATTCATAATAAGTTCAGTGTTTCCATATCACTGGATAGTCTGGATTGTGTGTGCTGATATAGCTCACCTCCCTGTGGCTTCTCTGGAGGTCTGGTATCCCAGTTAAAAATTCTGTACACATATCAAAAAGTTGCCTCTGAAATGTACCTGTCAGATGACAGATGTAGAACAGCCATCTAAAACCTCTTATTCAAGCTTTTGAAATCAAGGAAAAAACTCAAAAAATAAGTCTTAGGGGGAAAAAAAAAGAGTGTGATATTAGCCTAATTTACATTCTCTTTCATAAGATCAATGAATATTTAAAATAAATATTTAAATTAAAGCAGCCTCAAGAGAAGAAAATAATGTAATACCTTCCAAATACTGTACGATATGTCTGAGACAATTCATTTGGATACTAGGAATGTAACAGAGAGACAAGATTCCAGTCCTACTATACTCTCAGCTTGTGCTTTAATTATTTGATCATAGATGAACTCTACCTAGACAAACATATCGTTTTACTGTGACCTGTGTCGGTTTAACTTGCACCTCATTTCAAATTTGTTCAAGTTGTAACTGAAAAATCTAAATGAAAACTAATATATGGAAAACTGCGTATTACCACTCATAATGTATGTAGCATTGAAAATATTGCTCATACTGTTCCAGAAATTATGTTTATTGACGATTGATTTAAGGGGAATATTACCCAGTTTAAAGCCTTGATATGAATTGAACGTGTATTTGGAGAAAAAGATCTATGGTAAAACTTGCCATCACTGTGCTAAAGAAAGAACAAAACTGTAGGCAGCTGAGACAAATAACTGCCTTTGCTGTCATGTCCTGCTGATCAATCATCACTGACTGCGAAAAGAAAATGATACAAACAGGTTATAAGGGCATGTCTCTCTCCTTAATTTAGACAAAGTCTTCAATAAATCACAGCATGCTTTGAAATAAACTGCTAGGATTCAGTCTGACTGTTAACGTTTCTCTAATAAACCACCCCATGACTATTTGATATTAATTTAGGCACAACTGAGGACCATCAGAGATAACACTAAACCTCAGAATCCTTTTGCTAAATCAAAGGTCACAGAACATGCTATAAACTCTCTCTAATATGCTATAAACTGTCTGTGATATTCTTCAGCTGAAGTAATTACCTGAACAAATGAAAAGGCAAAGAATAAAATGGAAAAATATCTTAAAGTGAAATATATGTGTATTTATGCTAATTATGAGCAGTTCTCCAATATTTTCCAGCTGCCATATAAAAAAAGTCACAGGCTGTACTAAGACATTCAGGATTTGAAATTCATCATGATATATAGATGACAAACTACTGAAACAGGCCACCCAAGGAGGTTGGGGAGTCTCCTTCTCTGGAGCTATTTAAAAACAATCTGAACACAATTCTGAGTAAAATTATCTGGGGCAACCTGCTTGAGCAGGAAGAGTGGATTAGATGACCTCCAGTGGTCCCTTCCAAACTTACTGATTCTGTGATCCAAGTCCAGATGAGAAAATTACAAAATACTGGTCTTAGCCATAATCTAGAAAGGTGCCAAAAAATGGAAAGTCAGGACAGATTCTCATACTGTAAAATAGTAGGCTACATATGAAGCATAAAGATGAAGATGTGTGGGAACAGAGAAAAACCCACAGATTCAGATAAGCTAGCAGAAGACACTAACTGTGGAAAAGAAGGGAGAGAAAGAGCTGATATGATAAAGAAAGATCTTCAATCAAATCATCCAGAAAACTGAAAATTAATTGGATTTACTTTGATCTTCTTTCAGGAAGGTGAGAAACTTCAACAGTTAAATATCTCCAGAGTTTCCATTCAAAATACATGATGTCATCAGTCTTTAGATTGCAAGGTTCTCATACATGAACTAAATATTTAGTGTAAATTGAGTATCCAGAAGATATTAAACTGCTTACATCTTATTTAACAAGGAATATGCAAGTGTGAAAATTGAATGCACCAAAATACTAACATACTATGTTAATAGTGATATAATGCAATTGTTCTGCTGGTCCAAGAAAATTAATTTGAAACTGCAATTTAGAAAAAGAATTTCAGAGTTAAATTTTAAGACGTCTTATCTTTTTCAAAAGCTTTTATTTTCTTTATAAGCTTAAAAATATTTTATTTATTTGATTTTTGCTGAAAATAAGAAGTAATCAGCAAAAGGTTTATTTATTTTCTTTTTTTCATTCATGAACACACTGTGAATGATGAGTAGGGGCAGATTTATTGCATGTTTGTGGGGAGAAAAGAGAGCCCTGATTAGTATGAGCAGGTGCATATTGTCTGTCACAAGCTGCCTACATGGTGATATGTTGGTTTTATTTAGCAAATCTAGTTCATACTGCTGTGTGTTCATGTTCTAGTCTAATTGGAAAGCTGGCAAGGAAACATTTATACTTTTGTGACCTGTTTAGAACATGCCAAAGGCTAGCAGTGTTTCACTTATCTAAAAAGAACCATAGTACACCCGAGAATTTCTTTTAGCTGCCAAAAGAGTCTTTGGTCACTAGAGATCTAATCTAGTGATTAAAGAACACAGATGCCCACAAGCTATAGATAATTCTGATAAACTTGTCAATATTCCAAACAACATTCTGCATTCAGTGTAGATTGACAGAGTAAGTAAAAACCTTTAAATTGTGACAAAAACACTGAGTAACCAATGAATGTAAATTGGTGGCTACCGTGATATTGTGTAATGTAATGAATAGACGGGTCTTCATAATATTTCTTTCACATCACAGACTGAGATACCTGAGGTCATTAGGTATGGTAAGTATGCTTCAAGATTCTTATTAATATTCCCTTCCTACTCCTTGTAGGGGGTTTTTGCCACTGTTATAAAAATGAACTCTTATTTGTTCATTTAACAAATAGAATCAAACTCTACAAGATTAACATTATAAACCCAGCAGGAATTGTGCACTAGTAATTCAACTTTAGGGGAGCTGGAAAACTGTATTGTAGACATTGCAAAGGTCTAGATAAAAAAAAGAAAATATTAAGAGAGTGGGAACTACAGAACTGTAATATAATTATTTGATTGCCTTTCAATGAAATGATTAAATTTAGGTGGTAAAATCCTGAGTTCTTAATCACTTTCCTTTTGGTTTTATTTGTTTGCTTGTTATATAGTATCCTCTTACAACTAAAATTCCTTATTTTTTAAATATACAAGTAAAAAAATAGTTTATTTGGAAAAAAAATATCCCCAGGTATAAAAATCCATTATTGTTTGTAAAATGTTTAGAGGGAGATGATAAAATATAAAAATGTTCTAAAATTTGAAAAAATAAAGTAATGAGGTTATTGAAAGAAAGGCAATTGAAAGAAAGTATGATTGAAAGGTTATTAGAAGAAGGAGTGCAGGTGCATTTCATTAAAGTAAATAAAGAAACTGCAATGGAGGAGGGGAATAAAGATGGGGAAAATTTTATGAGTAATTATTCTTTGACTCTATGCTCCACTTAAAGTAAATAAATTCAGACATACTTTTGTGTTTTCTACTAGTATATGAATCAGTTACACTAGGATGGACAAAATAATTAGAATTTTTTTTTCATACTGAATTGCTGATAGACTATTTTAATCAAAGACATAAAAGCAGATGAATAAACTTACTATCAAACAACCATTTATTTACTGAAAAATATATAACATGATGACTGCATCATGTTAAGAGAAAATTTACATGTCTATTTATTGAGCAGTTATGTTACCCTTAAGTCTAGAGTGAAAATAACAGACATTCACTGCAAGTTGAGCTAGAGCTTATCATAGAATCACAGAATGTTTGAGTTTGGAAGAGACCTCAAAGATAATCTAATTCTGACCTCTTTGCCATGGGGAGGAACACTTTCAACTAGGGCAGGCTACTCTAAGTTCCATCTAACTTTGGACTCTTCCAGGGATGGGGCATCCACAACATCTCTGAGCAAGCTGTTCTGGTGTCTCACTAACTTTACAGTAAAGAATTTGTTCCTAATATCTAGTCTAAACCTACTCTCTTTCAATTTAAAGCTATTTCAGCTCGTCCTATCACTACATGCCCTTGCAAAAATACCTCTCCAGCTTGGTTGTAGGCTCCCTTCATCTACTGGAAGGCTGCAATTAGGTGACCCAGACTGCCCAGGTCCCTCTGGATGGCACCCCTTCCCTGCAGCATGTCAACTGCACCACACTGCTTGGTCTCCTTGGGGAACTTACTGAGGATAAGGCAGTAGTGCAGTGCACTCAAGCCCAATGCAAAGCCAGCTGCCATTTCTAGTGATGTGAAAAATGACATTCAGTGTCCACAGCCTACACTTCCATGGTGTCCTCAGTCAGCCTGAGGCATCACCACAAAGGCTCAGCACAGTAATACCCTGTGAGTGGCAGTAATCAGGATGCCAGGTACCATTTTGACAAATATTTTACAGTACTTATCGAGTTCCTTCTTTATTGTAATGTTATGCAAAATTATTTTCTGACACTAACATTATTAGAATTTGAGGTACTGCCATGTACTTATTGCTACAAA
>JANRMJ010000001.1:131743164-131832546 GCA_025584955.1 Alethe diademata
TTTGCCTTACTGAACCTCCTGCACTTGTCCTCAGCTCACTTATCAAGTCTTTCCATGACTCTCTTTAGAGCCTTCCTACCCACAAGGAACTACTCTCATGACTCAAATTAAATAATTTCATTACAATATTTATCTTTATACAGTATAAGGAATTTGAAACAAAACGCACTGCAAACAAATTAGATAACTATTTTCTAATTCTCCATATGGCTTTTATATTTATGCTTTCATCATAAGAGGCACTACTAAGGAGGAAACATCTGTGCAAAGAGTGGTTAGGACTACAAACTGTGAAGAAAAAGGAATGTAGTGAAGAACTATTTTATTATCCCTTACGAATTTTTTTATAAGAAGGATTAATTCAAAAGCATATTCATTATTCATAACTGACAACGTTTTATGCTAATCCATTCCAGTCTACAGATTGTTACACTTTGTTTCAAGGGGGGGGTCATATTCTCATGTCACAAAGTAATATGGTGAACCATCATCTTTTTTAAGTGTGTGCATTATTGTTGTAGCTTTGGGTCACAAAAAGAATCTTGGGATTATCAGGCTATTTATTTACCAGCAGACAAAGTGCATTAAAGGGAATTGTTTCTACTCCCTGCTCTCATCACCATATAATGTATAAATAAGAAAGAAATCAAAGTAACATTAAGATGTTTAACACTATGTCTTCTGTCAAGGATCTCTGAACAAATATATTTTAAAAAGTGTTTGTAAAACTTTCAGATAACATTCTTACCAAAAAAAATAGCTGAGAAATAATTTTGGAAACTAATATCAATGGTTATAAAGAATGTCAAAATAAATTTTTCATTTGAAATCCAGCACAATGTGAAGACCGCTTCTGTAAGAGCCATTAAGTTTTGACAGTCATTTATCACATCAACATTCCCCCAAATTTTAGGAGGAATTGTTGTCTGTTCTTTGTATCTTCACAATGTTTCTAAAGATCTGGGAGAATTTTTGCTGCTAGAACACAACCTTTGGAGGAAGGTTAACTAACGTGTTGATCAAAACTTTTAAAGCAGTGTAGACAAGGACAAAGCTGAATTCACAATGTTATCAACTAGCAGTTATCCACAAGTAAAATTGTTTGGGATGTCTAGCTTACTGATTTTTATAGATACAGAAAGCTAGAAGAATTCAACACAAAACCCCCCCAAAAAATTAATTAATCTGTGCTTTGGATATAATTTTGTAAAAATATTTCTCCCAACTCAGGAGGAGTTATTCTCTAAATACTCTACAGAATTGCATTATTGCTAGAACACTCTGACAGTGTACAAACAGATGAAAAGAATGAGTTAACCAGATGTTTTGCTTCATCATTATTTTCCTTTTCTTTTCTTCCCTAACTAAAATGGCACTGATGTTAAAAAAAAAAAAATTTGAATCCTTATTTATCCTTCATGTAAAAATGCACAATAAGGAAAGGACTGAAGGAGGACTGCAGTATCCCTGTCAATCTGAGCACCAGTATGCTTGTTGCCTCCTAATACAGTGTACAACTTGAATCCTGAAAGTTGTTTTTGCATTATGTAGACAGAATACATTAGAGCAAATTACATTTGATGTTTAGAAGTACATTTAAGACATTTTTTTCTGTCAAACAATTACAGCCATTGAAAACGACAGTTCTAACAGCTGCTTTGACTGAAGTATTTTAATTATTCCATCATTTGTGGTATTCTTAATGGGTGCTATAAAGGTGGCAAACCAACCAAATACAATTTTTAAAATTTGAAAACTGTAAAAATTTTAGGAAAATTGTTTGTAAGTGCAGTCAAGGAATTGTTCTGATTGATAAAAAAACTTTACCTTGAAAAAAAATTTTAAAAAAATATATTTTGAAGTATTTTGGAGTTGTCTTTTTTAAGACAAAAAATATATTGAAAATAAAACTGCTTTTTTGACGAAATGTTCATACACATGCATGTATATAAATAAACCAATGTATATACAGAAAAAAAAAGAGAAAGATAACTGTTTTCCTTTAGAATTAATCCAATTTCTGAAATTCTAGTACACCCTCAGAAGTAGAGTCTGTATGCTGCGATGATCACACAGCTCTGAAATAAACTGGAGCAATGCTGGGGGAATGAGGGCTAAAGCCACAGGATATGCCGTGAGATATGTGGAGAAGGGAATACCATGGGGGTGATGGCATCCTGGGGTGTGACAGGTTTTCAGGCTGAAGGCCAGAGGACCCTTATTGCTGCAATCAGCCAGATGAAAGAGTGAGTGACACCAACACCTTACTGTTCCATTCCACCCTTGTGCAAGACCCATGGCCTTTGTAATCTCCCTCTGTAACTCTCCATATTCCTCACTATCTGTCCTTACTACCATTTATGATGGTAACAACAGGATATTTGAGTACAGTCTCATCTCCACTCCTTCTAAAAGTATAAATTTGGCATTTGAAACCTCTCATGGCAGCGGATGAGAATGCAATCAACTTGCAGACAAGTCGATGGACTTGGTCCTTTCTCCTCCCCTAAGCAGCAACACTACTTTTGTAAAGTTTGCACCTCCGACTATGTCAGAGCATGCCCTTACACATGGCACTATACACTTACATTTTGTAGGTCTAGTTATTTATATGGCAACCTAACAAGAATCTATAGACTGTTGCTTCAATAAAGTGCATTATTCAGGAATCTGTGATCATGAAAGTACTTACTGAATCTGACCATACTTACAGCGCCAAATTGATCCTAATCAGAAATTAAGTCCAGACACACCTAGTCCCTCTGTCTCTGAGGATCAGCCAGAGCACAAGCAAATTTATTTTCTGCCAAATATCTGGTGTACAGGCCAAAATAGATGTGACTTGATAGTCTGAACTACATTGCAGGCAGATCCTGTGACAAAAATCCGCATGTGGTGGGGCTGCAGTCACACTCTCTAGTGGCCCCAGTCTAAATAAGCTCTACCTGCTATGGCAAGATGAGGAGTCAGCTGAGTAAGCTAATACTCTGTGAGTTCTGGACACATGCGGCAGGGAAGAAGCTAAGATCTTTTTGGCATCTAAGTAATATATCCCCATCTGTCTTCTGACAGTTCTTTTGCATACTCCAAAATCAATCTCTTACACTTCAGCTTCTGTGGGATGCCTAGGGACTTTCAATTGTCATATATAATTTCTGAACAAAGAATTGGCACCAGATGTTAATAAATTTAAAATTGTCTATAACTACTAAATGACAGAAATAGAACACCCTTAAGATCAAAACAGCTAAA
This sequence comes from Alethe diademata, assembly GCA_025584955.1. Classification (NCBI taxonomy): domain Eukaryota; kingdom Metazoa; phylum Chordata; class Aves; order Passeriformes; family Muscicapidae; genus Alethe; species Alethe diademata. The sequence continues at coordinate 131,746,417 of JANRMJ010000001.1, forward strand.
AAACATGATGAAATGACACTTTTTTCATAAGAAAACTTATAAAAATTAATTCATCAAAATAATTGAAAATAGCTTGAAAAACATTCCAGCAGATACAGTTAGGTCATAAAACTCTAAGGACTTGAATGAAGGTTTTCTTAGCTCTGCCTGAGCAAAAAATGAAATTCAGCCCTTCCAGGACATTTTAAATGACTTCTAGTGAAATGTGCTTTAGAAAACAAGTATCTTGATTTTGCAGCTAAAATTACTTCAGAATAGTTGGGATTTTTCACTGATACCCAATTTAAGTGGTATAGCATTTTCATTATCTCATGAAGTTAATGTCTGTAACTCCTTCTGCAGGCTATTTTAATCTTTTCTCTGTCCATTGAGTAGGCTTTTCATAAAGGCCTGGAGTAATGTCCTATAAGGTCTTCAGAAGTGCATTGTCATTGCTGGATTTTGGGTTCAATTAAGAGTTTTATCCTTGCTCAGTGAAGTGACATTCAGCAGACTTCTGAGACCTTTTAGTGAAAATGTTGCTTATGTATCTTTTCAATGCTCTCTGGAAGTTCATCTGCTCACATTTATCTACAATTCTCTCTTTGCACATTTTTAATCTGCTTTCTTTAGCAAGGATACTGATGGTGATATCCTGGCCATCGTCTGCCACCAAAATATTCAAAGTGATTTCCACCCATTCTGCTCAAAATTACCTTCTAACTTAAATCGCTTTCAGAATAAGGTAGCCAATAAAGTCTCATGACTATTACTTCTAGCACAGTTTAGCTTGCAAAAAATAAATTAACTTTGCTGCTTAAGCTCAAAAGTAGTAATGATACAGATCATCACAGCAGTGATGTTATTTTGTCATTTGTCCTGTATTGTCAGTTTTAATTATGCACCTTTTCTCTCTATGCCTTGATTATTTTAACTGTAACTCTGTTAAAACAGGCATACTTTTTGGGAATAAATTAATTTCCACATTTAGCACTTCCATGATGACATCCTCCTATGGGTTAGGAGGGGTTAGGAGATGGGTTAGGACTTTTAATATCTTGTACCATCATAGGGTGGCTGCAAACTACTACACCCCTTTTCCTGCCCTGTGTTGGGCCTTGAGGCAGCTGAGTACTATTTGTCTGAGTGCAGTGATACCCAGATATAAGTAGGGCCCATGAAAGACGTCATTCTTGGATCGGCTGCTGTTGCTACCAGATCTGCTGTGTTTCTCCCCTGGCTCCTGGACTGTTCCTGAGAAGGAGTATTTCAAAAGCAGGAACAGACAGCCTGTGATTTCTGGGTGAAGGCTGCTCATGTGGAACATGAAAGATGTGCAGGAATAAATTTACCCATCCTCCAAGATACTATTCATTGTCATCTTTCTCAGATGAAATCATGAATCCTTATAAGGAAGACGCAATCCATAAGGGTTTAGGTATCTGGAATAGACACTAATGAGAATTAGCTGAACTATACCTGCTAACTGCATGTTAGTTGTCGCACAAATTTGCAAGAAAATATAACGACTTATGTGTTAATGATTCATATGCAAGTCAGTACATTCCACCTTTTTGTTCAGAGCCAACCCTTAGATACATGCAGCAGCTCAGCTGGCCTAAGATTATGCAGCTTTGTGCCAGAGCTCTCAAGCAGAATATTAAAAAATGGGGAAAAAAACAGCAAAGGAGAAAATCGGTCTCAAAAACTGCACAGTGTTTGCAAGTATATCAGCAAGTTCCCACAAAACCCCATGAGTTTAACTAAGGTTTTGAAAAGATTGAGGCTTCTGTCCTAGAACAGGTTTTTGGAATGGAAAAATGAATCATTCATTATAGTTCAGCTATTTTAAGCCAAAATTTTTATTTAGAAGTGTTGCATACATGGCCAGAAGGTTAGCGTCTCTAAGTCTCCTATGCTTATTTGAAGGGATATATGAAGAGATTTTGTTTGCTTAAGTCTTTCCCATGGCTACCTACTAAAACTAAGCTCTAGTCTAACAAATGACCTTTTATTGATTTATCCTGGAACTGCATCCTTGCTTTCAGCTGAGTGCAATATGATAAAGCCAAGGTTTAGCTTATAGAATGAAACCACACAGGAATCCATTTAATTCACCAAGGTCATAAGCTCACCATATGTGGCTGCACAGTGGATGTTTTTTTTCAGAGCTAATTAGGCTTGGAGCTAGGCTAGTGATTACACAACCTCTTAATCATGAGTAAAGAAGCATTTCAAGCTGGGAATCATGCCTGTACACCTACTCTTGCATACTGTTTTTCCTGCCAGGGCTGCTGCTCATCTCCTAAACTGGTAGGGTGCCCTCTTGCAAATTAATTGAGGACTTGCTGAATAACAGAGATGCCAGTCAATTATGTGTTTACAAAAAGAAAAAAAAAAATCGGCGTATATTCTAAAGATACATTCTAAAGAGCTATTATGTGAATGTAGCACCAAAACAGAGACTGTGAGCTTTTTGACTCTCAAACCTTGATTATTTCTTTTAAAAGTGCCACTTTGAATACCTTAGGAAAAGCTACATTTAAGGGAAATATATACTTGCAACCAAGTTATATTTTGCTCTTGGTTTTGTGTTTACAATAAAATGCCAATGAAAAGATTTTTAAAAGTCACTGCTATTTGTAAGAAAAAGATTTTGTAATTATGATGACAATTGGAATTTAACATGAATTAAACGGGTAGGCGAGTCTACCACTCCAAGAATTTATTTTGTTAAAAAGAAGAGATATACAAACTTTTTGTGCAAGTGGCCTCTGAAATTTTTATTCAGCATGAAGGGTGATTTGAGCACATTGAGGAATTTAATAAAACATTTTACAGAGCTAATTATTAGCCCATTTTGAAGTACTTCATAACAGGAATGGTAGAACATATTATGATCTAATTTTTAGAGCATTTTAGTTTTTATTAGTGTCACAAAAGATAAGACCTATTGGGATATAACATGTGGGAATATCCTTTGCATTATCTGTGAATAACAGGCAACGTAAATCACACGGGAATAAATGGGCTGCAGCTGATCTATGGTCTATTACATTGTAGCAACTGAAAAAAACCCATGGTTTTAGTAAAAAGCAGACTTGGAGAAAAGGTGTAGAAAATGTTTGTGGAATTTTAATAAGAACATTTATTTTTATTAATTAAGTTAATATTTATGAAGTTCTTTAATATTTGAAGATTGACTAATAAGTCTGTGGTAGTAATTCTGCTTCCTGGTATGAAAATTCTTCTTATCATTTCATATCATGAAAGGGCTCTTATTTTCTTGTAAGGTGAGCCAAGTTATTTGCTGAGCTTTTTCAGCAAGCCTACTGCTGAGAAGCAGGGTAAGGCATCCTGATACCAGCACTGCATTCCTGAGATAGGTGTACAATTTCTTGCTCAGACAACTAAAAATGTCCTAGAGGTTCCCAATGATGGTGTTATGGTTAATGAAAAATAGTATATTTCTCCTCAATCCTGTGCTTCTGTAACAGTGAATCTTCAATACAAGGGCCAGTTTCTTGCCCTATTTTTTCCCTACATTTTTTTGTCCAGTAAAATATTTTAGTACCCAAATGCCTAAGACTTAGATAAATGATGCCCAAACCCAACATTATAATGTTGAAAATCCCTGCTTATCTATAAGTAATTTGTGTCTGTTCTGTTTTGAAGTTAAAAATAATTCAGCCTTCAGAGTTGTGATTTTGCATATACTTAGAGCTATCACTGAAAACCATCATGCAAGACCAAGTGATTGATGCTTAGCTGGGTCTGAACTCTGTCTCAGGTTGCTGCATTTGGTGTTGTTTCGGGTGAAAGAAAGTAAAGGAGCAGGAAGGGCCTTTGCAGGGCTTTCACAGAGATGTTTATTTCAGCCACGCATATGCATTGCCCAGGGTTCAGAGAACACAGGCTAGATACTTTGTAAGGGTCCAAGTTAAAAACATGGGATGAGCAGGGCGGGGAGAACATCAGAGACCAATTACTAGGGGACATGGGGGTGTCACAAGGGTGGGGTTAGGGCATTGGGCCAACAGGGAAACAGGGTGGGAGTGAAAGGCTGACAGACAGGGAGAGGGCACAGAGCTGACCCAGGGAACAGAACCGGAGTTACTTTCCCTAATTGGGAATGTCTTTCTGGGTCTCCACATCAGGTCTAAAAGGAGAATATAGCATCAAATCATACAAGAGCTTGATTTTGGAGACCTGCCTAGAAAACGAAAAGAGAGGCTAGAAAAATCAGACCTTTCACATGAGACACAGGTTTCCTTGCTGTGGTTAACTTTTATTTAAGAATATGCTGCTTGAGATGCTTACTCAGACACAGGAGATGTAGCTCTGGCCGACAACAAAGTTGCTTTCAATCTCTGCAAGATTATGCCTTACACAACAAGATGGATAATGCACTGGTGTGGCCTCACCTCAAGTACTATGTGCAGTTTTGGGAACCACAATATACAAAAGATATAAAGAAATTAAAGAGTATCCAGAGGAGGGTGAGGAAGATGGTGAAGAAGGACCTTGGGGGGAAGCCATACGAAGTCACTTGCCCTGTTCAGCCTGGAGAAGGAGCCTGAGGGGAAACCTCATGGCACTCTATAACTTCCTGGCAAGAGAAAGTGGAGGGACAGGCACCAATCTCTTCTCTCTGGTGATCAGTGACAGGACCTGAGGGAGTGGCATGAAACTGTGTCGGGGAGGTTTAGGTTATATATTAGGAGAAGGTTCTTCACTCAGAGAGTGGTTGAGCAATGGAGCAGCTCCCCAGGAGAGTGGTCACAGCACCAGCCTGACAGTTCAAGCAGCATTTGAACAATGCTCTCAGGCACAGGTGTGATTCTTGGGGCTGTCCTGTGCAGGACCAGGACTTGAACTTTGATGAGCCTTGTGAATGTTCTATGATTCTAACTCTCCTCTGGTGCAACTTCTTTTCTACTTTGACTTGTTGGTTGGGAGAAGAAACTCCCATGCACATGGCTACAAAAGTTGTAGAGAGTGGTAAGGTGTCCCCTGAGCCTCCTTTGCTCCAGGCTAAACAAGCCCAGCTCCATCAGCCACTTCTCACAAGACTTGTACTCCAGACTGTTCACCATCTTTTCTGGACATGCTCAAGCACCTCAAAGTCTTTGTTGTAGTGTGTGGCCCAAATCCAAACACAGGATTCAGGGTGCAACCTCACCATCACTGAATAAAGGAGGGCAATCTCTGTCCTAGTCCGGTTCATCACATTTCCTTGTACACATAATTGCTGAGTCCCAAGGTTTTACATTATGTAGTCAATTAGAATTTTAAAGAGAGGCTTGTCTGCCCACACAGATTTGTCTAGAAGAATATACTCTTACCCAGAAGTGTCTTCATTTACCTTGGTGTCTGATGAACTCTTCACAGGAAGGATGTGAACATCATGTGCTGTATTTTTGTGAAAAGGGATATGGTTTAGACAAATTTCAGTGCCTTCTAAAGTTGTAGAGGCTTCTGCAGTGAGTAAATTATTTAAATTGGGATTCCCGCATCCCTATTCCTTTTGCCTTCATTACCCAGGCTGTGGTATATCTCCCCTTCCTGACGAGTCTCTGACACATGATCAAGCAAGATGGAGATCTTCAGCTGGAGAGAAAAGGAGTGGTGATCATTGATTCCAAATCAGACAAGCTGCCTTCTAGTCACATGTTTGATACTTAAGTGTTTTCTCTTGTATTTCCATGCCACCTCATTGCAACAATCAAGCTCCATGGCTCAAATAAGACAGTGTTTTCTTATTTAAGTTAGAAGAATATAAAGAAATGAAAATCCAATGTAAAATGTGGTATGGTTCAAATAACATCACACTGACTCATATAGATAAATATGGTGAAAAGATTTCCCTCAGCCTGCAAAAAACAGATTAGAAGTTAAATTTCTCCTCTTTCTATTGTTTCATTTCTTAAATAGATGATTATTATAACTGGTTACTAGGGACTGGAACCATTCAAGGAACTAGATACCAGTAGAAGTTGGTTTTATTCTCTGTGTTTTCAACAAGTAGTAATTTGAATTGTTTCACTTGCTGCTTCTCTCAAAGGGGAGACGTGAAGTCCAGTTTTGGAGGTTTCTTAATTTCTTGAGCCTAGGAGGAAATCTAACAATTTCAGAATTTTGCCTATTAAATATATCTGTTTCTCCACATGAATCCTTTTTTGTAGGCTGTCACAGGGCTGAAAGCTTTGAGGGATATAAAGTTTTTGTTACTGAAAAGAAATGCAAGTATGACTATTGCTTTAGGAGCAGAAATGCTAATCCAATGTGAAATTAGGAAATCTAAAGTAATTTCAGTCTCAATTATAGATCTGCTACTTTTACTCTTCACTTAGCCTTTTTGCTTCTCTACCTGCAGCAAGGAACTCTGAAAACTTTAAGATCTCTGAACTGATCCAGCTTAGGGATTTTGGGTTGCCAGTTTTTATGCTTGGAGCCTTGGGAACTGTGCTAAGGCAAGCTGCACTCCTTGGCTCTGAGAGAACTTTGCAAGTCAAAATCTTCTGATGATTAGAATTTTTTACTTCATTGGAATTTCAAAAATAGAACATATCCTATTTTTTTTTATTCTTTTGCAACTTCTCTTCTGAGGAAATTTTTTTGTAATGCATTCTACCAAAAAATGACTTTATAAAACAAGCAGAAGTAAGTTCAACCAGTGACATGCTCACTTAACCATTTCAAAACGTGGTCATAGCTGAGGAGCCAAGGTATGCTCTAATTTCTGAGAAACAGAAACAAAGAAATTGTGTTTAGTGTAGTAAAACAGTTGCAACAACCTCAAATTGGAGTATAATAACCAGAATATAAAAGTTTGTACATTATAATTTCTGTCACAGTTTGTCAGAGTTTTATCTAAATACTACTTATTTGATTATTTGTGCTGTCAGGAGTCACATTCATTAATATCTTCTACTAGAACTGATGAAAGTTAGAAGAAATTGTTAATATATATTGAGAAAAGGATATAGGATACAAAGATACCACAGACAGATTTGATGAAATTACTGGTGAAACCTGTTTCTGCTCCCATTTCTGATCACATTTATTTTTCAGAGTTCCTTGGTGCATGGAAAATGCAGAATGTCTTAATCTAGCATTAAGTATGAGAGAAATAACTTAAAGATCCATCACAGCATCTTGCACTGAACACAAGGATTTATATAGTCAGGATCTGCTTCAGCTACCCAACTTGTATTCCTGAATCCCAGTTCAATGCAGATTTTTTTTTTCCCTGTGGATAGGTGCAGTTCTGTGGACTTTATCAATAGAAAGAGATTAACTTTTATAGCTATTCTGAAATAATTATATTTTATGGCAGTTTTCTCAATAATTTCCTCTTAATAACTGCTCTCTTCAGTATTGGTAATACGCACTAATGAGGGTGACTTGTGACTTTGATTGCATCTCTCCTTTGGCCATTGAATGACTAGAGAACAAGAGAGAAAAGTAACCACTGCTACACTGAAATAGAAATTTATTATAAAATAAATATGATCAAGCATTTTGCACAGATATTCAACCATTCAGAAACATTTACCTGAAATGAAAACAATTAAGACATAAAAACCTTAATTTCTTACAGAAAATGCTCCAAGTATCATGACACTTGTGAGTAAAGTTCTCTTATCACATGCAAACCATAGAAATAAGGGAACAAATTAGTATTGGGGTAATTTGTTTTCCGCTAATCTGACTAAGCATTTTGACTTCCATCTCATGCCACCTCAAAACAGCAGGTTTCAGAAAGCTTCTTAAACTTTTTTACTCTTAACCAACTTCTTAGTTGACAAATAAGTTCACAATTACCAAAAATGTGTAAGAACTTGACACACTTGTTTTAACAAAATCCACATTAATCTATGTGTGAAGTTTCTGCATAAAGATATGAGAACACCATAAGCTATGAATAGTTCACTTAGCTTCCTGTAAGAAAACAAGTATTTTGCAATAAGGGAAGATATACATAAAAGTAATCATTATATATGTTTCACATGACTGACAATATATTAGAGTGTGTTTTCATGTATAATCTAGACCAGAAACTATTCAATGAAGCAAATGAAAATTCTTTTAAAGAATTAGAACAATATCCACAAAAGTTATAGTACAATGTCCATGTTAGGATAGAAAAATGAATGGAATGGCTTTTTAAAATAATTTCAACAGTCCTATAATTCCATTGAAATAAGCAAATTAATAGAATTAATAAGAAAAAGTAATAGAATGTTAACTAATGGATATTCACTGTATGTTAGCAACTGGCCAGAAACAAGTAAAAAGAATTGTATTTTACAAGCAAAATAAAAGTTTCATGAATGAAAAAAAGGAAACCAATGTAGCATATGTCAAGTTAATGACTACGTAATTTTTTTATGTCTGCAAGAGGAATGATTTCTTCTAGCTCATAAAAAATTATGTGTGGTGGGCATAGAGACTGATCAAAACATTCCAGAAACTCCTTTATATAAAGTTCATTTAATGCCTTTCCAGTAGTTTAAGGGGTCTGATATTGAGTGTGGTAGTGTTAATATCTTCATGATACAGATTAGAATTGAACCAAGTAAATATTAAATGCCTTAAGCTCTTAACCCCTGACATTATTCATTGCTGTGAATTCAGCTTTGTCCTCAGGTTCAAATCCTGTACAGTTTGAAGTAATACTCATTTCTTTACCCTTTTGTCTCTGCTGTGGAAGATCGAATTCCTAATGGTTGTTCAGAGCACAGACCAGAACACTGCAAGTCAGCCTAACCATGCAGAGCTTTCACCACAGTTCACAGACATCTATTAAATTCAGGAGGTTTTCGATTGGATATTGTTCTGTACAAAATAGGTGTTAAATAGGTAGTGCCAAGTTTTGTCTGTCTTTGGCATAACATTTAGTTTTTGGATAAGTTTGGGAGTTGTAAACATTTCCAGGAACTCCTTGCATGTCATCTTTGCCAAGCTAGATTATGAAGCTCATCAGGTATTCAAAAACCCTGTTATTGATGAATAGTTAATGTGACACAATAAAATACTTACACATCCCCAACTTCTGACTGGTAAGAGGACAAATATATGTGACTTGCACACTTTGTGATGCCGTCAGGCCATATTATATAATGAAGTCCAGTAAGATTCTCAGAATATGCACCAAAAGAAGGCATAAAAAAATAAATTTTATATCTGATTCACTATAATATAATTCTAGCACATACCATATAAGAGTAGGTGATAAACCACTAATAAGTGTGGATGTTTCCACTTCATTTCACCGATCTATTCGGAAATCACAGGTAAAATCTTCTGGGTTTTAACAAATCCTGGTTGCACAGGAAGGAAAAGACTTTGACCTTCTTGCAATGAATCCATTCTTGAGAAGATTCACTTCACACTTCACTTGCTCATTGTCTATCTGCTGTTTGTTCTATCTGCTTTTTCTTTTTGCTTCTCTTCCAGAAAGCAGGATTTGCTTAGGCACTATGCAGATCAAACAGAAGAGTGTGAAATGACCAAAGAGTTACTCATGTTTATTTTTCTCTCATGCACACTGCACTCTTACACATAGATAATATGTAGAACAAGAAACTTTACCATGTTGCTTTTATTTGGCAATATTTTCCTTAACAAAACAAAGTCTCCTTTGAAATATTTGAGACATGCTGTGCAAGGATAATTTTGAATGGCTTTTTGTTTTAATAATAATAAATAAATATCATGCAAAAAACTGGTGTGCCCTTGTGGCCATGAAGGCCAAAGGTGCCCTGAGGAGTGTTAGGAAAAGCATTGCCAACAAGTTGAAGGAGTTGATCCTGCCCCTCTACTAAAGCCTAGAGAGCCACATCTGGAGCGCTGTGTCCAGTTCTGGATAATGAGGAGCCCCACATCATCGCTATAGAGGATGTCAAGAGGATGGATCCAGGCTCTTCTTGGTGGTGCCAAGCAGGCAATGGGCAGAAATTGATGCACAGGAAGTTCCACATGAACATGAGAAAGAACTTCTTTCTGTGCGGGTGACCTAGGACAGATTGTCCAGAGTGCTTGCGGAGTCTCCCTGACTGGAGACATTAAAGAGATATCTGGATGCAATCCTGTGCCATGTGCTCGGGGATGACCCTGCTTGTACAGGGATGTTAAACCTGATGAACCAATGTGGTCCCTTCCAGCCTCACTCATTCTGTGAATCTGTAATATATATTTACATTTGTAAATAAATTATCATTTGTTTGGAGGTTTTTTGCAATGTCTTAACTCACTGAGCTGGAAGCAGGATGATCAATAGACTTTTAATTATCTTCTTTCAAACATGTTTACTTTCTAACATATTAGGGAAGTTGTTTTGTTTTGTTTTGTTTTTTTCTTCTAGGTAGTATTTTTTCCTCACCAAAATAAGGTTAAGGCAAGTCATTTCTCTGTTTGAATAAATAAACATTTCCAGGTTAAGTCTGCAATATATAAACTTCATTATGTAATACATATTTTAATTATTCTTGTATGTACCCTTTAGGGGTCAGATCTAGGGAGAGAACCCAATGGGATTGCATGCTGAGAAAGAAAGAAAAAAAAATCTGTATTACTATTCAGCATATCATTCATGGGTCAGTGGTGAAGAAAGATGCCTAGGGAATATATTCTGCATATCTGCATGTCTATTGGTTGAAATGTTATGCTAGTTTTGAACTAAACCTTTTCAATCAATCTTTTTAAATAATCTAGTTTTAATATTTATACATAGGACATCTGAGCATTCTGCAGATCTTAAGACCATATATCTGTGACCATTTGTGAAGAAATTTAAATGAACTTGTCTAAATAATAGGCTTGTAAGTCTTGATTGAGTCCATGATATCTACTAGAGAGAATCTAGGAAATTTGCATTCTCTGGAGCAGCTATTTGATGCTGCAGTTTCTTTCCTCCATTAGATTAGTACTGCTGTACTTACTAGATCTCTGTTGTGTTGCCCAGCCCAGCACTGAACAAGTAAATATATCATGATTACAAGTTTAAATTGTATTCAATGGATCACTATATGCTTACGTGTCTGGTGTAGTGTAGGAATGAATATTATTAGACTGCACTGCTGTGGTTTTGAAGAGAGATTATGGAATTTTGCTTAATCATACTTGCACAAAAAAAAAAATACCATGAACTATAAAACAATAAAGAAATGAATAATCCATTTTCTCATCTCAGTCAAGAATTTACTTGCAGGTTAAAGGGTTCCCAATAACCCTAATCTTACCTCTACAGTCTCAGAGAGCTTTGAATGCCTTCAGACATTACAGCATCACAGCAGGTTCCTGTGGCCTAATCCATCATAAGCACAGATCTCATCACTCTCTACAATTACCTGAGGGGAAGTTGCAGTGAGGTGGAGGTCGGTCTCGTCTCCCAAGAAACAAGATAGGATAAGAGGAAGTGGTCTCATGTTACACCATTGCAGATTTAGGTGGGATGTTAGGAAAAACTTCCTTACTGATAGAGAAGTTAAACACTGGAACGGGCTGCTTGGGGAGGTGGTTGAGTCACCAGCTGTGGAGGTATTTGGAAGATGTGTAGATGTGGCACTTGCGGTTTAGTGATGGTCTTTGGAGTGCTGGGTTAACAGTTGGACTCAATGAATTTACAGCCTTTAGCAGCCTAAATTTTTCTATGATTCTATGATCGGGAAGGGAGAATCTGTAAGTAAATAATGCAGGAAACTAATTTCTGCAGATGAAATTGTTAGTATGCAGCTTTGTGTTTATTATTTCGACTACAGTCACCGAGCAGGTAAATGAAGCATGAAGTGTGATGCATTTAGATCAGTATAATACAGAAACCAATTGGATCAAGTTTTAGAACTTGAGATTAGCCTGAAAAAAAAAATTGTAATAGACCTGTTGTTACAAAAAATATTGATTCAGTGTGGATCCTATGACTTTTGTTTTTTCTTCCTATTAAAGATTTCTTATGAGTTCAATAAAATACAGATAATTGAACTGAATCATAATAGAAATGTTTTTCTGCTTCCATGTGGGGTTATGAGTTCCCTATAGACTGGTAGTCTTGGGTAAAACAAGCAAACAAAGATGACACTATAGATTGAGAAAAATGTTATTTAAGTATAATTTTTAAAGGGGGTAGAAAGTTCCCTGTGACAAGTTGTTAGACAAAATAAAAACAGTTGCAAAGCAAAAACTATCTTTTCATATAAAATATATATGACATACACTTGAAAATTATTTTAAATATTGCATCATATGGCTGTCACTTGATTGAAAATTGTTAAAGCTGAATATTAATTTATGTATGTTTACATATATCAGGTACAGAAATAAACATGTGTTTTTGGTCACAGTCTTCTAAACACTGACAAATCAAGACAGTTTTAAATTTTAAAATTAAATTTTGCTAATTTAGTTCAATAATATCACAAATTATACTAATGGTTAATTATTTCCTGTTATAAATCATCACTATTACACCTAAAAAAATTGGAAGAGTATTTTCTTTCTTCCAGTGCCTATATTTGATGAATGAATGTGAATTGGCTGAAGATTGATGTAAATGGAATTTGAATATATATTGGCAGTCTCTTTGACACCAGCTAGCTTTGGTGAAAATGTTTCTCTTTAATAATGCTGGCATTATCAAAATATTTCAAGTGAAGGACTGTTCTGTGTGCAGACTGTAGTTGTCATGAAAGTGGCTTTTCTTTCTCCAAAAAATGCAATGGTTAGAAATTCTTACATTAAGTTTCAACCTTCTTGCTTTGACCCATATCTTCCTTACTTAGAATTACATGTTTCAGAGATTGGAAGCAACACTTGCATTTTGTCTAGTTAATTCCACCTCTACCATGTTTATCTATGAACAAATATGTTAGCTTTTTCAGCAATTTCCATAGTTATTCAGATGACAGTTGTTGAACACTGTGTAGCCTTGTAAGCACTATGATGCAAGAAGTCGACCTTTTATTAGTATGTGACAATTAAGTTTAACAGATTTAAATGAGCTTGATGTTCTCCAAAAGTCAGTTTCTTGCTGTTCCTATTTTGTGATCAGGATGAAGGTATTTATAAGAAATTGGTGTCACCCTAGACCATGTTAAAACAAAAATTCATTCTTCGACTTCAGACAAAGCCAAATTGCTAAAAACAGTTCTGGGTGATTTTGTTTGAATTATTGTGGGGTTTTTGAAGGTGATATTGGGTTATGCAAAGGACTCTTTTAGGATTAAATGATACATAAAAGATTAGTGGTTGCTATTAAGAGAAAATGACCAATGAGTTAATTTGGAAGGTCTATTGTACTAATGGGCTATGATTTTTTCAACCAGAAAATATTTCTTCTTCTATTTTTGTGAAAGAAAAAAGTCTCAGAGGAACGGAATAATCTTCAAATATTTGTTGTAGCTCCCACTGCTTAATTTATGTAGAAGAATTAGATTTTATCAGAATAACTTAACAGCCATAATTTTATCACAGATGTCAGAATTTTACATCTGTAAATAAAGTACCAAGATAAACTCTTGTTGATAATGTATTGACAATGATCAGCAATTTTAGCAACTTTTCCAGCATTATGACAGTTTGAACATTTGAACTTTTACTATTCCTTTTTTTTGCTTTTTTTTTTACTATTTATGGTTCCTCTATGGCAAAGCTATTGCTATCTGAGTATACTACATCTAAATTTATGATATCTAGTTTTATCTAGCAAAACAATGAATTGTTTGATTCGACTATTGAAATATATTAATATGCAATCAAGTTGTATGACTAGTTATATGATATAAGTTATCTGTATAATAACCATATATTTCAGGATGGGAAAGTAGCTAACATACTGTAAAATGAATTCCCATTTATGGAACATCTTTACTAAAAAAGCCGTGATTCCTTTACTTCCTCAGCTAATCATAAATTCAGAAAACATGTCCAACTTTAACAGTCAGATAGAAAATGCAATGCTTGGGTAAAACATTTCCAATTAACAATGTATTGGTATCTAACTAGGAATAGGAATGTAACTCATTAGCTGAAAACCTTGGCAGAAATTATCTTGGATGCACATTAATATTGCATGAGGACTGAGGTCTTGAGAGGCTCAATATTGGCATTGAATTGCTTTGTGCTTTTGCTTCCATCACTCTGTTCTTTCACTTGCACAAAGTGACCTGATATCAATCTATACCTGTCTATACCTATCTAGACTCTTGAAACTTTTATTGAATTGTTGTTTTCTGAGTTATTAGAAGGAAACTTTTAAGAAATACGTTAAAAAATAAGAGAAGATATAATGTTGTTTGCTAAAATATGGATTACAGTAGTGGAAAGTACCTGTAGCTTTCTTGAGTTTTAATGAATCTGGAAATGGGTGATTGACATGTCTTGTTCATCATGAATTGTCCTTGTCAGCTACTGCAAATTACCCCTCAGCCTTCATTCTAGAGTAATTTCTGGTCCTCAGCAGTAAACCTAAAAGATTTGAAGTCCATGTTTTCCTAGGGCACAGAAACAGGGGAGCAAAATCCTGAAATGTATTTAATATAGAAAGAAGAAAGAAAAAAGAAAAAGGAAAAAGAAAGAAATTGTACTTTACTATTTTATTTAGTTTCTGTAGTGGACAACAGTGTTGGTGACTGATTCAGACAATTATATATATTTTTTTTTTTGAGAACAATTTCATGAAACTAATCAAAGGAGAGTCCTGATTGTTAAGTTTGAGCTTTGTTACTTACCTTTTGCTGAGACAAATTATTCAGCAGATGCGAGATGTAAAATGTCATCATTTAATGAAATGAAGTTCTCCTGCTTCAAAGGTTTCCTTCTGTACTGTCTCCTCCTCTGACAGAAGGATCCCTCAAGCAATGTTTGAAGTATAGACTCACATTTTCTTTGGGTTGAGTTTTAGCATGCCTTCTAGTTGAAAAACAAATTTAAACCAACATTTAAAAAGAAAATTAAAAGGAAGTGTTTAAAATTTTATATTTGTCTACAGGGCATTCTGCCAGCAATACTGAAACCATGTAAGTATTAAGAATGTTTAGAAGCTTATGGGATAAAGAAGCTTTTCTGTTACAGGATAAATTATTTATCAGAATATTGGCAAGTTAAAGATGTTCTTCCCCAAGTTACATATATAATTTAGAAAATATCTGATCTAAAGGCCTATGTTCATCATCCAAAAGTAAGTCATCTGGATTCTTTGGCAGGCTTCTTATCTCCCTGAATAAACCAAACTCAGTATGCAGACTCTTCACTCTTCACCCTCATCTGTCCTTGGAACACTCATGGGGTTTTATGCCAGCACAAATTAAGCCTCAGGGAAGCCATGACACGTAAATAGCAGTATCACCATGTAGTGCTTTTAGGGTGTGGGAGTAATTTTCTCACCTCAGAGTTAGTAACTAGTGAAAGTGGTTAACACCACTCTTGAATTTTATTTTTTTAATTAAAAATTTAAAAACCAAAAAAGATTATGCATTTCTAAATAGCTATTTTTAGAGATATGCAAAGATTGGAGAACAGAGATTCTTAGGACTTTAATTCTTTCAGGGACTACATTATAAGTTGTCAAAATAAACCCTTTTGTGAGATTATGTAGCTTTGATGGATGTTTGAAAAAAAGATGCAAACTAGATTTCTGGATCATTCAGATCACAAATTTGCAGAGCCAAAAGTCTCCATTGGCCTGTCGAATTTATTTATATCTTACAGTCTTAGTCCCAGAAAAGCAGCTTTAGTTTTCTCACAATATCACTGTTACAAGAATATCTGACAGCTTCAAATTCATCTGTGTAAATAATACATTACTAGGTATATCATGCCTTTAGGTATTCAGCATAATTTTTAAGATAGAAGCCTAGTATTCCTTAGTGGAATACTTCACATGAAACTGCTTGGGAATAACACATGTGGTACGTTGATAAGTTTCAGCAATGAGTAATTCTTGCAACTGTGTGCCATTCATTCTTGGTTACTGGAATTGCTAAGGAACAAATAATTCCTTTTACCTGGTTGGTGTTTTTTAACCTATTTTTTTGTGGAAAGCTGAAGCACAAAAAATTTATCTTACCCTACATGAAATGACAGCTGGTCAAAAAGATACATTTGTTTTGTACATGGTAAGAGAAAATGCATGAAAGTAAAAAGTTAAATAAAGGTTTTATCAGCATAAGCATAGAATGGCTACATCAGTCACAAATGACAAACCCCTTAGTCAGCCTTACAGGTCATCCCATGCATCTGTCAATAAACCTGGAAAAGCAACCTTACCCAGGCAATTTTTAACTACTGCAGGTGTTGCATATCGTTTCATCTTCAGAAGAGCTGAATGAGTAATTGTAACACAGGTGAGCATGTGAAAAAATGACTGACTTTTTTTTTTTAATTTATAAAATATATTTGAATTTAAAGAGTTGTAAACTAATAGAAATTTGGGGATTGTAATTTTACCTGTCCCAGTAATTGAAATAATCTTCAGACATTTTTACTGCCATTAGAAGAATGCCTAATGTTGTCCTTCTTCTATGACATGAACTTAATCATGAATTTTGATGAACTATGTTTTTAGAAACTTCTGCTGACTATGAACTAATAAGAAGCTATGTCATCAATGATATTACTTGATATTAATGCATATATTTCTGTTACTGGGTATATTTGGCTTTTGGTTTTCTTATATTAGCACTATGCTTCTAAATAAGGATATGCAGAGATCTAGTAACATTCATATTATGAAATGTCATTCATATCTCAAGGAAAATTATGTTTTAGTAGTTTCACACTGTTGATAATTTGAAGATAGGTTACACATTTTGGGTGGCTGTCTTTTCTAATTACAGTCTGAGGAAATGAGTAAATAACCATCAGAGATGTCTATGATTTTGCAAAAAGAATATATGCATAGTCTAAAGTATACTGTAAAACATATTGTGCTATGAGAAATCTCTAAATTCAAACTTTTTAACTTTAGAAGGCAAGGAGAAATACTAATAACATTAAACTAAACTAGTTAAAGTTATATGTATACATAAAAGTGAATTAGCCTATCCTTTACTTATACATATTGTAAAAAAAATAGACTTTTGGGTAGTTGGAAAACTATCCTTTAGAATTTAGTACATCAGATGATGACAATGTCAAATATTATAGCTGGAACATATAACAAGTATAATAATTTTATGACCAATGCCAGTATTTGCAATGAAGCTAGCGATAATAAAATGTAACCATCTCTTTATGCACAGTGACAGCTTACTCTTAGAGTATACATTAAATATTTATTTTGCACTGGATATTATATAGTTTTACTATTACCCTTTTTTGTCATTTCCTAGCCATCACAGAAATGTGTTTGAAATTGTTATTCCTCTTCCATAGATCATCCATTAAATAGAAGAGGCAAATGTAACATTCCATTATTCACAGTCTACCTACTGAGTTTCTAGGAGATGGAATTGCTTGTGACTTTTCAAAATAAAGTAATTTTCCCTGGTTTTATTCACAACATGTTTTACATAAGTATAACATATTTCTATCCAGGAAGTTCAACTGAATAATTTCATAGGCTACTAGGAATGGGAAAGCATAATTATACCTCTGTCATGGTTTAACCCCAGCAGGCAACTAAGCGCTGGACAGCTGCCTGCTCATCAAAGATTGCTTTCAAGATAGTTAGTATTCTTTCTAGAACAGAAACCTGACATAATGTAGCCTGGTAACTGCAATTTTTTGCTGTTATCAGTATAGGCCCCCTAGCTATGTGTTGACTTGACAGTGCAGGAGCTCATCTTGTCTGGACTTCTTGGCCTGAGCATATTTTAGTTTGGTTACCTGTAACAGCTAATGCCCATGTGGATTTTATCTGCTTGTTTTCTTAAAATGGTATTACTTTTTGTTGTAATGCCTACTACAAATAATTTGCATATAGGTATGAGTAAGAGTTATTTACTATATGTAGAATGAACTCAGGCAGCTCATTCAACACATAACAGGAAAATAATTATATGATACCTGAGGTGTCAAGGCTTTCAGCAATTCACCAATCAATGGTTAATTATGGATATAAAAACAAGTTAATAAAAACCTCTCAGTTTTTGTGTGAACATAAAAGGCACATAACCAGCATCTAACTCATATTCAATGTATGACACCTAACAAAGTCAAAAATAAAATTAGTTATGGTCTAGTGAGACAGAGCACAAAGCATGTCACAAGAAAAATAGGGCTTTGAGTGAACATTAGGCTGATGAGAAGGACGCATGGACAGCTTGCTAATCCTTGCAATGTGAAGAAGGAACACCCACATTTCATCTCCCTGTGAAGGCTTCCAGCTGATGACAGCTCACTGTTATGCCTCCCTGACATTCCAAGACAGAAGCCCTCAGCCTTAGGACTTGAGGGAGCAGTGTGAACATAATGGTAAACATAGCATCCCAAGAAAAAGAGAGTTGAAAAACTTCCCCCAGTTTTTATTGTATAATAACTTTTAAATGTAACCTTATTAGGGAGATACATATTGACCAAATTTTTTTCTCTGTGAACGTTATTATCTCTGTACCTGGCCTAATAATAATGTGTTTTAGTTATGCCATAAAATTTTGAATAGACTAGTAATACATTCTTGGCAACATTTGTATGTAATTTCTTCTCTGCTTGTCCATTACAATATTTTGACCATACCATGTTTTCAGAAAATGCTCATAAAGTAAGATTAATAGGGAGTTAGATGGTGTTGGTCCAAATATCTGGAATCCTTAAAAGAAAAGCATTTAATTTCTAAGAATGTCTATTATCCAGTTCTATTAATTTTCCTGAGGATCTGAAAATTAATATTCAAAACCTGTCTCTGAATTATGTTATTAATATCGTAGGCTTTTAAACCTATTTTGTAATCACCTATTCAACCCATGTAACTACATGGAAGGAAGACACCCTCTAGGAAGCAAGAATGAATAGTAGCAAAAAAAAGAATTATTTCCTTGAGGCTAGAGAAGACAAAAGAGCTATCAGCTTCATACGCAGATGACTGACCAAAGCAGCTCCAGATCTGCTATTACAAACTGCTGAAGGATCTTGTCAGCCTAAGAGTACTCTGGGAAAGAAAGGGTACTCCTGTCTAGCCAGCTGTACCCTATGATTCAAAAAAACAGGGCAAAAATTGCTTCTGTTGGATAAGAAAAACATTATGTATTTAGGATGCTCCATCTAATTAAGAAAAAAAAATGTAAAAGAAGTCTGAAAATATTATTGTTCAAGGAACTAGTGGTGTAATAGTTTTCAAGTGCCAACAGAAGTCTCTCTTTAGGGGTCTGGAATGAATGTGCTTTTCCTAGGTGACAGATGTAACAAAACACAAGATGAGAGTGAAAAAAAATCCCATTACTAAAGGGAATAGATTCTTTAAAAAGGTAGTTCAAAGCTATTATTTTTTAGTTTGTATACTGTCACTTTATCTCTTGATTCTGGGGTGATATAAGTGGATAAAACCCTTCCATTCCAAACCTTTCTAACCAAGGTGTTTTCATATCCTGACATAAGCTATTGAACTATTCACAGGTCATGAAACAGGGTGACATGGCTGATAACACTCAACAAGACCAGCTGTAATTCAAAAGCTCACACTAAATAAAAGAGAAAAAAATATTCTCTTCTCAAAACCTATATTTAATTGCTGTTTGTAGAATTGGTTTCATGCTTCTTAAGAATCCATATAGTACAAATCACATAAATTACCAGAAATAAATTGTCCCTATTCAGATTTACTAATTGGTTCTGAATTGACTTAATTTAGATTCAAACATCAAGCTAAAAGGGCAAACAGCCTTTTCTGTGTTTATTTCTCAGATGTAATGGGTTGAACTTGGCTGGCTGACAGGTGTCGTCCAAGCTACTCCCCCAGTCTTCATCAGCAGAACACAGGGAGAAAATAAGATGAGAAACTCGTGGGTCAGGATAAGGACATGGAGATCACTCACTGATTATCATCATGCACAAAACAGACTCAGCTTGGGAAACTAATTTAATTTATTGGCAATTAAAATAAGAATAGAATAGCAAAAAATCTGCAAACTAAAGCCTGCTTCCCTCCATCCCTCCCTTCTTTTCAGGCTCAATTTCACTCCTTACTCTTGCCTCTTCCCACTGAACATTGCACAGGGATGAGAAATGGGAGCTATGGCCACTTTGTGATGTATTGTCTCTGTTGCTCATGCTTTTGTTCTGCTCCAGCATGGCATCCCACCCACAGGAGACAGTCCTTCACAGAATGTTAAAATATTCATTTTGTTCCCTCATAGCTTTTCTACTCTCTCACAGCTGTTGTTGTTGTGTTACCACAAAGGTGCCTCCAGCTTCACTGGTTAACTCAGTGGATCCATTTTGGATTTGGCTGAAACTGGCTCTGTCCAATATGGGCACAGGTCATGGTGTCTTCTCACAGAGGACAACACTGAAGCCCTACTGCTATCAAAACTTTTCCATGTAAAACAAATACAGTAAGTATTTTAAGTCTAAATTATGTCCCATATAGATTGAAGTGGTTAATTCAAATTTTCTTATTGAGAAGGAAATATATATATTTTTATTAAGCAGACATACTTCACTAGTAACAATTTCTTTTACATTTCCCAATGTAATTTTTAAGCAAAAACAGTCCAGGGTTTTTTAATTTCATTTATCCTGCCTGATGGAGAATTTTGCCTTGGAAGGTGTCAAAAGTCATTTGTGAGCTCGAGGATCAGAGAAAATATCAACAGTGGTGACACCTTGGTGTTTTCTGTATACTACTTGTTAAAGGTGAAGAATCAGATGAAACCATTTTAAACTTCTGGAGAAAATTTCTTGCTCACATGACATCAGTCACATAGGATACACTCACCACTCCAACATGTGCTAGATAAACAGTGTAACAGGTGTGAAGACTCTAGGGACCTTCTGAAAAATACTGAGGGTCAGCTTGTTCATGCATACAGTCTATGGGAGAGTATGTGCTGGACCTGTTGCTCGTGAATAAGGAAGAACTGACTTGTGATGTGCTTACTGGTGGCAACCTTAACTATAGCACTACAAGACAGAATGGTTTAAGATCCAAAGATAAATGAGTACAAAATAAAACCAGCAAAATTAGTCCCTCCGGAGACCTCTGGAAAGCAGATTCTGGCTTGTTAAAATTGTGCTTGTTGAGATGTCATGAGAGTCTAGACTGAAGAGAAAAAAGGCCACAAAGAGCTGGTTGATTTTCAAGGCTTACATCCTCAAAGCAGAGAATGGTTCATGCTGATATCAGGTAGAATGTTTATCAGGCAGATAAAGGCAGAATGCCAGCATCGTTGAGGAAGGAGTCCCTGACTGAGCTCTGATCCAGGAAGAAACTGTAAGGGCTGTGGAGATAAGGACTGGCCACCTGGGAGGAGCACAGAGATAAAGTTCCGGTGTGCTGCGTTGGAGAGCCAGAAGCAACAGCTGAAGAGGAGGTAGAACTCATGAGGGATGTGAAGTGCAGCCTTCTGAAAGTACGTTGGCAAAGGGAAGGGCAAGGTTGGGAGAAATGGTAGAGAGGGAGGCTAAGGGAGATCCTGCTGTGTTCTATTACCAGATGGGAAGATGTAGTGAAGGCAAAACTGGGCTGTTCACAGAGGTGTACAGTTGTGTGACATGAGGCAATGGGCTCAAGCAACAAAATTAGAAATTATGATTATCTATGGAAAAACCTTAGCATTAAGGTGAACAAACACTCCAAGGAGCTGCGCAAAAAGGCTGTGAAATCTCAGTCCTTGGAGACAGTAAAAACTTGTTCAAAATCATCTTAAGGGGACTTGCTTAAAGGCAGGGATTACAGCTGATGATTTCATGAGGTCCATTCTAATCTCTTTCATTAAATTAAATCATAGAATGACATTGAAATTATACAGAACTGTGATGTAATGAGTGTCCAAAAATGCCCCTCGTGATTTAAACTCTGTATTGGTATTACTGCATCTCAAAATTCAACAATAACTTGAGCTAGGAACATATTAGGGCAGGTTATCCCTTGACATTTCTTGTAATTCATGCTTTTTATATTGAGCTCTTGTATATGTACATTTTCCTTTGTTATTAAAATTTTGATTGAAGTTGAGGCTTCTTTAAACTGTATACGGTAAAGAAGTAAACTGTCCCTGCCTAACTAAATGATTCTAATTAAATTAATCTAAGCCTTTGTTACCCAGTAAGTGCAGTCACTCAACAGGGAAAAGATTTGCAGTCACAAAGATGGCAATATTCACATGTCTGTGTCTCCTGTTGTTGCAAATGCGGTTCTAAGCATTATACTAAACATGTTAGTTCTACCTTATTTGCAGAACTGCTACCGAACTCTTCCCTACCATGATCGACAGAGAACTTTGCTTTATACTTTATTTTACACTTTATGCCTTACTTTACTTGACTTTCATGTCCCAATACAAGCAGGAACAAATCCTGCCATCATTGACTCTACCATTTTATCGTGTGATTTTGTCACTGTGTCAGGTCTTGCATCTCTGTTTTCGTGTTTTGACTTCATCTTGACAAGTCATTTTTCATTTCCTGTTGCTGGATGTCCAGCCTTGAGCCACTTGAGGGATCCTTCTACCTGGAGACACATAAGCACTGCACTGGCATCCTCTGGAGAACCTTGTCAGTCCTGCGCTTGGTCTTTCTGATTGATGACTACAGAAGCAACTGTCATTATGAAACTCTTGTTTGAAATTAGGAAATAAAATAGCCTTCGTTCTGACCTGTAATTAGGTAGTAATGCATTATGTTTAATTATGGTCACTGATTAGATGGGAGCTTAGCACAGTCCTTACAGTTTAGTCAGTCCTCATTTTTTCCTATGCACAGTCACTGAAAATAGCAATTTAGACTGATGGAAGTGTTCTATTCATTAGAAGCTTTGGTTTTTTGTTTGTTCTCATTTCAGTCCTTATTTATCTGGGCTTTCTATGCCATACTTTGAGAACAATTGAGTATTATTTTTGTTTTGTTATTCTTACATGACTTTCTGATTTCAGTTTTTTTGTAAAGTGATACTTTTGAAATAGCAAGCTGTCATGTTCACTTGAGTAGAATTTTGATACCAGGAGCACAACATAGATTCTCTGGAATAGTGTTTAAGTTCTTTTCTCTGTGGTTATATGCTGTGTACCACAATTCTTGTGTTTCACATTCACAGAGTTGGTTTGGGTTAAGAACTTTTTAATTACTTCAATCTAATTGTTGTTGTCATGCATCTTTTCACGAAAGATTCTTTAAAGAAAGACCAAACTAGTTCCAGTATTTCAATTGCAGTTACACTGAACTGAGATTTACAAAAAGTTGACAAATGCTAGATTTTAATAATTCTGAACAGAATATTTTATTTCTTAATTCCAAATTAGTTTAGGAATTCCTGGTGCACCGTATTTTATCTCATAAATACACAACCATGCCTTTTTAGTTTCATAGTGAAATCAGACAACATAACGGTAAGGGCTTTAGTAATATTTACATAGAAGGATTTTCTAAGATAATCCATCAACATTAAATGAAAACTTGAAGATTCTCAAGTAATCAAATACTGAAATTGTTGTGATTTTAAAATCCACAAATAATAATGATAATAATATCTGAAATGGAAATTAGTTTGGGAAAAATATAGGCCTTATTCCTATTGCCAAGTGTAAGAGAATCAATGGCAAGCTGAGGACCCAGTTTCTGGAGCATTGTATGAAAACTTATGAATACTTTCACTGCAATTATAAAGGTTCATTGACCTCAAGCTTGCAAAACTGACCTGTGTCGTTAAGTGAGCTTTAAATTAAGAATAAAAGAGGGAAAGGAATCTGTCAAACAGCACAAAAGAACTGCATAATCTCCCAACCCACAAAATAAGGAAACAGTGAATGCATTAACTATTCTTTGTTTCAGAACAAAAAGGTGGATATTAATAATATACAATGACTAGATGAAGAGAAAAAAAAGGCATTATACCATCAGATCATTTTAACATGAATAATAACTTTGTGATAATTTTGCATAAATGGATCATCTCTATGTAGACATAAAAACAACTATATTATAAAAATGGCATATATCCAGAAAGGGTAAGAAAAATTATGGAATCTTATTGTAAATTCTTTGGGTAAATATCAAGAAAAAAGAAGAAAACTAAAACTAAGGGAGGGAATTTTTTCCTCCTACCAACCAGAAATTAGAAGTTTTCAATGTAGCTGATTGATTAGCTGCTAACAAAGAGAGTCCAGCAAATCTAGAAGCTATGGTTCTGAATTGTTGCAGTTTTCTTATTCACAGAGACAATTATTAAAATGTAATGTAAATCATCACAGTGATATAAAAATGCTTTTAAAAGAAATCGATTTTTTTATTACAGCAAATTTTGTAGAAGTCCCGGGAAAGATTATGGTTTATTACTGTAGAAATTAACTTTTTAAAGAAATAACACTGTGCTCCTCTGAGAATCATGAGCTAATGGCTTTAATTGGGAAAAAAAACTAGCTATTCAAAAAGAAACTATAATTGAGGTTAAACATGCTAGAAAACCTTCAACACAATCTATATCAAAATCAACTTCATTCGGACAGTGATAGCTTTCTGCACCAAAGTCAAACTTTGTCTCAAAAGGTTTAAGCTTTTTCATGTTTGATTAAACTCAATTTTAATTATTTACTCCAATTTTATGTGTGTGCATGTATGTCTGTGTCTACCCATCTTAATATGTTCATTGTGACAGCTATAGAGAATTCTCATCTTAATCAGGGTTTTGTTAATTAACTTCAAATGGGTTAAAAATGGACAATGAGTTTCAGTTCTGCGACACAATCCAAATTAGTCACAGAAGACATCCAGAGATAATAATTTGCTTATAAATATTTTCGGCCTCTCTCTCACTGCAATAATTAGGTATTCATTGCAAAGTTTAGGACAAAAATGTATGCCATTCCACTATGATCATCTTTGTTGCACTTCTTATCAATTAGTTATATTTCTGTAGATCATGAAAGTGTCACTTTATAGATATTTTTAATTGGCTGCTTTTGTCTTAATATTTCTATTTTGTTATCAACTGAGGAAGGAGCCACCATTGAAATCTTGATGATTTTTTTAAACTAAGTTAACATATCTCTTGAGATATTAGTGACTGATCCATGGTATCAATATATGTATTTGGGACAGATTTTTTTTTTCCAGCTGAAGACGCATGCTTTCAGGGTGAAAAGTCTAACCAGACAAGACAGATTTTTCAAGGTCACTTATGTATTATAGAATTTGGCATTTTGTAGCTCAGTACTTGATCACAGTGAGTGATACTGATAAAACCTTTTGCAGGGTGTCTCTTGTGTATGGAAGCTTTTCCTGGACTAGTTTTATTTCTGTATATTTCCTAGCTAATTATCACTTCACTTACGTATACCAAACAAATGAAAAATGAGATTTCTCTAAAACCCTCAGACCCACATATGCAAGGCTGATTTTATTTAGAGCAATCTGATGTCTTTATAATCTTTATTTATGACAAAATTAATCTTTTTTTTCTATTTTTGACAGCCAAATCTTGCTACAGAGAGGTGATTCTTTGTACAGCTACTAAAATTAGGTAGAAAATATAATTTCATTGGAAAAGATGCAGTTCATATAGTTATCTTCATTAGCTGAGTCTATATCCTAAAGGTGTGGTTATAAAATGGAGTTAAGCAAACTTCTGAATATCCACCATGAGGACTGATTCAAATTCTGTTTTAATGGAGATTTTCATTTTGAATTCCTCAGATTTGCCATATTTGGTAGATGATAAAATATAAAAAATATTTGAATACTCTATCATAAAACTATGCTGCTTGCTCTGGTGTAAACATCAAGTATTTCGGTAAAACCTGATGCCTTAAAAATAGGCAGTTGCTGTCTGAATTGACTGCTGCAGTTTATCTAGATGTTTTCATTAAACTGTAGACACCATAACTCTCTACTGAGAGCACATTTTTGATGTCATGCAACATCAGTAGCAGAGCCCTTAATAATTTCATTGGGAAGATGACAGTCCTGGTGCCATGGTCATTCCCAAGACCAGATACCCTCTGGAGAAAGATGACCTCAATGCTCCACTCCACACACATTACTTTCTAGTAAGGTCTCCATGTGAAAAAGGTTAAATTTAACTGGAGTGCTGTTTTCTTTCTCCCAGTCAATTCAAAACCAAGTTGGGATGTGTTTGCTGGTGGTTGTAGTGCACAATGAGCAGAGGTTTATCAGCTTTTGGTGTCCAGGTGACACAGGTCTGAGTTCACTTGAAGAAGGTCGTGCAGTACTGACAGGAGGTTGTCATGTTCATCCACCAGTGTGAGGGCATTTGGGGTGAGAAGGCTCAGCTCTTCAGGGACCTGTGCCTGTTTTCACTAATTGGAGGCCTGTTCCTCAGGTCACCTCTCATGGGTGTTTGTAGTTCACTGTTCCCCCATGCCTCCTCTTTCATTTTGGCTGAAGGATTTTTTTAAAGGACTTTGGAATATGCTTTTGGGAAATCGAAAACTCATTGTCTTGTAAGTAGGTTAAAGATGGCTGTTACCTTTCCTGGGTTATAAGTAATGAGAACATCTCTGAGAGAAAGATGTGCCTGTTTGGGGCTGAAATAATAAAGTTTCTATGATGAAGATACTTTCTTCTAAATTTTGTTCACTGGGGCAAACGACCCTTCAGTTATGCATTATTATGTAATTTTTTTTACTTGGAAATCTAACTTCCTTAAACATTACTTTTTTAAAATTGATTTACTTTCTTGTTCATCTTCTGTGACTATCAATTTTTGATATGCTTTTGTTTAAAAAAGAAAAAGCTTTTATTTCAAATGAGTTTTAAGTGTGAGAATAATTTTCAGATTTGGATACATTTATGTTTTATAATACTATATTTAAAGCTTCATTTCTTAATGCATCTCTTAGGAGAATATACTTTAGAAACCGTGATCATATTCAACATTTTTAAAATGAGCTTTTAGAAAAAAAAATCACAACTGTATAGAACAATTATTCATTTTTGCAAATGATAGTGTATGAAAATATGAAGCTTCAAAATGACTGATGACAACATTGAATTACTTACAACAGTGCACTTGACTAGGTAAAAAGGTCAACATTATCCATTCAAATTATGTATTAAAAATATTTTGAATTGCTTCTTTTCCTTACTTTTAATTCTCACTGTGTATGTTGCTTGGTAACCTTGAAAAAGTTAGTTAAATGAAAGCTATGTTTAGTTCCCTGTGTAATATGCCATAGTGAGAAATTATTGGCAGAGTGATACACAAAGGACTCCCACCAGAGGCATGAGATGTTTTGCTATGCCAAGGAACAGAAATTATTATTAAAAAACTATCAATGAAAGCTTTTCACCACTGCAAGGGAAGACGACATAGTCTCCAAAAAAGAGAAATCTTTCCCTTTTGCCTTTTCTTCTTTGCCACTACTCTGTACACTTGAGCCACCATTTTCCAAATCTCTCAGTAGTTTTCTAGAAGAAATTCAGTGTACATATTACAGTGAATAATATTACATATTATGGAAATATTTTATGGCACCTCACAAACTCATTTCTCATATACCTTTAAAAATTTATTGTATTTACTTATCCTACTTGACATGCATAAACTATTTTAAGGTTTCTTGAAATGTAAATTACTCCTTGAACCTGAATCACTTGGTTTGATCCTGAATAAGTGATTCCCAACATATTCATATTTTCACAGTATAATCTTAACTTATATGTAGGTGGTGGTGTTGAATGGATCAAGTTTATCAGGATCACTCTGTACCTAATTTGACTATACAAAGATGACCATGCCACTATGTGTCACTACGTGGCAGAAACCTGTTTCACACTACCTCCCATTCTGGAACCTGAGGATGGACATTAAAATTACCTCCAACATCCCAGTAAGTTAATGCTTGTGCTCTGTCTACTCTCTTCATTTTCGTCAAATTTTTTAGAAATTTTTCACATTGTTCAAATCTCTCACAAGACCAAACTTCTTTTCTCTCATCAGGCTGCTCCATGAGGCTTAAAACGGTCTGAGAATGATTGCAAGACAGGCTCCAAGTGATATATATTGATCTGGAATGAGACAAACCACAGACCTAGCTACAGGCAGTATATGAACTTCAGGTGATCTGAAATCCCATTTTTTCATTTCCTGTGCTATTTCTTTCATCTCGGATGTTTCCACTGAATAGTTGAAACTCTCAATTTTTTTTCTGCAATTATTTTTTTGCCTTTGCAAATGTGGCAAAATAGTCTGAAAGAGTAAGACTGAGAGAATTGTGGTTGTTCAGCCTGAAAAACAGAAGACTAAGGCATCACCTTAATGCAAGGAGACAGCTGAGAAAGACAAATTTTGGTTAGAACATTTTATTGGTCTTTAAAAGTTTAATCTGTAATAAATTTGCATAACATGATTCATACAAGTCATTAAAATAAAACATGGTGCAAGGTAATGTCAATAGGGAGAGAGCTTAATTAAAAGTTGCAACCATAGGTTGCACAAAGTTATTCTCAGTAATGACTCAAACTTTCTAATACTTGGCAATATTTTTTAAGATACAGCTGCTATTAGGAATAAACTGCTTCTTCCAGATTATTAAAATAATTTACTGGCAGACCAGTCCTGAGGACAGAAACAAACAAATAGATGGATATATAAACCAAATTATCTTACCAAGCCTCTCTACCAAGTTGCTGTGGTTTTACCACCAAGGAATGGCTGACCACATCATTACGTAAATGATCATAAAATATATTAAGCAGGCTTTGAGGCAAGATTTAGTACAATCCAAATCCAGATCCAGTCTTACTGCAGACGGTCTATGACTTTTTTCCTAAGAATGTAAAGAAACTGTGGTATAAGTTTATCATTCTTTTATAAGTCAGTGACTGAACTGTAGCAAAAGAGAATAATTTCAGTTCTGTTTCAAGACTCCTGGGCAAGATTTTCCAAAGAAAGGATTGCTGGATTTAGCATTTAATGGGAGATAAATTTATTAGTTTATCGATTCAACCTAAAATTCCTAAAAACTGAAGATATTTTCAGGTTTTTTAAAAAGTACTTTTACATTTGACCTTATTATCTTCTGCTTGTAGGGACAAGTATATCCAGCAATAACCGGGAGGCTCAATCTGTTATATGCAAGAAATCTTTCTCCATGCTGTGCAGTCTCAAGAGTCCAGAAAATAATGTCTAGGCCCATTTCTACTGCCTCCCTCTCAACCTCCTGCCCCTTACTGACTGACTTTAATGCTAAAAGTCCCAGTTCTGCTAACTGTAATGACAGATTATGAAGGGACAGTTTCTCACTTTTCATCATTATTTTAAATCATTTGCTGGAAGTATAAGTCTTAATCTTTTTTTATGGGTGCATAATTTTTAACTCTTGAATAATATCAGCAGAGTTTTAGGGTGTCATGACAATACATTTTCTTCTTTGATTGATTTACTTGTGTTTTCTGGACAAGCAACAACATTTTCATGTGATTTCTACTCCATAGGATGTGAAAGTTTAATATTGCTTCCATTTGGCAAATATATGAATAGTGATTACTGGTTTCATTTTTTACATGACATGCCAAATCTCCCTGAAATGCTCCTCTGGCTGTTTTTACAGTTACTGAAGTGCTGTTATGCTTACTGTGCTCAGTACCAAGAGAATATTGTGTTCTTATATATATGTATATTGACAATCTATAATGCCTTTCTGAACACTTAGCTGCAAGAAACCCATTATAGTGAAAAGTGTTTGCACATATTTATAAGTTTTTTAAGTTACTATTTATATAGTTTATACTCACGTCATGAAGTTTGATTGGCAATGTTTTTTTCTCATCGTATTTTGGATCAGCTGTTCCTGGTTCCTTTTCTCAAAGTATTCCTTACAAAGTTTGCTCACTGGATAGGTAAATTTTCTTTTGTTTTGTTTCATTTTTGATATTTATTTTCTGTCATATAATTTTAGAGTACAAATGCAGTAGGGTAACAAATATAACTTCAAAGGAATTCATCACATCAGTAGAGTTTTTGTATCCCTGGAAAGGTTTCTTTCTTGCTGTGAATTTACTTAACATCTATGTCATTCTTATCTGACACTCACCCATTTATTCAGTGATGCCTCATCATTCTCTATATTTGCAAGAGAAAGGCAGTAGACTTCAAGTTTTAACTAAACCTAATTAATTGGTCACAATGGATTTCTCTGAAAGTCCTTTTGCATTTTAATTGAAATATTGACTTTTGTGAAGTGAAAATCTCATTTTGTATACTCAAGATCTCAGCAAGTCTTAAAAAAATCTCTAGATGTGTATTAACTACAGTGTAGATACACTGTGGTTCCATATAGAAGATAAAGTGACTTAGCCTGGATTTCCATTAGTTTTTTCTCTCAATTTTATGACTTCTGAGATATTCAGGTACTGCATGCAGAAGACAAGATATTGGGATAAATACGCAAACAAAATGATACCAAAACGTTTCTTTCCACTCGCATATTTATTGGATTTTTTTCTTACATTTGCATATATAGAATTGGAAGCAAAAGACAATTTGCGGTTTACCTACTGCACATGGAATAATATTCTGGAAAGCTCAATATTAAAAATATGGTGCTTCCTGGAAGTTATTGCAGTCACACTGAATGAGTTTATATTATACCACCTCATCAGCATTTTATCCTGTGGTTCAGCATGAAGAGTGAGACCTATAATTGTTTGTGACAAGAAAAATATCATTAAGGAGTGAAGCAGAACACTAAAAACTTTGATTATCTTTTGTATTTTTTAATGAAAGTCTCAAATTCAATTAATTTGAGAAATAAAGTGAATTTTACAGTTAATCATACTCCTTTAGTAAGCAAATACCAAATAACTGTTATAACCAGAAGAAGCCCCTTACATTTTTGGACTTTAAAAGAGTTATTTGGAGTCAGTCTGCATGTATAAATGTAGTTATAAATTAAGGTATTTTTATTGAGAATAAAATACAACAAGCAAGCATTTTATCAATTCCATCCATCTTATTGAAGTTCTGTGGAAAGAACTGTTCTTTTCTTTATTGTTAAAAATACAGTATTAAGAAAATGTCTAATGTAAAAAGAAAAAAAAAGTGGATTCAAATTATTGTTAAACCATCTTAAATTTTGATAAGTGTTCTGAGAAACTCTTCTAAAAGAGTTAAGAAATTTTCATCATATATCTTTGACAAAAAAGCGGAAAAGAGAAAATAAGAATTGAATAGCATTGAGTTGATTTGTCAAGCCAAAGATCATTCAGGCCTTCTGTCTGAAAGTCATTTGAAGACATTTAGGGAAAAATGTGGTAGCAAAATATCTAAAATTGTAAACTTTCATCATTTTCTTAAAGGTCTCAGCAATGGCAGGGCTTGGACCATTCTGTTAAATAGCAAGAGAGAAAGCTTTTTAATTTAAAATTTTGATTGATTTTGGACACATTTACACTTTTGATCTCCAGAATATTTTCTGTCAAATTAATTCCATAATTAATTAGATGTTTTGTGGAAAATATTTTCTTTTGTACCAGTGTTCTTCCTGATTTTACTGGCTGTCTGATAATTCTTGAATTATGAGAGAATGGGTCATCACTGCTTATTTTTTCTTGAATGTACAGACCTATATCTTCTCCTTCTTATGTTTGCCAAAGTAAAAAAGCCTAGATTACTAATCTCTATTCCCATGAAAAATATTGCATATTTTCCTGTCTTTTTCTGTGTATTCTTTAATTCTCAAGTCTGTAGGATAATTTTGCATTTGTTAGGTCATGTTTAACATTGCTGTATATTAAAATGTCATTTTTAAAAACTGTTATGTTTCCAAGATCTCTGAATGGTAATATTCTACACTGAGCCCTTTTCTGTAGGTATAGAAATTTTATTTTGTGAAAATTTTTGCATTGCTATTCTGCTTGTTCTCCTAATCACTCAGTACTGTGGTTTGGTTTTTATTTTTTCCAGCCTTTTACAGTGAGCACTGATGTTACAGGTCATGCACAGATAAATATATCCTTTAAGATTGTGAAATGAATATGCAGATATATGTGTATGTGCATACATTTATGAAAGACATTATAGAAAATGTAACAATAACATGGCTGAAAAAAGTCTATCAAGACAGGCATTTTGGTTCGTGAAATGTTATCCCTTTCCCATCTGCAAGGCTTGATGTGCTCCAGAAGTCAGTACAAGAGAGCAGAAGCACAGGAAAAAGGTGGTAGAAAAAGAGCTTTGCCCTGCTCTTTCCTCAGATGTGAAACATATGTATGTTACTTCAGAAACTCTGCTTAACTGGCCTCTCACATGCTACAGAAAAGGTTTACAGACATCACAGAGACTACTTAATGAAACAAGGTGCAGATAAGGTTAAACACTACAACAGCACTGTCTGAGCAAGATGAACAGCCTGTTTGGTATGGGAAGTGTGTAGTAAAGTCATGCAACATTAAAACATGTAAATTCAGCTTTTTTCTATTTTCTCGGAGTTTTTTAGTACTGTATTTTAAAGGAAACATAAGAGGTTACCCTCATGTGATCCTGCACTTATAAGTATTTAGGAATTTCAAATATGGTGTGTGCTCCCAAAAGTCTTTCTTTCTGAGGGTGATCAAAATTTACTATTTCTCTGCTATCTTCTTTTTTCTGCCTATTTTGCACCTTTTAGCATGCATTTACAGGTAGAAACTCTATAATATTTGGTACATTATCAAACCCAATCTTTTGAGTCTCATCCTTCAGCTTCAAACTAATTTTTATCAGTATTTTCTACTAGATCTTTAGCTTCATTGATCATGCTTTATGAGACAGTGTAGGATCATCTCACTCTGAAAATGTGAGACAAAATTTTATATTCCTAAGACTCCATGACCGCTGTTTTCATGCTGTTTCTAGCTTTTAATTTTCCATTTTTTTCTAAAAATTTTCAGTACATCAGATTGAAAATTATTTCTAGCAAATATCTGAGAGAGCCCAATAACATCTTTTACTTCATTATAATTTGCTAGTAATTTATTGTCTTTTAGCAGCAGATATTAAATATAGTGTTTTGCTAGATGTCTTTTGAATATTCTTCTAGACAACAATTTTTTTTTCTTAATTATTTATAGTTTAAAGAATTCCATGTCATAATTTAAGATTAACTTTATTCTGGACATATAAATTGCAGAATAATTTCACTACTTGTTAAAATAGGGATGGACTAAAAAAATATAGAGAGAGAGTCACAGGTCCATTAATGAGAGCTGTACTAGATCACTGTCTCTAAGGTCATATTGTTTCCTCTAAAGACAAGTGTTTTGTCTTATGTTATATACCTGTACATACTCAGTTTCTTTCAACTGCTATTTGAAGGTCCTTGCCAGAAAAAAATACTAATGAAACTTAATTTTGTTCTCCTAGTGGTAAAAATAAAGGTCAAATTTGGAAAATGCAAAAAGGTGGCTTTAGAATTTTTAGAAACAAGTTGTCATTTAAAGAGGAAAAATGCTTTGTACAAAAACAATATTGTTGCAAAAAGGAATGAAACAGCAAACTCCAAAGTACAAAGCTGTTTTCTTTAGTGTATTCATATATTGTATTCTAAAACAGCCATGAAGTTACAGCTGATTCCTGAACACTGAAGGAAAAAAAATTGACTAGTTTGTTAAACACCTAATGATTCAGGTTTAACATACCTCTGCAGATTTTTTAGACAGAATGTTACTTATCTGTGAAGCAAAACTGTACATGAGAAATAAACACAGACCACTCAATAGTCTTAAATTTATATGTCTGTTACTTCAGGTTTTTGGAGGAGATGGTATTCTGCTAAATCTTATACCTATTTGGTATACCTATATTTCAAATAAACTAATACTGTAGTGAAATACCTTTTTGCATCATGAACTAACTAGCAGACAGGGAGTAAGTAAAAAGGCAGATGATTGGAAATGTAACTCCATTTCTACTAGCCAGTAGTTGAAACTGCTTGCCTTTTCCCTTCAGGATTAGATCTGAGGCAAGGTGCACCACCCACTAGGTATGATGGTGTATTTGTGGTTAGAAATATGAAAAGTTAGAATAAGATCTTGAAGGAAAAGATCTTGTTTGATTTGAGCCAAGATACTGGACTATTTCATTTTTTCTTTTTATACTGGGACAAGGATTTTAAAGACAAGAACAATCCAAGAAATGTACACACATACACACATGTATTTATATTTGCTTTTTTCTATTATTCAAATTCCCCAAAACAATCATGTCTGAATTTCAGTGGGAATTTACTGAATTTGAATGTTAAGAAATGAGTGACACATTTTGTAGTGAGAGACAATTTCAATTCTCGAACCCTACAATTCTTTCAGCTAATAATTTGCTCCTCCACTGTATTTAAGTGTAGGAACTCCATATGCAATAATCATATAGGTAAATAGTTCTTATTGTGTTCTAAATTGGCTAACTACTGGGTAGATTAATTACTATATTACCAGAAATTAATGAGTGTAAAGGCATCTTGGGCCATAGAGTGAAGAAAGAGTAAGACTGCCTTTTTTTCTCCTGATCAGAGCTTGGACAGAAGTTTGATTTATTTTTCCTGTGTACTGGATTTATGTATTTGGTACATAATGATGATGAGATTTTCATAGCAGGAGCTCTACAGAACTGACAGAACTCCTGTTAGAAGATGCCCCTCATGTCTGACAGGCCCAGAGCCTGCCATCTCCAAAAAAGACCTGCCACAGGTCAAAGCTGAGTCGATCATTGACAGCAGTAGTGCCTTCAAAAAGACATTTAAGAAAGGGAGAAAATGCTGTACAGATGCTAGGGGAAAGAAAATACGTGAGAGAAATTATTGTGCAGACAGGGTTAGTGAAGTAGGAGGGGGACATGGTGATGCATGAGTCAGAGCTGATATTTCTCTGCAGTCCCTGAGGAGGATGTGGCTGTCACTCTGCAGCCCATGGAGGACCTCACACTGAAGCAAATGTGCCCTGGAGACAGCTGCAGTCCATGGAGAGCCCATGGTGGGGAGAGTCTTCTGGTAGGATTGGTGGCCCAAAAGAGGACCCATGCTGGAGCAGCCTGCTCCTGAAGGACTGTGGAAGGACCCTGTGGAAGGGACTCACTGTTGGAGTTAATGAAGAACTGCAGCCCACAGGACAGACCAACATTGGAGCAGTTTGTGAAGGACATTCTCCTGCATGTGGGACCCTATGCTGGAGAAGAAGAGCATGAGCAACAGACACCATGCGTCATGAATTGACCATAAACCCCATCTTCCATCCCCTTGTTGCCCTTAAAAGATGGAAATTAGGGTGAAGTCGAGCCTGGGAAGAAGGGAGGGCTGGTGGGAATGTGATTTTAGATTTATTCTTATTTCTTACTATACTTATCAATACAATTGGCAAGAAATTATTTTTGCTAAGCTGAGTCTGTTTTGCCTGTAAACATAACTGCCAAGTGAATTCTCCCTGTCCTTATCTGAACCCATCATCTTTTTGTTGTATTTTCTGCGCCTAGCCTGCTGAGGAGTAGAGTGATAAAGTGGTTTGGTGGGCACTTAGGAGCCAGCCAAGGTCAAACTACCACATTCTAATTGAATGTTTTCTCCGTAAATTACATTTTGTTTAATTGTTGGAGTAAAGAATAAATATATATTATTCTGTTATTAAAATTACTTTATAGATTTTAAAGGCGCAAAATCAGGCCTCTTACACTTAGGGAAACTGGTATTTTGAAAACTGCTTTTTGTATAAAATATGAAATTAATAGGATCTTTGAAGTACTTTCTTCACAGATACATGCTTCTCTCATTAATATCCAATTAAAATTAATCAATTTTCAGATGAAAATAAATATGTAGGCTTTTCATTGTAAAATCTGATAGATGCTAGCCACTTTGGCCTAACCAATGGAAGAGGTGCTATTTTAAAGGATTTAGGGGCTTTATTTATTAAGTCAGCTACTGCTATTTGAGATAGCTATATCTTGAACATCTGTAACTAGTGTTGGTATTAAGAACCCTTTTTATATTTACTCAGAATTTAAATTTACTCAGAAACTAACTAAAGGAAGAAACAATGAAATAATGAAATCAGAATTGTATCCTGTAGTATATTCCCTTGCTCATTGCACAATGTTTGAGTACTTTGAGTAATTGGATTGAGTTTATATGAATTCACTTGCCTTTAATAAAGATGTTGGCAAATAAAACTTCCTGCTGTGTTTCAATCCATTTAGCAATTCCCTACAGAATAGCACACTCACTATGATAGGAATGGTAGATTCCTTTGAAAACAACTAAGTAATTTATTCTCTTGTGCTGTAACTCTACATTCAAATATGCAGGATGATATAAAGTACAAGAGAAACTTTAGTTAGTTAATCTGAGAACTGAAACAATTCCCAGGGCACAGGTCACCATTTTGTCCTCAGATATCAACCTGTGGTGAAGAATTAGGACCCACCATAGGTCACTCAAGCTTGCTTTGCACCCATTGCTGATACCCTGTAAGTGGCTATTTAATGGCTAATTAATTGAGAATTCTGTATTGAAGCTTAAAGATATGTGGAATATTTAATCGAGCAACAGATAAACTAAGAAACATCAGGTCAGAAAAGGTCTTGTGAGGGTTAAAAAGGGTCTGCAAGTACTACACACACAGTAAAGCCTATAAAGAAATGGCTTAAAAAATAATCTAAGTTTTTATGACATTTGTTTCCAAATGCTTTTAGGGATCACTGACCCTACCATATTTTTATATGCTACTGTGCTAGTTTCTCAGATATCCACCCAGTGACTCTTGCTCTGCAGTAGGACAAGAAGAGAAAATAAAATAAAGTCAGTAACTGAGATAAAGATATGGAGATCAATTAATGCTTCTACTATTGAGGGAAAAACAGTCTAGATCTCGTGGAAATTAATTTAATATACTGACAATTAGATTTGGAAGGTGAAGGCACCTTCCCCTAGACATTTTATTTTCCCTAGGCTTATCTTCATCCTTCCATTTCTTACACTCTCTCATCTCATCCTCCCCAAGGAGTGCAAGGTGGATGGAAAACGGGCATTGCATTCATTT
Source organism: Alethe diademata (assembly GCA_025584955.1). Taxonomy (NCBI): domain Eukaryota; kingdom Metazoa; phylum Chordata; class Aves; order Passeriformes; family Muscicapidae; genus Alethe; species Alethe diademata. The sequence goes on from JANRMJ010000001.1 coordinate 131,783,509, forward strand.
CATAACAATTCATCTCTCCTTCCTTGAGCTGTTCCAGTATGGGGCCCTGTCTTCAGGATAAACCTGCTGCACCATGGGTCCTTCACCAGACATGGTCCTCCACTAATATCTGCTCCAGCACAGATTCTTCTTGGGACTCATCTTTTTTCAGGAAAGATCGACCTGCTCTGGTGTACTGACCTCCATGGACTACAGCTGCCCCAGTGGGTCCTCACCATGGACTGCAGGGGTCTCACTGCACATGTGCCTGAAGCACCTTCACCTCTTCCCTCTGTAACCTTGGTGTGCACAGGATCATGTCTTGTGTTTGTTGTTTTCCTCCCCAGTCCTCCCTGCTTTCTGGCATTTTACCTTTTAAAGATCTCTTACCACAGAATCACCACCAGCTCGGCTGAAGGGCTCAGCTATGTTTGTCATGGTCCCCCATGTAGGCAGGTGGGACAGCCACATCTGGCTACGTGCAGCCCCTGCTCTCTGCTCACACAGGAGGAGTACTGCTCCAAACCCTCTTCTGGTTATATGTAAAATAACCTTCTTTTTTTTTCTCCACAGTGGTTGCATGTACCCTCATATCTAATACTGAATTTAAAGTAAATGATGAAATGATTGCTTATTAGGAATCTAAATTTTGTCTGGTGAATCTGTGTTAAGAGCTGTTTGCCCACAGCTGAACACCTGACCATCTGAGACATAAAATACTTCCAGTTTCTGTTGGGGGTGTTTTTTCCCCAGTTGCTCAAAATACCTACTCATCTCCATCTATTACTTGCACCAAGCTTTCACTGTACCAATCTCACAGGAAAAGTTTTGTATTTGCATGCTGCCCCTGACAGCAGCTGGCATGGTAAACACAACAGTAAGCACAAAGAGCTACAAAATTAAAACAACAAAGTACAAGATAAAAAAAGAACTTTAAAAATCCTGCCATGCACAACTGAGTTATTTTTCTTCATTACTCCTGTGAAAGTCTGAACAGTAATACTTATTGGATTGTTGCAGTTATGTCAAGACAGACTAGACTGCCATCACTACCAGTCCTTTATTAGAAATTTTTTTCATGCCTTCTTTCAGTGTATTTCTCTCTGACAACTCCAACTCCTTTTCTTACAGGCAGCTCCATGCAGCACTGACTCCTTCTCTCCTCTCTGCAAGGTTCCCTTCTTCCTTCTGCATAACGGGCTAAACCACAACCTGTCCCTTACCTGGTCACTTTACCCTGAATGTCCCTCACACAGCATCCTCTTACCTTGTCTGTCCCTTGCTCCTCACAGCACAGCCAGCACACTCCTCCCCAGGCTGCAGCAGACTCTGGATCTGAAGCTCCAACTGTAATTTATGGCCAGCTAGCCCACTCTTTTAGAACACCCAAACTCATTGGGCAGACACAGATGTTTCTACTTCTCAGTAATCTCCAGTAATCAGTACAACTGTAATTCATCGGCAGAGATTTCCTTCTGTACTATCCTTTCAACCTATCTTCCCACACTGGATAACAGTTATTCCATGATACTCTAATACCTGTCTGACAGGTTAAGTCACTCTCAATTTATTTTTGCATTGTTATTGGTATGCAAGACAAGATTCTTCATTCTTTCTAAACTTATTCTGCCTGCATAAAATTTCACTAGATTAATTTTATGTCTGCCCATCATAATATTGTCATGACACTATTTTTCCAGATTGCTGCATTTAGATAATGGTGTAATCTAGAAGATTGCTATCTCTTTTACTGAAATCAGTCCCAAAATTCTTACTCATGATTAATCTAAACTTTCCAAAAAATTTGCCCTTATGAATAAGATCTATGATAGTTGATGATGTAGGTCAATTCTTCTGGGAGAAAAGATTCACAAAGTCTTCCAGGGAAGCTGAATCAGACTTTTACTATTATTATAAGCATATATGGTCTTCACTGATATTGGAAAGACAACCTCTTTACAAGCTGTCTGCCTACACCCCAGATTTATTCTATAGTCATCTGATCTCTACATATCTAGTAGAGCATCAAAATCTACTAGAAGGGACAAATTATAAGAAGGATTTAAAAAATGATGAACATTATGCTTCATGTCTTTCTGAATTATATGTTTGGAAGGGAAACAGCCAAGACAGATGACACCAAATGTTCCTAGGGATATCCCAGACCATCTGCTGTCACAGTCAAAATATAAAACATAAAACTGGGGGTAGAAGAAGGAAGGGGGAGGACATTTGCAGCTATGACATTTCTCTTCCTGGAGAAGAGGAGGTGTTATTGCTCTCTACACCTACCTGAAAGGAGGGTGCAGCCAGGTGGAGGTCAGCCCCTTCTCCCAGGAAACAAGCAATAGGACAAGAGGACATATTCTTAAGCTGCACCAGGGGAGATTCAAGTTGGACATTAGGAAGAACTTTTCACAGAAAGAGAAATTACATACTGAAATGGACTGCCCAGGGGGGTGGTGAAGCCACTGTACCTGGAGGTGTTTAAGGAAAGATTGGTCTTGGCACCAAGTGACATGGGCTAGTGGAGACGGTGGTGTGGGGCCACAGGTTGGACTTGATTCTGTGATTCTGTGATTCCCAAGTAATCCTGCTTTCCTGGGGATGTCTGGACTCCTGCTTGCCCATGGGAAAGGGGTGAATTAATTCCTTTGCTTAGGCACACAGCTTTTGCTATACTAGTTAAACTGTCTTTATCTCTACACACAAGTTCTTACACCATTACCCTCGATTGTCTTTTGCATCCTACCCATGTTTCTAGTTTTTTTACAATAAATACCTTACATTTGCCAGTTCTGTCAGGCAAGTAATTTACATGGTAGATCCATATTGAATTGCTTAGTTTTAAACATGAACTTTGCCTCCCATCTAAAGAGATTTATTATTCTCATCAAGAATGCCATTTGTGAGCAAAGAAAGTTAAGCTGTGCTTCGGAACAAAAGATAAATGTTTATTCTAACCATTTATTTCCTTGATGTCCTGTTGTAAGGCTCAGCATACTTTATGATATATCTTTTAATACATTTGTTCCTTTCTAAAGATATATTTCTCTACTAATTCTTCTATCTATAAATAGGTATTTTCAACATATAGGTAGGAGGATTGAATTACATTAGATTGTAAAATACAGTGGTTTTACTCCTAGAATGAAAAAATACAATAGTTTCTCTTTAGTAAGAAGTGAATACATTTTTTTCTCTTTAGTAAGAAGTGAATAGTGATATTATTTCCTATAAATAATGCTATGCATTATCTTTTCAACTGATTACTATTTTTTCTTTTGAATTGCATTTCTATCAATCACAAGATATTAATGCTTAACTGTCAATTAACCTGCAGAGGGTTACATACCCTAGATTTTGTTTATAGCAACCTACATAGAACATTTACAAACATACTAGAAAGTGAAAGAACTTAAACATACCAATATGATTCAGTTGTGAGGTTTTTTTTTTAATCATAAGTTGTTCTTTGAAAGAATAAATATATGGTTAAGGTCTGTACCAGAATTCCAAGGATTTGCTCCTCTGTTTCTCATGTTTTCAAAGTTTGTCTTTTCCTGTACCTTTATAACACGTGAGCATATTTAATTTAAATTTCACAAATAACGTTTTTTTTAATGCCTGGCCAAATCCATTTTACTGGAAATCTATTACTTTCTTAACAATATGAATGATTTAAATTATAAAAGAGTCAAAATAACTAATAGCTTTGATACACAATAATTGAACACTCTCTGTACAGATCGTATTTCATGCCTCAAAAGTGTATCTAGCCATGCAGCTAGCTAGTGCTTTGTGCTCTGCTTCAGTTGAGGAGAATAATCCACTAGCAGGTTAGTAACTTGATTTAGCTCCATCTGGCAACTGAGCACCACACTTGCTCAACCCACACTCAAAGGAATGGGGGAAGAGAATTGAGAGAGCAAAATGGAAAATCCTATGGGTTAGGACAAGGAATGTTTAATAACAACAATAACAACAACAGTAATAATATTGTCATGAAAAGGAAAATAGAAAAGAGAGAAAAATGTAACCCAAAAAAAGGTTCCCTGAAAGGGGGTTGTAGCAAATTGGGGATCAGCCTCTTCTCCCAGGCAGCTAGTAATAGGAGAAAATGGACTCAAGCTGCACCAGGGGAGGTTTAGGTTGGACACCAGAAAGAATTTCTTCATGGAAAGGATTGTCAGATGTTGGAATTAACTGCCTAGGGAGGTGGCAGAGTCACCATCCCTGGAGGTGTTCAAGAAATGGCTGGCTTTGGCACGTAGTGTTGTGGTTGGCAAGGTGGTGATCAAAGGTTGGACTCCATGATCTTGGAGGTGTTTTCCAACCTAAATGATTCTGTGATTCTGTGATTCTGAGATAAGTGATGGAAATGAAAACAATTGCTCACCAGGTGATCAATGCTTAGAGAATCTCCAAGCCTCCAAATCTGTATGCTGACCATGATGCCATATGCTATGGAAGATCCCTTTGGTCAGTTGGGGTCAACTGTACTGGCTGTGTCCTCTCCAGACATCTCATATACCCCAGCCTACTCACTGTATGATGAGGTGGGAAGCAGAAAAAGTCTTGACTCTGTGCACTGCTCAGCAATAACAAAAACATCTCTGAATTACCAATATTGTCTCCAGCACAATCCAGAATCTAGCCCAATACTCTAAGATGAGGAAATTCGGCTCTATCCTAGATAAAACCAGCTCAAGTACTCAACAAAAATCCTTTCCATTGGTATATATACATGCTGACAGTGATCAAAAGACTTCTTTATCTTGTTTTTGGATCACTTGAGCTTCTTTAATTCATTACTATAAAGGCTTTCATGCCTTCTTTTCTGATTTTTCATTTTTGCAATCTATTTTTCTTGAAAATCTGACCAAAAGCATATATAGTGGTTCTGCAACAGCTCAACACTGCTCAAGGGCAGAATCCCTGCTGTTCTTACCTCATTGCATCCTTCACTGTTTAGATAGCCAAGAATTGCATAAAATAATTTCACTGTAGGACCATACAGAGCAATCACATTGGTTCGTCATAAAAACACAAGACCTAAGTACAGTCTTACTGGGTAAAGCTCCATCTAGCTGAGCATTTGCATTTGATAATGGACAAAAGTACATATCTAGACAAGGATTTAAGAATAGAGCAATCACATATGAAAATTCCCTTGAAAACTCCCCTAGCTTTTGATCTGTTTCTGTTGAGGCTTTCTTGTCAGAGACTCAATTTCTATGTGTGAGTGCACCTTTTGATTATCTTTCATGCTTCTTTTATCAACTGCTGATACTGGAAAAGAGAAACAACAATCATTACCCACCTAATCTCCACAGGACATATGTTTTTGGTAGACCTGTCATATAATCCTTCTTATTTATCCTTTTTTTTTACAGAGTCATGTCTAATACAGAAGTTAATACTTGCTGCCTTTGACTGACAATTTTTCCATTACAACATATCACTTATGACATGTGACTACCAACAGGATTAACATAGAAAAATTGATGTTTTCTCTAATATTAGCAAAGGAATGCAAATTTTACTACTTTTTTTAAAACTACAGTTATATACTAAAATGGTTTTTGCAAAGCTTAACTCCAATAGTTCACTCATAGTAATAATGACAAGCTTGGACCCAGGACTTACTGCCTTAGTTTGCTTTTTTTTTCTCCATGCATATCAGATGGAATTTATCCCCACTAAGTTTTGATACTATTTAATTGTTTGATTGGTGTGAGACACTGTTATATTTCTTTATGGTCAGTCTAGTCTTTATTACCTTGACAGATAAAGCCTTATAACTTATTCTAATGGGACTCTTTTTCAAAAGAGAATTCCCAGTCTGAAGGTCTGTCCTGTATTCTATGTCCTTGTGTTGGATTTATTTTCATTTGGTTTTATTGAAGAAGAGCTTATAAAAAGCTTGGAGGTGATTTTAATGATGCCAAAACAATATCTGAAATTCAAAGTAAAATAGCTATATATTTTAAAAATCCACAGCACATGGAATACAATAATGTGCAAAAGCCTGTAGAATTAAACCCATTGATATACCCCGACTCGCTATTTTACCTTGTAACAATATTGGCTTCTTCTTGAAATCTTTATTAATTTTTTTTTTTTTTAGTCTGGCTTGTAATTTATGCCTTTTTTGTTCTTTTTAAAATATTGAGGAACATTTTCCTTGATATTTTCTTGATTAAAGATCCTTGTAAAGCATTCATAATGGTGATGTATTTAAATTTCTTTTATCTTTGGTAATTTAGAGCAATTTTACACATTGGTCATAGAATCACAGAATTATAGAATCTTTAAGTTCGGAAAAGACCTCTAAGACAATAAAGTCCAACATCAACCTAGTGCCACTAAGTCACGTCCTCATGTGCCATATACACACTTTTTTGAACACTTCCAGGGATACTGACTCCATCGCTTTCCTGGGCACCCTGTTAGAGTACTTTACAACTCTGTTTATGAAGAAATGCTTCTTTTTATTTAATTTCAGGTGGGTCAAGAAGGACCTGTGTTTCATAAATGCACTCTGGCTTGGCCTGATCCCCTGGTTTCCTGCATGTACCATGTGATGGCACTCAAGATGACCAGTTCCATGACCTTTCCCAACAGCAAGGTCAGGCTGACAAGCCTGCAGTTCCCTGGATTCTCCTTAGAACTCTTCTGTAGATGGATCTCGTGTTGGGGATGAGACCAAATATAAAGAATATTCTAAATGCAAAAAATAAGTATGTCGGCGATGGGAAAAAAAGACACAAGGATGCAGTGGTATAGTTTTGAGCTGTCCAGGTGTTGTTTTTTCTCTCCTATTTTCCCATGTGAGCTCCCTTCTATTTTAATTTCTTTACAGATAAACCACTGCCTTCTGATTGGTCCCTAGAGCCTCTGCTAATTTTGTAACACACGAAGTGTCTCAAGCATTCCGTGCATCTGATTGTTTTCAATCACAGTAAGTCACACACACATATGGTGGATTTGCCACAAAAATAGTTTTCCCACAGCACCTCTAATCACACGCACAGATTAGCAGAGCCTCTAGGGCCAATATTCTCTTGTTCTAATCTTGGTTAAGATGCTAGGTGTTTAGCACTATTCCCACAACCTTGTATTTGCTACAGTCAACTGGTACCTCTACAGGTAAACCAGGACTGCTGGTAAAGAAGTCAGGCAGAAGCATTCCTATTGGTGCTGGAAATGAACAGCCTCAAACTTCCATCTTCAGGGTTTTTGCGTACTTGGAGAGCAAGGGTAGACACTATCTGCTTCTTCAGCTACTTGTGTACACAGAACTCTCCTTACATTCAGCAGTTAGAACAATTATGTAGAGAATTGTCAAGGAAAAGGGAAACTCTATCTATCTCAGTTTAATATCTGCATCATATAGGAATCAGCCTGTACTAAATTTCTACCTACATGTCTTTTCTCTCTTCTTCAATATGTTTCTTATTTTGTTGTGTGACCAGGAGTATTATCAGAAGGGAAGAGGAGACCAGCAGACATTTTCATAAATTAAGGTCATGTCAGAGGTTAAAAAAGTACTAATACTTACCATCAATCATTTATAGTTCATAAATAAATTATATAATACTACTTGTTCTTCCAATAAAATACATCCTCTTTTCTCTGTATAAATAACTATACTGTACTCTTTTCTCAAGGTTTTGCATCATGCCAGATTAACAAGAGCACAAGGCAGTTTCATTTATTGCTCTATATATCTTGACAGAACTCACAAATTATTTTAAAAAATGAAACTTGACTTGTTGTCTAGCTTGAAAAACATTAGTTTCCTTAATCTCTTTTTCTCCATTTTGGAAGATACGTAAGGGTGCAATTCAATACGTAAGGGTAAAATTCAATAGCAATGCATATTCTCTTTTACAGCATCTATTTACATCACCTTGAATAACAAGGTGATGCAAATACAATGTGTTTTTTCACATCCTTCCTTGTCTCTTGCTCAGTAAAATTCTAAATGATCACAAGATTTCAAAATGTCTAACAGAGGGGAAGGAGCTCTCATATAAACGTGATAGCTCAGGTCACTGCATTATGTGTTATTACTAGAAGGTCAACATGTATGACCATCTGTATCCCACAGACCAGCCCACATATTGTGTGTGAATGGGCCAAGAATAAACTTTGTGCAGTTCATTAATCTGCAGCATTGTGCTTTTGATGCTGAAATCACTTACCAAACCATTGGTTGGAAAAAGAGAATGCATAACAAGTTAGGCTCAAATAATCTTTCTAGATAAGAAAAAGCACTCAATGCAGGCAGGAATAGAGAGGCAGCAGAGCATTACAGAAGAGGTCAGCAAGCAGTTCAGACTTCTACATGATGAATTTTCTGTCAAAAGAGTGCAAATACATGCAGGCAGCACCAACGTTTGCTATTGTTGATGTGTCTTCAGAGACGTATCATTAAACTGTACCCAGAGAGCTCTATATTAAAAGAAAATTCAAGGCCAAATTTGAAACCAAACACAACTTGCTGGTTGGTCAACAAATGGAGTTCTGACACTGGAAAATGGCAGTAGGTATCAAACTGGGCTGCCAGGGCAGTGCTTAGCCAATGGCAGAGCTTCCCTGGGCTGGAGCTACTGCCAGCTTGCTCTGACAGCAAACTGGTGGCCACGGGACCATTGTCTGGCCTGAGCTGAAGCTCTGTGATGGTCACAGATAAACAAGGTCAGATAAACTTGGCAGTCACCATAGGACAGGCAGTCACCCATGATGTCCCCTGGAGCTGAACAAGGTGGCACCAAAAGCAGGGCTGGGAGCCAGTAAGAAGGAAGCAAGGCATGGTAACATGGGGGTGCTTAAAAAAAGCCCAAAACTGAGGAGGAACCATGAACTTTGGACATTTCCTAACAAGAATCTGGGGAAGATGCTGCTCACTCCAGCTATTTACTGTGCTTCTTTTTGTCAACAAGGTAGTTTTGGGACTAACAAAATATTCAGTTTCAACAATTCTACAACTTTACCTGTGTCACTTGCAACAAGCATGGTTTCTTCCACAAAAATTTTAAGGTCTAACCAGTTTCTACCTTTCTCAAATCATTTCCTCATTAGAATCTTCCAAGTTTGTATCTTGGGGAATGGATATAGAAAATTTCACTGAGATTATTTTTCAAATTACAATTTAGTTGCCTGGAGATAGATTTTTAAAATGAAGTGTGTTCTCCTAAGGGAAAACTTTTTTTTTTCCCCAAGGCAGAAAGTATATAAGCCACAGTGCTGATGCATATGGAGTGGAAAGCAGAAGAGAATATGTTTTCAACACAAACCTGGTGATGTTTTTGATATAAAGTTGATGTCATAAGAAAGAAATAGTATTTATATTTTAATTTGGATACTCAGAATCTGGGGGATGGTGTGCATATCAAAGGCCATTGAACTCCTTAATTTACAAGACATGTAATTAAGCATTAGGGACTTGATTCACTTACCTGATTGGAAACATTTATCCTGCTTGGAGATGACTCAGGTATCCTGTTTAATCTCTGTAATTATCTGAATTTCCCATATTTGAGTCCCATGCAACTGTTTCAGATATTTAGGGGAACTCAAACAGCATGGAAATCTTCCTTTAGACAATTGAATGGATCCCTGATTGAATCATCCACTGTGACAAACCTTGCTGAAGTTTGATCTATTGCAGTTTTACAATTTACTCTTCACTTTTTACTTTAGGCAGATGAACAAAACATAGAATCATAAGAGTTGGAAAAGACCTCCAAGATCATCAAGTACATTCCTTGACTCAGTGATGTCCATTAGAAGTTTGGCTGTTTCACCTTTGCTATTTAGCTCCTTTTCTACAGAATTGGAGAACTTCTGGCTTTCAAGATCATCTGAGAGCCAGAGGTTTTCTTTTGCTAGTAGGGTAAATCACAATCTCCCCATTACCTCTCCTCTCCCCATAACTGGCAATGTCCCCTCCAAGATAAACCTAGCCACGGTATTCCCCATATCCACTCATGCCATGAATAAAATAGATGTGATCTGCCAAAGAGGTAACACAAAAATAGAAAAAGGGAAGAGAGCACATCCTTATTCCTACTTCTATAATCCATGATGAAAGCAATAGAAAGAAAGGAAGGCATTGCCTTTCCTTACCTAATATAATCATTTTTCTTCATTCATTTAATTCTGCCTTTTCTGTTCCTTTCAAATTTGTGGCTTGGAAAGAGGATATCCCCGGTTTAGCTGAGATAATCTGTTTTCTGCAGTCATTGGTAATATTTGGTGCTGCCAACACTGAGCATTAACTTGTGTTTATACAGGAACCTAAGCACTACAGCACTACTCATGTAAATAAGCATAATGGAAGATACTAAACTTGTGATTATATGGAAATGTGCAAATCAACATATCTTCATTTCATAATATTTATAGGAAAACTGTGAACTGATTTTGCAGCCTTGGATTCAGCGCTAAAATTTAGAGTTCCATTTTAATATTACTTTAAAAATTGGATAATAATAGGACTTTTTCAGAGTAAGAGAGATACAACAATCAAGATATATCGTTGGTCTGGGTTTTTATATCAGCATGTGTGTACATACAGTGCAGTGATAAACAATTTAGAAAACCACAGTGTTTTTCATAACAATCCATTATGTTCAATATTAGCTCTTCCAGAATTATAAAACTGGTTGTTCTTAATGTATAGACGTTCTGAAACTACTGCATGAAATTAGACTTTTCTATTTATCCTTTTCAATTTTTTTTTTTTTTTTTTTTTTTTTTTTTGTTTTTTTTTGGGGGGGGGGTCCCTTTTTTTCTATTTTTTTTTTTAAAGACAATTGAATTCTCCAGAAAACTAGTAGAACACTGATTAGTTGCTCTGCAGACTAAAATCCTGTAATTATCTTCAGGAAGGTGAAAGAGCTTCTGTGCATTCCCTGTGATAGCAGGAGGCAGCATTGTAACAGCAGGATATTGTGCAGAGCCAGGAAGATAAATCACTGGAAAAGCTGGATGCCTAGCTAAAGGCATGGTAACTAAAAGAGCAGGTTAAATATCATTAGTTCATTTGCAAGTGAAGTTTGGATATGTGGGATGCATACAAATGTCTGCTGTTTCATAGGCTTCACTTTCTGAGTAAGTTTTTATTTCGCTAAACAAGTAAGAAAAAGAAAATTAATGAAGAGATGCAAGTAGATCTATTAACACCTTAGTTTTAATGCACTATAATATTCTACCTTAATATTTTATGTCTATAGACAATATTAACCTGATTAACATGGTTTTATCAATGCACAAACTTATTACTCTGCACTATAAGTACTAATTTTCTAAAAAGATGGTTTCCTTTGGTCTTCCATTGTTTAGTAAGCAAAGAAAAGGGAAAAACAAGAAATTCAGAAAACATTTCAGGAGTTTTGACAGCAGCATTATATTTTAAGAGATTTTATATTTAGAGGTGAAATCTCATGTAGAACTCTTTCTAGTGCAGGTCTCCCTTTTTTTATAAAGCACTTATTTCTATGTAATGGCTTTCACCTAAGTAACTTGTTCTCTGAAGTCAGTAATTAGTTAAGATTAGCAGAATTTGCCTAAAACTAAGAACCCTATGCCATTTGTGTTTAATTTTCAGAATAGTAACAAAATTACAATTATAAATTTTCTTTGAATGTAAGAACTAGGATTTAAAAATATCTCATTAAACATTTTCTTTGCGTTTTAATAGTGTTTTTATATAATCTAGGTAATGTTATTTTAATTCCATTTCCCGCTCTCTTACCTTGAGCTGCAGACATTCTTCAACACTTAGATTAGATGTAGGCAAAGAAACATTTTCCTTCTCCCAGATTATCTTTCCTCCCCCCAAATTATTTTATATGTCTTCCAGAATAAGTGAGAGGCAGGCGGAACTGAGGCCAGTTATTTAAAGAATAGGTACATCACATTTAGTAGTTTTCTATAATATACTAAATTTAAAGAACAGCTAATCAAACCAAGAAACATTCAGCTAATTTAAGCAGTACACAGCCTATACTTTTTCTACAAAAGACAGAGCAGTAAACTTGGGGTTACAGGAAGTGATCTACAGAAACATAAACATTACAGATGATTGCTTTATATTTATTTACACCATAGCAGCTGCCACTACTTCCTAAAAAGCTTTCTATTTTCTGTAATAAATTTGTTTATTGTTCATAAATTCTTTCTATTTCATCATTGAAACAATATGACAGTTTCATACAGGGGCTTTATAAGACCTTCCAGAGCTATATGACTTACCAGCTATGCCTAATGTTCAAAAAGTCCATAAAAGTCACATCTAAAGTGTGAAACCATTCCAGAGTTATACAATGATGCAGCAAATTTTCCTTATCATGCAGAATACTACATTGGATTTTTTGTTTAGGCTTATGCGATTTAGAATAAATTGGTTATTTTAGAATATTTTTCAGAGCATAGGACAAAGTGGAATTTAAACACACCTTTTCCTTGAAGGACTTGGAATGTTGATCACATTGTCTGACTTTCCTGATGACTAAATTTGCCTTTATTTCATAAAAAATAAATAATCTTTAAATCAGATAAATTCAACTTCTCAAGAAACTAATGCTTCTTGAACTGTTGCTTGAGTAAAATGTTTGAAACATAAACATCATCTTACAGTTTTAAAAGAAAATTATTTCTGAACACAGAGGTTGAACTCCTTCAAGCAAGAAAGCCAAGTAAGATTCATCAGAAGGATGAACAACACTTCCTGTAGACTTCAAAAATATGATTTAAGAATTAAGCCTCTCACATTTCCTGGAGGGTTTTCAGGCAGTGCATCAAATTCCTAGTAGATTGTCAGGAGAGTGGATGGTAGTAGCAGGCACATCATTCAATATATATTCATCAATGGAGTATTTTTTGAAAGAAAATGTTGATGAATGTTTTGCCTGGCTCTAGATATGCCCCATAGAAGCTTCATATGTGGGTTTTCAACGTATCTATTTTGGTTTTCACATCAATACCCAAACATTTCCCAAAAGCATTGATAGGATCCTGCACTTATGAGTTGTCCTTTACAATACTCTTTTGATTCAGCCAACTTGTCTAATTTTGCATAGGTTTGCAGATACTGGTCTGCATAAAAATCCATGCATAACCTGGGGAAAAAAAGTAGATGAGAATAAAATGATACAGTAGGCACATTAATAGATGAGATCAATGACAATTGTGAGATTATTGACTTACTTTGTAAAAAAGTCTCTAAGGTAAACAAATTAAGCAAAGAAGTAAGGAGAGGGACATATCTAAGTAAAAGGGACAATAATGTAAAAATAAATACAAAGATGACTCTAGTACTTGCTGATCAGACCTGCATGATAGCCAAAGCCAGTAGAAGTATTCCACTCATAAAATTTAATTGGATTAAATACTATTACTAATAGTAGCCATAAGAGTAATAGTGCTTTTTATACACACAGTAGTAAACAAGTGACCTTTTGAAATAATGGGTAGTGGACATAATCTTAAATCACTATGTGCATATTGGTTAAAGTATTTCACAGAATAGTTTGGAAAATTTTCCCATATAAAAAAACCCACATATACAAATCTAAGCTACCTATAAGCATTGGGAATTGCTGTGAAGATATATTGTTACTCAAATTTATTCTGAGAACATAAGCCAGGAACAGAGACAATTTATTTTAACATAAGGCATTCAAATAAATGGCAGCAATTAAGGATCGTGTTGCACCAATTACTCCCATAGTCCATCTGAGTAAAAAAAGGTGAATCATTAGGTAAAGCCTGTGCATTGTATTCTCATAAGATCTGTGAGAAGTTTTGGAATTAGTACATTCACTTTTTGGTTTTTGTATACAAACCTCATTTTTTATATATATATCACAGAATCAAAGACTTTTCTTCTTTTAATTTCAACTTTCTTCTCAGCTTTTTTACTTTCACTATTTTTTTTCCTGAAATTTCTTCTTTTGGAAGTAACAGACCCTGAGAGATGGGAATTTCTGTGGAACTCTGAAAGTGTTAAGACAAAATCTTATTACTAAAACATATTTGTTTTATAATTATATATAAATGTTTCATACTTGTGCACATTATGATAATCATAATAACACCTCTTAATGTTTAGCAAAGAATACAAGAGTACAAGAAAAAAATGTTCTAAATGCACTTAACAGAAATATTTCCAAATGTGTAGACAAAAGAAATGTTGATGTCATGTTACAAATATTTAAAGAAAGAATAAAAACACGATCTTCAGGAGGAAGTTTGAGGCTAGAAACTCCAAGGCAGTAGCAGAGCTGTCCTGGTAGGACATGAGACCTTGCACTTGGAGAGTGAAGAGGATTTCTTCCTTCTTTTTTTCCTAAGGGAGGCCAGAGAAGATACAGAAGTCAGGAATCCCAGTGCTCATTGATATTTTTTGACCAAATAATGTTTTCCGTTCTTAATAGAAATAAAGTTTCCAGCTTTTCCAAAATAGATTACATGAGATGCTACAAGTTAGACCCAAGTGGTGTTCATCCAAGTCATCTAAGTGATGTTCTCAATTACATTTCACAGCAGCATAGAATCACAAAATACCCTGAGTTAGAAGGGGCCCATCAGGAGGATTGAATCCAACTCCCCGCCCTGCAGAGAGCCATCCCCAAGAGACAGACCTTGTGCCTGAGAGCTCTGTCAAACTTGGTGCTGTGACCACTTCCCTGGGGAGCTATTCCAGTGCTCAACCCCCCCGGCTGAAGAGCCTTCTCCTGATGTCCAGCCTAGAGATCCCCTGACACAGCTTCATGCCTTTGCCCCAAGTCCTGTCACTGGTCACAAGAGTGAAGGTCTTTGTGAAACTCTGTGCTTAGTTTAGAAAGGCAAATTAAGAAGTGAAGGATTGCATTGCAAATGGAAGTTTTGGCTTTAGTGTTTTCTCATCTAGGTTGGCAGATATGGTGTTTTTCTTCAGGGAAATTCTCAGTGTTCTGTACTAAGTCCAACTTGAGTTTTTCAGGTATCTAACAAATTATTTTCTCTATGGGGTCTATTTTTCTCATTCATTAGTCAGCTATTTTTTCAAAATATGTGGGAAATTTATATCTGCAGCATCAGTACTCTTCTAAGAAACTGAATTGGATTTGAAATTTCTAAAGATTAAAAAATCAAAAATGGAGACTGAATGCAAAGTTCCTCAGATAACACATACATACAACATCCCCCATGCATGCATAACTGAGGTTTCTGTAAGAATCCTGAATTAAAGCTGATTTTTTGCTAATTAATGCATTCAGTATGCACATATACCTTATTTAATTTAAATGTATCAATTAATAAATTTGGATAAGCAAAAGGGGAAAGCAATATATTCATCATGATGTCCACATCAAATGTAAGAAAGAAAATAGATTTATCTCCATACAAAAGCTTACAAATCTTGCAATTACTGTATAAACTCCTCTTATTTTAAAGTAACAGTAGCTTTCAAACACAAGTAAATATAACCAATGTATCTGAATACATTTGAGTCTCAAAAAAACCTAAAATTAACTTTGAGAGCTGAGCATGCCTCAATACCCTAGTAGGCGATATTATCAGAATTCCCTGCTCCTGTTCAGTAATTTGTCAGCAGCTCCCAGAAGACAGACTGTAAGGATGTGACAAAGGTAGGAAATTTTCCAGTTAACCAAGAAGCTATACTATGGCTGTTGACCTCTCTTAGGTGGGAGGTTTCTGATTGCACAGAGGGCAAAGGGAATCACTGATGACTTGCAGTTTCTCATACCTGAGGATATACCAGGCTGCTATTGCTGCATTTTCTGCTACTCTCCTAGAGAGAATAGCTGTTGTAAAATAAAATTATAGGGTTTTTAGCATTGGAAGGCCCTAATCAGACCTTCAGTTCTCAGGCTCTAGGGCTAGACTTGTCTTTTTTGCCAGAGAAAACCGGGGGTTTCAAAGTACCACATAAGATAGAGGGAATATATCTCTTAGAATCATCAAATTGTTTTGTTTTGTATTTTTGACAATGACCACCATCAGGTATGATATACGAAGAAAGAGGACTTTTGGGAAAATATTATCACTGTTCATTATAACCACTTTCTCTAGCATGTTCTGACCAGATATAATTTTACCCAGTGTCCGAAAAGGTCAAATGGAAGAGAAAGTTTTAATTTTCCTATTTCACTTTCCATTGAATCCAAAGTCAAGGAAATGCTTGAAGGGGAAATGCTTGAAGTATTGGCTAAATCTAAAGCAGTAGTCATTGGAAAAAAATCAATATGATCCAGTATAATCCATAATTAGTTAATTAGATCTAAATTCATGTCAACTTAAAGAAAAGGGAAACATTGCATAATTTTTATTTCTCCATCTACATTAAGGCTGTTAATATGAATTTATCAAATTTTTATGAATTCTATGATTTGTCCAATTTTTTGTTATATCCCAATTTATAAACTTAATTTTCATCTTTAGCTCTTACTTTTTAAAATAACTGTCAGAAAAATTTAATTTCAGACAGCAAGAAACATGTTAGGTTTTATGAACATGAATTCACTTTAAAAGATAGAGAAGGTGAATAAAATAACCCAACAACCTTCACGACCTTTTATATCACATTGCTGAATTATAATGAATTGTTTGTAGAGCCTTAGAGAGTTACAGACTGAATAGTGAAAAAGGAATAAAACTTGATTATATTCTTAATTAATTCAGGCTTCACCTTGAAGGATATTGTTTTACAGTATAAAATACTTCTTATCATTAGATTATTCAAGACATCCTTACTTTTATATAGACAAAAAAATTAATAGTTCATGTAATATTTTCCCCTGCCATCTCCTTGAACTACAGCTCAACCTAAAAGTCTGGTAGGATTTTAAAAACAAATAAACAGTAGGTGACAGTACATCTTTTTTTTTAAGGAAAACATCTCAGAGAGTGTTTATGTTTGTTTCATGGAAAAAACTCAAAATGTTTTTGATACTTATTGTTACATAATATTAAAAGAGGACTGTATGTGAAATAGGTGCATTGTTTTACTCACAAAAGAGATTGTATGCAGAATTATACAAAACTTTTCCTCTTCTGTGCTTAAAATTCAAATCTTTAAACTGCACTTATACATTTAAATGTGAATTCCCTGAAATAAATTATGTTCCCTTTGGCATTGTAAAGACTTTATTGTTCTAAACTCCTCTTTAAATAAGATCATCTGTAGATCAAAAGTCACTTGTTACCAGTAGCACCAGAGTCATAGAAGTGGTCTTGGTATTAGGAAGGAGAAAGTGATTTGAAAGGACAAGTAAACACACCACATGGCACAAAGGGAGTAACTAATACTTAATGAATATTCACAGGTCTTTAAGGAGACCCAGAAAACCTCAAAACCCTCAATGTTCAAAATTTCCAAAAATTCATAATAAAAAGAACAAAATAATATTTTTCCTCCTCTATCAACAATAAATGAAGACAATTTAAAACAGGTTAAATAACGTTTCAAAATAGTATACCTCTGTTTGTAGCTAATTATTTAATACATACAGACCCATATTTAGAATGTCTGCATTAGTAGAGGCACTGCTTCATTTATTTATTTGTTTTAACGGAGAAAAGCACTCTAAAAAATCTCTTTTGAAAAGCAAATAAAAGTTATTTTCCAAGATAGTGAAATGTTATGCCAGCCTGAAAAAATTGATCTCAAATCATTATAGCTGTGCACTGAAAGAGTATGGAACTACTTATGTTAGGTAACTGGTTCCAAAGCAGATTGTCTGTAGAAAACACCAGTGTTACATGAAGAAAATATTTAAAAGGAGAAATAAAAAAAAAAATCACTTAAAGATATGTTGAATGACTGCAAAACGTGGTGCTGCTAATAATGAGAATATCAATGCATGTTTAGTGTACAGATAAACAATTAAAATTGCACTCAGGGTGCATAATAGAGTAGAATAAACAATGGAAGAATGTGTGATAAAAGATATAAATGACTTACTGGGCAGAACTGTGGTGTCACAGCTGGTTTTGTCAGCAGCTGCTGAGAGCCATGATGCCAAGCTATGACACTGCCCTGTAGCCAAGCAGGCAGAATGTCTCCAGGGTCAGATCCAGCCTCTGCCCAGGCACAGGAGTGTCTGACCTGGGGGAGGCATGCAGGGAACAAACCATGTGAGAGACTGGAATGACAAGGGTTAATGACACCCAATCAGCCATTTGCAGAAGCAAAAGGTTCTTTACTGAGGCCAGGCTTGCACAGACACACACATAAACCAAGGGGAGGAGGAGAACTTTTCAATGTGGTGGCAAAACCCCTGATCTGTGTCAGAACCTGCTAGAGGAAGATGAGGACCTCCACCACTGAGGATGGCCTGACCAAACATTTGATTAGCAAAAGGCTGGGTTGTGAGCCGGGTAAGGCTGATAAAAAGCAGATCCTGGAGGTGGGATAATGCTTTTTATTGTGCTAATGTCCTTCTTTACACAACTGGCCCAACTGTAAACCTCCCCCCCATCACCTCTCTAGGAAAGGTGTCCAGGCATTCACAATCACATAGGCCTGAAGGTATTCATCCCTTCAGGTGTGACACAACTCACTCAACTATGCTGGTGGGTGTGAGAGACATCTATCATGTCTTAGAAGGTGTCATAAACCATCAAAGATCCCTGAAGTATCCCCAGACTCATTTCTGGGGCTATCCACCAGAGGACTGCCCATGATCCAGTACTACATCAAATATTGTAAATCCTCTCCTTCCCAAGGGAGAAACCTGGCTGCTCCCACCTGAACACATTGAACATTGTGTTGTACGAGCTACCCCCACCTCTGTTGGGTCAGGAATGAGACCAGTATTTTGCACACTGGACATAAAAACTGTAACAATCAAGTCTCATTGCTGGATCCATGGGTGCTGATAGCTTTTCCCTCTGCTATCTCTTCTTAACCTTTCTTTCTCTTTCTATCTTTTGTTCATATGTTTGTTTTTTAAAGTGTTATCTTTATCCTTTTATATTTTTAAATTTCTATCCATAATAAAAAAAAGGCTACATACCTTCTTTCCTTTGCAACCAAATTGCTCTAAAATAATGCTGCCATAGATATATAAAAACACCGATCATGCAGTGTCATTTTATACTCATCTGCCCCAAAGGATTTATTAACAAGAACCTCAATCACCATGCCTTCAGGAGTGGGTTATAACAGTCAGGCATGAGTAGCTCATCACTGAGCAGTTGCACTTTTGGGTTATGGTGTGGCCTGACTATGGGAGTGAGGAGCAGAGTGAACAGCAAAAGAAGACAACAAAAAATAATCAATGCAACTGATTTTGTTGACTATGAGCAGAATTCTCTGTCCGTTGTTTTGCTCTCTGTTGTAAATACAAGCTGATGGTTTCATTCTCACCTTTAACCCCACTTTTGAATGTTAAGAGATCCTATCAGGTGTGTTAAATAGGTTCTGCTTAATGCTTATGGAAATCTTTTGTACTTTGTCCTGTTTGGCAATTGTTTTAGACGTGGCTCTAAAGCTGAAGACCACATCATATGTAGCACAAAATTTTGTGCTTTGAAGGTCCTTGCTGAACTTTGTTTGAAACTGAGTAAGGGTCACCTCTCCAGATGACCACCAGAGACTCCCAAAAAGGCACATAGAGGTGCAATAACAAGTACTGAGAGAAGTTATACAAACTAGATGACTGGGTAGGTAGTAACTCTGTATTATGTGGGTTTATGTAAATTTTAGTGTATAAATTCTTTTGCTTTTTACTCTCTGGTGTGCTTGATTTGTGGAAAACTTCCACCTTGCACCCTGCACAGAATAAACAATGTCTCCTTTTTAAACCTGACTCTTTTCCGTGTTTAAAGAGTTTCTAAAATTTGGCAACAATTTGATTAGGGATGTAAAAAGAAAGGAGAATTTACTTTGCAAGTCCTTAACTTCAAAATATTCTTACATATTTAAATCAGGAGTTGCTACAAAATTTCTTGTTGATTTCCCCCAGCTCTTCTATAATAACAATAATAATTTATAATTGTAGATAATTTCTACTTCAGAATTTTTTTACATTACTGGCATTAATGTATCTGTTAACTAGGTTACTATTGTACAGTCCAACTCTATACAGGATAAGCATATACCTGATCTGTATCTATAACTGTAAATCTAGACTCTCATTTATCAGTTGATATGGAACCAGAACAGTGTAATACATCAGTAATATATTTATCATATTTATGGTAAGAAAAATGATGTTAGAATGTCAAAGCTTTATCATTCTATTACTGATTTAAATTAGCCTGAAACAGTGCTTTAGAGTCCATTATTCTTCCACTGCCTAGTCTCAGACTACTCTACATCATCAGTACATCAGCTGATAATGTTCAATGGCAGTAAAAAAAAACCAATAATTAAGTATTCACAGGCTGTGACTGAACTAACTTCTCATGTAGTCCCTTGCTAACAGAGGTCTATTAAAAGAACAGCTTGCAAAATTCTATGCTGCATCTACACAACCAGTTTTCTGACTTGTGAAATTAAACTACAATTTTAAATTCGCCTATCTGTAACTCCCTTGAGCCACAACTTTACATTAAAGTTAGAATTTACGGAAGTTTGTTTTCTTTCAACTTAAAATACAAAAAGCACTCATATTGCCATGGAAAGTACATAATCAACTCTCCCTCAATTTTCCTAAGTGAAGTAACTTTCCAGTTGAGATCCTCAGATGGCTAAAAATATATTATTACATTTGAGAAGTTAATCCAATTTCTTTTAACCTAATCTAGAATAACATTTTCAGCATTTCCATAAAATATAACACCACTTCAATGCATCTCAGGTGAAGCAAGTGAATTTGCCAGTTCTATTTTAAACACACCATCTGCAACATTTCTGTTGTAAATGTTGGCAGTGTACTGGCACCACATTACTAAAATGAATGAGATCTGATACATGAAAAAATTCCAGGTTTCTGTTCCAGCTAATAGGTAGATATATGAATAAATATATATGTAAATTGGCTCTTATTCAGAATTTTTTTAAAATGTCAATGCTACTATTAATAGCAATGGTATAGACTGCACTAGTATTCTAATACATGTTTAAGCTCTTCTGATCTTGTCAGAAATTAAAGAGCTCTTGCTGAGTAATTATTGGCATGGTAGAGTAAATCTATGTTCCTTTCCTGCCTTGTGCCATCAGCAGCAAAAATTTAGCATGGTTGGGTTTTTGTGACAATAAACTGCTGGTGCTTGGACACCTGAGAAGTTGAAAGAAAAGCAAATATTTGGAGATGAAGGAGTCTGCCTTAAAATGTGTGTATGAATGTGACATGGGCAAATAAGATAACCTCTTAAATATTATTTTTTTTGTCATCTAATCCCTTCCACTACCTATAAAAAACTTGTAATTCTGATCGCTAATAAAACTAAATGATTATATGGCTTTTCATGTCACTTTACTAATATCACTAAATTAATGCCAAACCATAGCTTCATTGAAAATTTAGATATAAATTTGCAATTTTGCCGATTCTCACAACATTTTTTGCATATTAATTCACCTTATGAGCTCACTTTTTTTTTTTCTGAATTAAGATATTTCTTTTCTTTCTGAGTAAAGGCAATGCAAGAAGGGACATTTCCAGCATTCCTGGAATATAAAATATTATATATTATATGTATATTATAATGTATATTATTGATATATACATAAAAATATATATGAAATAGCCTGAACACCAGACTATTTAAGAGAACAAATACAGTGCTATGTATTTTTTTTTGTGGGTGGGCATTTGGCTGTATAACTCAATAGTAAAATATATGATTATCAGAAGCTCTGTCCCAGTAGTATGTTGTCCATTCTTGAAAAACTCCTTCCACTGCTTATAGATGGCTATTACACATCTATGCTCTTTTAAAGCAGAAGAGGGCTCTGGGATGAAGTTTGTGTGTACAACAGCAGAGGTGGAGAAGCAGTTTAATAATCCACAGCAAAAAATTTATTCAGGTCATAGAATTTTAAAATAATTTAGGCTGGAAAAGGCCTCCAAGATCATTAAGTTCAACTGTTAACCATTATCCAATTTCAACATCAAACAATGTTCCTAAGCATGTCTTTTGAATACCTCCAGTGGTGGTGACTCATCTACTTCCCTGGGCAGCCTGCCCCAGTGCTCTATAAGCCTTTTAGTGAAGATTTTTTTCCTAATAGCCAATCTAAACCTCCCCTGGCACAACTTGAGGCTGTTTTCTCTAGTCCTGTTACTTGTTACTAGGAAGAAGAGACCAATCACCCTCATCTCCAGAACCTCCATTCAGGTAGTTGTAGAGTGATACAAGTCTTCATTCAGCTTCCTCGAGACTAAACACCAGCAGTTCCCTCAGCTGCTCCTCTCAAGGCTTGCTCTTGGTCCTGTCCCCCCATATGCAGCTCTCAGTCCATCCTTCTGCTGCTGCTTGCACTCACAGACATGTGAATCACCCTGCAAAGGAAAAGGACCAGGGTGAAAGAAGCAGGCTGTGGGGCTACTAAAGGAGGGTTTTCAAACCCATTTGTGCTGGCAGCCTTAGAGTCAATTTATCTTCATCTGTTCCCCAGATCATGGAGACAGCACTTAATTTTTTCCCACTAGCATGCTCATAGAAATTCTCAGGCAAGCATTATTTTGAGCTTTTTCTCTGCATCTCTATCTTCCAATGTAAAAATCTAATAGAATTTCTGTTGTTCTATATTTCTAATAGGATAAATAAAACATATATCCTAGCAGTCCGACTGTTATTAGGTTCCTTAATAGTTTCCTATCATCATTCACTCCCCACTGCCGCATTGACTGGTAGTTTGTTTTAAAAAAAACTGCTAAGTGTGTTTGTTTTGTAAGATGCTGCAATCATTGCTCTATATTTTCAGTGAGAACACAGTCAACCTCCTTGTACTTTTATTGCAGTTTTTTCCCAGCCTCATACCTAGATGTAGTACTAACAAAACAAAACAGAACAAACAAACAAAAAGATGCAAACATCTTGATACTAGGTCTGCACCAACTCCGACTTTTAACTGATTAAATTTATTGACTTTTTTAAAAGTCAATATGTCTGTGCTAGGACACTCTATTATTCATGAATTTTAGATTTCAATAGGCTTCCTTTTATATTAACATAAAAATACAGGAAAAATACAAAATAATTTCCTAAAAAATATGCCTACCAGAAGTAGCACAATGCCCTGGTCAGACCCTGCAACTGTCTCTACTCTTAATGTTTTTATGTGTTAAGCTCATCAATTTTAACCGGCTTGAGAAGAAGTGTAGCAGTAACAGCATGTTTGGGAACAGTGTATGTGGAACTCTTTATATTTGCAATAAACATAATTTATCTAGTAACTTCTTGGTGCTTAGTGTAAGTGACAAGGTTTTGGTAATGGTGGGAGCTGCAGGGATGGCCTTTGTGAGCAGAGCCAGGGAATTCTCTGTGCTGGACAGTCAGTTCCAGATGGCTGCAAAATGGACTCACTGCAGGACACAGCTGAGCTTGGCAGAGGAGTTTGTGGTGTCTCTGGGAGAATTTATGTAAGACATGATAAAAAACACTGTGCAGCAGAGAAGAGGTCAAAGTGGAAAAACCAGTCCCTCTAACACTGAGGTTAGAGAAGGAGGAGGAGATACTCCAGGTGCTCAAGCAGAGACCCCAGTGGAACAGATATTCACACCACAGACCATGGGAAATCCCACACTGGAGCAGGTATATAAGTCCTAAAGGAAGTTGCAGTCCCCACATTGGAGTAGAAAAGGACTGCAACCCATGAAAAGAGTGCACACTGCAGCAGAGGAAAAAGTCTGAGGAGGAAGTAGCTGAAAAGAACTATTACAGACTGGCTATATAAACCATTCCCTCTGTGTTGCCTGTGGGGAAGGAAGACCATATTGCTGTGCCTTCATTTCTCACCATCTAACTCTCTTTTTAAATGGTAATAAACTAAATTTCCCCCATGTCAAACCTGTTTCACCCATGATAGGAATTTGTAAGGGATCTCCCTCTCTTTATCTTGTCCCATAAGCTTTTCCACCCAATTTCCAGGGAACTCCGATTGAGAAGGGGCTTAAGAGTTGCTGGGTGCACATCTGGCAATCAGCCAAGGTCAACCTACCACAGTTAAAAAATGTATTAAACAGATAAATCCCAAAAACCTTGTAGAGCACTTAAAATCCAAATCAACACTTGGATTTGAAATAACATCTTAAAATGTTACTCTTCTTTAAAGTCACAGAATGGCAAAACATTTTTCTGCTTTATTATTCTTAAAGAGTTTCTAGAGAAATTCACAGAAAATGTGGTGCTGTTGGATACTGTCTTTTGAATCAAAGAATCCTTTCATCTGAACAGTGGTAACACCATTGATTATTTTCTAAAGCTTCCTTGGTGAATCCTCAAGTACTGGCAGCAGCTGGGGCTTCAATATGGCAGGTGAGAGGAATTACAGGACGTGTTTACCCAGGTGAGAAGCCCCTTGTAGACCATTGTGTGCACCTGCTTGTGACGTGATCTTAGAGTAAACTGAAACAACCATCCACCCCTTCAGATCTTTTTCAGTTAGCCCATTTTTATAGTACTTTTAGAGATGGGTTCAGGGCTAGAGGTGATCTCAAATCTCTGCTGTTCCTGTATGAAATAAAAATCTTTGAACTTTTTACCTAAAACCCTCTTAAGAAGTAGTCCATTGAAATAATCAGAGTAAGGGGGTGCTGGGTATATCATTAAAATAATATCTAACAGGAGACAGGCAGAACTGTCTTTTGTTTATCAACAGCAACCTCTCTTCAGTCCTTGTTTGGTGCAGATGCTAATTTCCATGATGTCTTACATGACAAGACACTACTCCCAAAGCAGCAAGCACCTTGAATACCTAGACAATAGCATCACAGCTAAAGGTGAACAGATGCAAGCCAAAGAGACAGTTGTAACACACTTCCTGAAAACAAAAAAAAAAAAAACCCTGCTGCAATCACTCTACACATGCCTTTAGGGGAAAATTATATTTATGGGAAATTTAAACTCTTTAGAAATTTTTATAATAAGAATTACATGCACAGCATTTTTGAATAAATAAAACCCTCTTTGGAAGGAAAATATTATTTCTGTAAATTTATGCTGTTTCCTTGTTAAATCCTGTGGATTTTTCCATGAAGTTATCTGGTGTACAAGCAGAAGTTCTATACTATAGTAATAAATGGAAAAAGAACCTTATCTTCAGCTACTAGCCATATATATATACTCTATGTGCTTATCTGATGTTACAACAGCACTAGCAGATCTGATAGTCCCAGTAGTTTGTATCCCTTACAGAAACAGTAAACTTTCAGATCTGCAGAGAAAATCAGTACCTGCATAGAATATCGGCAGCAAGGGGATGGCTCACTACACAATTTGAAAAAACTTCAGTTTTCCCACTTTGTCAAGCTCCTTTCAACAACTGATCAGCATCATTTTCACCTTCTCTGAACTGTTTTGGTTTTTTCTTTTTTTTTCAATCTATATTCTGTCAAGGGTTGCAGTGATGGGAAAAATTGCTGAATGCATCTTGTTTGTGTTTGTTCTAGAAGATGGATCACTATGAACTATTGTAAAATGGAAAGGGTAAACAAGAAGTCTGCACTGTCTATGGGAAAAAACACAGCTTTTTGATCTATATCAGTCCCAGAGGAAATTATTAAGGAACTAAGAAAAAAAAAAAGTAAGTTTTGTTTTGAAAGATTTCAAATGTAATTTAGAGGGGATAGAATCCTATACAGCAATGCAGAATCTAGATATTCTGCCTAATGCCACCCTCTAGCAGAGATGCCAAACAAAAATGAAAAAAAAAATTTTTGAGTTTTTTGTGTCTTTTCAAACTAAATTCTTATGTAGCTTGTGAAAGCAATTTTACTTTTATCCCTATTAATGGTGATTTACATCATCTATATCTTACATTTTCTGTTCAAATTCAGCATTTCTGCCTTCATATTCTCTTATTTAAGATGAAAAATAGAGATGAGTTTAAAAACTGTACTTTCCTCTGAAGACCCTATTTTTAAAAACTTTTTCGTCCTTTGACAATGTGTGATATTGTTTTCTCTGATTAAGGGTTTTATTATTTTTCTGACTGTTAAAAGTTGTTTTGCACTGTGCCTTCATGGTACAAATGCAGGCATTCACATGACCACGTCTGCTGTGTTCTACAAGTCCCATTAAGTGGAGGGAAGTGGATTCAGTGACCTCAAAGGGCAACTTCAGTCATAGGGTTTTTAATTTTTTTCTTTCTAGTCCTGGAAAACAAAACCAGAAAAAAAGTTGAGCTAGTGTAACTGACCATACATTTTTGTTGAAAGTGGCAGCTGACACACTCAGGTCATGGAAGGAATTGGAAATGTCAGCTGACTGGTCTGAGGAGCCAGCAGAGGAGGGATGGGATTGGGAATGTCCCCACACGGTGACAATGACAGAGCTGCAACTGAGCAGCAGAGACACTGCAGGGCATTAGGACTGCAGGAAGAGGGTCAGAATCAGTGACAAGTTGAAGGGGTGTCACATTATCAGTCTCTGTCTGTGTTGCAGTATTGATCCATGCCTGCAATCCCTGACACATCCAGGGTACTTACAAACAGCTGAGTTAGTTGCCCTTATCATAGATGCAGAAATTCCCTGTATAAATGCAGGATGGCTATGCTATGCTAAGAAATACAGCTGAAAAATAACCTTTTGAGTAGGAATAAGTTATTGTTTCATCAGCATTCTGTACCACAGCAGCAGCTCAGGATAGATGAAAACCAAGCAGAGGAATAAAGAGGTGTAGAAAAGTAGATAAAAGAAGAGCAATGAAAGGAAAAACATTGCACTTAATGCACTCAAGGAAAGGTAGAGAAGAGGGGCAGAGCTGGAGGCTCTGGGATCATGGGATCTTCCTTCCAGCACCATATGTGTTACAAATAAGTAGATAATGTGGAGATCAATTTTTTACTGATAGTGGATGAACACAGGGATCTTATTTCTTTCTCTGATATCTGGACTACTATAATCATGCTCTGTGTAACAGAGTTTTCTTGAATGCTTATATTTCTTCTCATTTAAGGTATTTTTGGAAATGTGAACTTATAACTTGAACTCATTTTATTTGGACATAAGCACATAACTGATAAAGAAATTGCAGTACAGTAAAATTTGTGTTTAAGTGTGATGGCTGTCATTTAAATCTGACTAGTGAAAGGACCTCCCTCATCTGAATCTTGGCAGAAGCACACAAAGGAAAGGAAAATGCTCTATAAAGGAACGTTGATTTCTGGAAAAGGCTTCTGTGTCCTATTTTATGGGAAGGGAAAGATATCTTTTACAAGCCTTTTAAATTTGTAATTGCATTGCATAATTAAACAATTTGGGTTTCTATAGAGAAAGAAGATGAGAAAAACCATTTGCCCTTTGCAGGGAAAAACTTTCTATATTAGACTTTATAATGTGTCTGACTGCTGTCTTTCTATGTGTCTGAACTGACTTATGTGCACACAGCAGTTTGATATAAATAGTCTGCAATGTATGTCTTACCCTATTGTATTTAATAGGCAGTTAGGGTGTCTGTGGATATGATGGTAAAACCTGGAGATACCAAGTCTGTCAAGGGATCTCCAGCATCAGTGAATGTCTAGCACAAGTAACTCCCTGAAAGAGTTTGAATACTGATCTTGTCCATTGTTTAAGGACAACAAAAAACAAGTGTGTTCCAGTCTAAAAGGAGAGGGAATATGTCTGCAAACAACAAAAGGCAGCAGGAAAGAAAGTTCATGGCAGAAAAAATGTGCCTTGGACCACAGGTTTTTGATGGCAATATCTTAGCACAACACAGTCTCAGTAGCATAAGTAACATAATAACCATACATGTTTGTCATTAGCAGCCTGCAAAGAACTGAGCTCAGAATCTAGGTGCTTCCAAAGAAAATCCAGTTATCTCCAAAGAAAATCCACTTATCTAAAATGGTTTATCTATCTATCTATTAGGTTTGAAACATCAGGTATAGGACTTAACTGTACATAATAATAATACCCATATAATTGGCACAATTTCTTGTATAAATACTCATCCTTATAAAGCATACAAAGTAAAACAGTGGTCCATATACTTTCAAAAGATAATGCTAGGAGTTCTGAGGAAGACAATTATGGACTATCTTGTGGACAAGAGAAAAAAACAAAGTTTTCATCCATATATGAAGACAGGTGGATGACAAGGGAAAAAAACCTCTTTTCATCTATATATGAAGAGAGGTGCATTTTATCCCTCTGAGAAAAGCTACCCCTGCTCATGTCAGGAAAATTGGACTAGATGACCTTTAAAGGTTCATTCCAAATTAAACCACTATGTGATTTTGTGATTTTATAAATGATTCTTTATCCTGTGTTGTCCATAGCACAAAAGAAGTGCCATTCTGCCTATGGATAAAGCACCACATAGGTCACCACATACACATCAGAAATGTTAACTACTTTTCTCTTCCTGGTTTAATTTTAATTGCTATGCTATGTTCTACAAGTTAACTAAAACTAATTTACTAACTGGTAAAATTAACATCTTGAACCCCAAAATTTCCTAAATAGCGAATCTAGATGGGTGAAAATATTTCAAGTGGAAAATAAATTGCCTTTAATGATGTATCTAAGTTTTTACAAGATTAATTGTTAAGTAAAAATGTCATATGTCATACATTATACAACATAGCATCTAGCTAAAATAAGTACAGTAGTAGACCTTAATGATGCAAAAATGTCCTTCAAAATAATGCACAAGCATCACTTTAATTCTACCTAGAGGACCTAATACAATAGTAGGAAAGAAAGAGAGCTTGAAAGGCAAAGCAACCACCAGCTCTCAGACTTTGGTTTGCTATTATATTTATCTCTTTTCAAGAAGACAGAAGAGAGTTTTAAATTACTTTTTCCTTCCCTCTAAAATCTCAGGCATTGATTTTTATCTTTTAAGTCTTGAAGGTCTTCATGATTTCTGACAGTTTTGACATGAAAACTTTCAAAAAAATTAGATCTCTATGTTCCTTAGGAGAAAATCTGTAATGTTTGAAAATGTTGGGTAGGTTTTAAGGAAAAAATATTGAAACTTTAAGAAATGTAAAATATGTTTCTCTGTTGTAACTTGAGTCTTACACATACTGATTAATGTTTCAGTCCTCTGATTGTATCACAATGTAAATTCACAAATTTGTGTGAGTATGGCATAACCTGAATTCAACTTCACTCACCTGTGTTTATGTGTTTGTGAAGAGGTCTATGTATAAGCACTTCAATACAGCTAAATCTGACTTTAATCCCACATACTGGGCAAGTTCAGGCTGTGGTCACTGAGCCTGAGGGAATATGGCACAATATGGTTTATGCCCATGTGGGTAAATTCTCTTTCCCTCCAACCGAGAGTACCTTGCAAATATTTTCTTCTTAGCTGGTACCTTGGATCAGTGTTAGATGAAAAGAAGAGATTTCCACAACACTTGGAATCTGATTTGTCTCTCAGTGTCCCAGGAAAGCTGAGACCCTTGTGCCCACCCAGTCTGTCAGTGCCCCATTACAGGGACCCTTCAGGGACCAGTCCTGGATCAGAGGGTGGTTTGGCTGACTTAGGCAGGGACACACCCTAACAGCACAAAGGAGACCCCTCAGTGGGTCTTCCCACTTTGTGTGTTACCTGCTGCCAGTGACTGCTTGTGCCCATGAAACATTCATACTAACAATTTACAGAATAACACTCTTTATTAATATAAAATAATGGCAGGTTAAGGTTTAAGAATTGCCAGTGATCTGACTGTAAAAATGTACTCAAAGTAATATCTGTATTCCCCAGTAAAAATATTCAGTGTGCATAGAGTATGGTTCTCACCCAAAAGATGTCCCTTTTGGGGAGAAAATGGGTCCAGCCCCTTGACTGGTCCCAGAAGTTACAATGGAGCAGTTACCATCAACATATGACAAAAGCTTGCTTTTGTATGGCAGCTTTTTGAACATAATAACATTGTGGGAGTTATTTCTCTGGGACCACATTAAATTCATGCTTAAATGATAACATCACCAAATACCACTAGTTTTGCTTCTTAACTCCAAATAATGGTATGGCTGAGGAATATGACAGTTTCCTCTCAGTTTGCTTGACATTTTACGTCAAACTGTTGACACCACATTCTGTGTCCATATGCGTTACAAATACTTGCTAACATCAGGGAAAACCAGTTTCATTCCATAATCTGTAGTCTGTATATTTTTGTGAGCACACTTGTCTGCCCTTGCCCTGAAGTGTTGTGTTGCATCTTTATCCTATGATGGTCATCCAGGTTCTTTGACTTATTGCCAATCCAGCCCATTCTCTGTTTAAGGGCATCTCCCTGCAATCTGTGTCATTCTCCCACCTCAATATGCTGCCTGCACCTCTCCCTTTTTCTCAGCATCTTATATCACATTTGCTAGTCCCAGTCTTGGTGTTGAACCAAGCCCAACTTTTCTTTTGCTTTGCTGTAATTGCTGTTTCATGCAGTTACATCTCTCTTTTCTCCTGAGTTCTTAGCTCTATACTGCACTTTCAGCTGATTTCCTGTCCCATTTTTTTAACTCCCACATTTTGAATTATCACCCTCTGTTTTTCTCCATAAAACTATAAGTGGTCACAAAGAACACAGGAAGGACAGGATCCCAGAGCCATACTTCAACTCCAAAGAATATGATGAAGAATTTCAGTAAAATTCTTCAGTATTTTTTGGTTTTAGTTTCCTCCTGTCAGGTTGTTTGTTTTAGATGAGGCGTGCCTTGGGCTTCTGTTCAGTACTAGAAATGGAAAGAAACTCAAATATGATGCTATAGAAGAGATGCTACTAGATACTCAAGTTTTTCAAGAGTACATTGTGTCTATTCAGGTATTTCTGAAGTGAGCAAATTAAGAGTGCTTTTTGCAGGTTTGTGAGTATTCACCAGAACAGCCAGATCATCAAAACAAAGGGTGGCACAAACATAATTTAATTTATCCTATTAATATTTTTCTTCCTTATTTTGCCTCATTATATAAAATAAAAAAACTTAGCTGAATTTAAAAAATTAGAAAAATCAATAAAAATTATTATGTTGCAACTATAACTACTGTTTTTTTATCCAGAGCAAACTAATGCAACTCCCACCAGCCTCTCCAAAATCTTTCCTTGTACAGTTAGCAATTCTTTATCTGATTTCCTTTGAAGTTGTTGTGAACTTAGCTGTAAGTTAAATATGTTTTGATCTTATTATTTCTTCTTTTACTTTTCTCTCCTAAAAAATTACATTTTATCTGTATTTTCTCAATGAATACAGATATTAATAAGGAAAAAAGAAGTAAGATGGAATAGTTTTGCTTTTTCATCATAAAGAATACTTGTTTTAATAATTTAATTACCCTAACAATTTTTTTCCAGTGCATTTTTTCATTAGATATCAATATGATTTCAGATTGCATAAAAGGTAACTTAATATGGAAAAATATATTAAAAAAAAGATAACCAGAGTCAAAGCAGCAAAATTAGCCAGCCCAAAATGCTGAGGAGTGTCATCAATTTAGAGATTATGGTTTGAATCCTTTCTTTCATTAAGAAATGAGGTTTTGATACAACCTGCAGGAGACAGTTGTCCCTATTCACTTCAGATGCAGGCTTCACATTTTCTTTAGGTGCACTAAAATTCAGGTAATGATAAGATGAAATATTTATCTATATATCTATATATATAAATGCATCATAAGGACATTTTTCTTGTTACAAGAATTGCTCTTATTTTGAGTGTGACCTGGGGACACACTGTAATTTTTCACTCTTTGACTATAAATAGAAGATTATTGGTTTCCTGGCTTGAGAATCTGTTGGACTTACATGAAGTACAAATACATAAACTGCATATATTACCATGAAAGCTCCTCTAAAATGTCATTCTTTTTTCATCTTGAATGCCTCTTTATTTTTCCCCTTTGCATAACAGAAACTTATAAAACTGAGAAAAAATTAAAAAAAGAAATTTAGGAAAAGAAATTATTTATCATAGTACTAAAATATCCCAAACCTCTAGTGCTATCTGGGATTTATAAGTATGATAATATTTTAATACTGGCATTTGAAATGTTATGTAGATTCTGTTCTTATCTGCCTATCAGTCTAAGTTAAATAATTTTTTAAATGCTAATTTTGAGCTGAAGGACAAGCAAGCAACAAAATTCACTCTGTTATTCTTACCAGACTTCACATCTATCAAATAAAATGTAATTTGATATTCCAAGAAGCAGACCTTCAAAATGGTGTATCGGGAGTTACACAAACAAATCTCTTTAATGTAAACGTGACTTGAGCACACAACCTCCCAAGAGGGATTTATAAAATGTACCCCTCATCATCTTTAAATGTATTTGAGTCAAAAGGTAACCCTGGAAGAATAGAAATACTTTTTTGTTATGCTAATTAAAAATAGTAGCTCTAGCAGACTTTTTGGAGCCACTAATATACCAAAACAAGAAAAAAACATAGAAAGAATGAGAGAAGGAAGCAGGTATTTTGTGGGGATAAGGAAATGTGGTTTATAACCCTTCAATAAAGTAATGACCTGCATATAACCAGGCTTGAAAAGATCTTTTATTATGATAACACAAGCTTGTGTCACACTTTTTTCTGTGTATGAAAAAATTAAAATTTTTAAATGCTGTATTGTCAATTTTATAAAAATGTTAAAATACAGATGTGGCAGGTTTAGAGCAAGCTATTCCAATTATGTTCTGCACATTTCAGGATAGAGAAGATAATTTTAGATTACTCATAGACAGTCCAATATTTTTGAAAGTCAGTATCTGTTATTGAAGATCGATAGCAGCATACTGTTGCTGTGGCTTTTGTTCCAGGATATTGTTTACAAATAAGTAAATTAAATAGTAAAGCTTACTGGTGATTAGGGTGAAGAAATCACTCCATATAAAAAAAAAAATAGAAAAGTATTTCAAAATAAGTTACAGTCTGGAATGCTAAATACTCAAATCAGACTGTAGAATACGGTAGTAAATGTGTAGATAGCAAAAGAAAATGCAAAATCCATCACAGACATGACTTGTTCATGGTAGTGAAGTGAAACACAATTAGAAACTCAAAGAACATGACCAGTTATGGTACTTGAGTGGAGAGCAATGGACATTATTTATTTTTATTTTAATGAAGTTTCCAACACAGTCTCCTAAAACATCCTTCTCGACAGCCTGATGAGGTATAGATTAGCTAAGCAGACTGAAAACTGTCTCAAATACTGGCTTAAGCAACAGTGATGAGAACCATGAAGTCCATTTGAGGCCGGTCAGAAACAGTCTACCAGAGGGTTCAATACTGGTACCAGTAATGCTCACTATATCCACCAATGACCTGCTTGATGGGACTGGTAATAAATAGCAAGTTCTCAGAGGATACAAAGCTAGGAGGAGTGACTGATATATCAGAGGGGTGTGCTCAGTTCAGAGGGACCTCAACAGGGCTGAGAGGAAATTTATGAATTCAACAAAACACAAAGTCTTGTTCTTGGGAGGAGCAACCCATGCTTTAGTACATGTCAAGAGCAGAACAGGTGGAAAACAGCACTACAGAAAATGGCCTGGGGATCCTGAAGGACACCACACTCACCTTGAACCAGTAATGTGCTCTTGCAGGAAAGAATAGTAACAATATATTGTTTTGGGTTGGTGGCTATTGCCTACAGGTCAAGGTGATGATCTGTCCCCTCTGCTAAGTTCTATTGAAATTGCTTGGGTTTGGGAAGTGAGAGTCTCAGTTTTGAGTTCAGTTTCATTGTGTGGGAGAGGGGCAGTGGGAGAATCCTGACAATATATATAAATGCATTATTGGGAAAACAAAGAAAAGGGAGGTGCTTCTTGGTGGTATCCAGTGAAAGAACAAGAGAAAATAGGCTGCCACATGTTGAAATACTATCAGTTTAATACTACCACTGTGATGTGTGATCTATATGAACTTCTGCTTTATGCATTTAAGATTTCTAACAGAAAAAGATTGCAGGCCAGGGAATGAACGTTGGTTTAATGTGTCTGACATTTCAGAAGAGTAGGTAACTTAAATAGGAAGAGGCTTAACTTACCATTAAAAACTTGATAAGGGCAGAAAGGAAGTAATAGGGGAAGCAAGAGAAGGAATACTTTTGTTTCTTATGGATGTAAGTGAAGACTAATGAGAAACATCAAGCCTCAAGTTTACAAAGCCACTACACACTGACATTCTCATGAAGAAATGAGATGAAGTTACTTGCAAAAAAACAAGTAAAAAAATTCAACTCATATATTCAATCTGAGCAGATGCTACAAGTAATGCATGCATTTTTAGCAAAGATCTAACACTGTATGTGAACCTGTGGAGGAAGGAACTTTATGAACTGCTTTTTCTTAAGTTACTGTTGTAGGGTAAGTAAGTACTTGATTAAAAAGACAGTTAGGAGGAAACATTTTTGCATATCCTGAATAGGAATTGAAGAATGGTGTGTTTGCTTCTGGATCATTTCCATGTTGCTAAGTCTTACTCTTTACAAGCACATCCTGTTAATTCATGTGTATATCTATGCGCATCTTTATGAGTTTATGTTCAATTCTGTAAAATTGTTTTTATTTAGGCTACAACTTTTTCTTCATTAGCACTCATTTATGATATGGATATCCCTGAACTGGAGTGATGGTTTCCCCCACCTAAAATCCTAGGTGTTAAATCCATTACACAATCTTACCAGCCTAAGAAGACTGAGACAGTAACAATGATTCAGCCCATGGAGAAAAAATGTAGTTGCAGATTGCACTGGAAGAAATAGATGAATACCAAACCCTGATATAATGTCACAGACAATTTGGAAAAACTTTCATCAACTCCAGTATTACTTTTTATTAATTAATTGGTGGCAGTTATAATAAATTATTGCATGTCAGCTGAATTTTACATAGTCTAATTGGAAAACTATTTTAAACGTGGCTCATCTCAAAATTCAGAGGTTGCATTCGCTATACCAAAGCATAAATGTCAGCTGACCTGGAATTTTATATAATCACATTAAAATAAAGTTTCTCAAGGGATGAGATAAAGTAAAGTGAATGATGACATTTTTATCTATAATAAATACATATTCTTATTTAAGCTATCTTAAGTCTGGTAGAGTAGTTTGAAATATCAAGCAGACTAATGAAATAGGACTTTGAAGATCAAGAATAAAATAAATACATATCTAAAATTGCTGTGCTTCATTGTTCCTGTGATCGAAATTTCTCATTTGAAATGTCAGGAGATAAAACCATTTTCCTTATTTAGAATGTATACCATTTCATTAAATTTGTACTGTACTGTAGATCAAAACCCATCACTATTCATTTCTAGAAACTGCATTCGGATTATAATCAAGAAAGAAAAGAAAATATTACAACTTCCTTTCTATTTTAATGAACTGTCTTACTGAAAGCCTCAGTCTTACGTTTTACTGAAAAGTAGTAAACATAGTACAGTAATTGTTAGAGAAGAATATGCATAGACTGATATACCTATATTTGAATCCCTGAATATACTAAAAATTACAGTTTGAAAACATTAAACATTGTATTTCTGAACATCAGCAAGTTAATTCTAAATATATTTTAAAAGAATAGTTTCAATTTTATTCATCTGAAACTGAAAGCAGTATTGACATTCATTTGTTAAGTATCATGTGTGAGACACTGTCACATGAAAAGCCAAGATTTACTCACAGTGTGTGATTTGTCAGCCAGTACCCAGAAAAGCTGAGACCCTTTTGACCAACCAGTGTTTCCTCATCCCATTATAGGGACCCTGCACTCAGCAGTTCACTAGATCAGAGGATGGTTCAACTGACTTTTTCAGGGTCACATGCCAGAGAAATTCCCTCCTGGGTTTCCATGCCTTTTCACACTTCCAGGGACTGCCAGCTCCCTTTCTATAATATCTATCTTATTTTATTAGAACAAAGTTATCTATTAGCTAGAACGAAGAGCAGCTAAAGTACAAGATTATAACAGCTAAAATAGCAAAATCACAAAAACACAGAAATTTAAATTTTTAAAAAGCCAAGATCATTAAGTTTCTTGACTAAATACTATATATTGCTCTTTCACTACTTATTTTTAGGTTTTGGTAATGTTAGTAAAGGATTTTCCTCAAATATATTTATTAAAGAATCTTCTACCATAAAAAAAAAATTTTTTTACTTTTTCAGGCGCTTTCCGTTTCATTTTCTTGTGTCAAATGATTTGAATAAAACCAGTAATTCAAATAGTATTGATTTAAATTAAGATTTTTTAATTTTTCTAACTAAGCAGTATTTTGCATTAAATCAAAAATTTAAAGACAAAATCATGAGAAAATTCTAAATGTAAGCTGTTACTCAGAATTTTATGATTCAAAGATTTATATTTGAATTTGTTTATATATTTATATTTATATTTGTTTATATATTTGTTTATACAATGCTGTTTATGAATGTTTTAATCTGCAGTTTCATATTTAAAATAAATGCATATTCCAAATGCACATATGAATATGTAGTGAGTATTCCATAAAATCCATCTGCTGTGTCTTTCATGTTGTTTCATATGAATTTATGCCTTCAATATAGAAAAGAAGCAGAAAAAAAAATAAGGCATTTCATATTGTTTCTAAATTATTTATTTTGAAGTTATTTTAGTTATTATTTGAAGCTTTTAAAAAGGTCAAATTTGCTGCATGTACTTATTACTACTTAAAAATCCAAAATTCAAGAAAGTCTGAAAATCTAACTAATGACTCTTTAAGAGGATTGTATTTACTGTTTCTCAAACAGCAAATATATTTTTCTTTGCAATCAGTATATTTAGTTTTTTTATTCTATCTATGGCAAATTCAGAAATAAATATGGTCTATATAAATTTTGCCATTAATCACCTATTTTTTATCAGTCTCTTTAAAGATTTGATCCCAATTTGATAAACAAAATTGCTTTATACCTCTGAATTTATTCCAGATTCTTTTTCCAAGATGAAACACTGTTCTGTTCTCTGTCTCATGTCCTTTTGTTCTTTCTCAGATTCCATTCCATCCATTAAAGATTTTTGTCCTCTTGTAGGTTGCCTTGGGCAGACCCCTAAGAAGTTGCTCTCTCACTCCCCTATTCCACAGGACAAGATGAGAAAACAGGATGAAAAAAACTCCCAGACCGGGAAAAGGACAGGGAGCTTGTTTGCCAGTTACCATCGCAGGCAAAACAAACTTGACTTAGGTAAATTAATTTGATTTATTCTCAGTTAGAAATAGAGCAGAACGGTGAGAAAGAGACACAAAGTCAAAAATATCTTTTCCCCCCCATGAATTTTCTTTGTATCCAGTTATTAGAGTTTATTAAACTGTATTATACTGAATTTATGTTTTGGAGTAGCTACTTAAGTAATTGGATTTTATTATAAATATAAAAAGTCATAGGGCACTTGCTTTGGGATCTAGATATTCACCAGACTGGGGAATTCCACGATCACCAGGCTGTACTGCCATTCTTTCTTAATCTTTGTATGTTTAAGAATTAATTTAAAGGTTACATGGCTTCAGCAATAAAGGACAATGTGCAAGAATAACAGCCTAAATAAAGTTTCTCTGGATGAAAACTGTGGTTTAGGTCTTCCCAAAAAGAATATTCTTTGATCTTCTCTTTTATGACTTTCTTGCTGTAGGTTTCCTAACTGAACTCTGAAAAAAATGGAAGTCTAAATTCCCCATGGAGCCTGAAAAGGGTGAGTGCTTTGCTGTATTTTTAATCACTGAAACAGTTGATTGCAAGTCTCACAAGTGCTTTCTGCTGCACAGACAGCTCCTGTACACTAATTCTGCTCCTCTGTCCCAGCCCACTAGGCAATATCTCTGTTTAATCGGAAAGTGCCATATGAGGTTTTCCTAAGTCCTTTGTTCACCATTTAGAGAAATGTAATACTAAATGTGGTAAGATGGTAATAATGCACCAAGAGCACATAGAAAATACAACTTAGAGTATAATGACGAAAGCAATATGTGATGTTAAGTAACCCACAATTAAAATGATGATACATTGCACTATGCATATTTTATGAGTTGTGTGTAAATTATGCATAATCCACAGGTGTGTACACTTCAATTTTCTCCTTTTTCCAAACAAGTAGACTAAACGCTTGCACATTTTCACTCTTCTGTTTGTGGAGAGCTAAAGAAAGTTTGCCCTCTGCCCCCATTCTCTGATGCTGTCTCTCACAATTATATAATGCTGCTAAACCATATCACATTACTGCACACACAAGTTTCCTTTTGGATGAAGGACAAATAGAAGAAAAAAACATACCTGACATTAACTTCTCACACTGCTTGCTCTTCTGCAAGCAAGTTTGGTACTGCAGTGATGAGAATGGTATAAGCAGTTACACATAATATCTGTGAGTGTATTGTGACTCAGTAATGAGGAGCTCACAAAGATGCACTGTACAGAATATTTAACCAAGAGTTATAATATTTAACCAAGATCAGGGTGACTGAATGATCCTTGCACACACCAATGAGCCAGGGGTTAAATCTGCCTTAATAGATAAGCCACTAAAAATGTTGCCAGTGTTTCAATGTCTTTTTTGCCTTTAATAATTCTTGTACCACCAGGCACCTGTGTATATGTATGTCTTTTTGTTTAAATGTGTGTGTAAGGACTTAGGTTGCTTTTGGACAGAACTACATGATGCATTATTTATGCTTACTTCAGGTTTGTGTCTAATTTATAGAATTGCTTAAACATGTCAGTATTTCTAAATGACAGAGTTAGATAAAGCATTATTTGCTTTATGTCAAAAAAACAAATTCTCCTGGAGATGAGAATAGCAGCACAAATCAAAAGGGGTAGGGTGAGGATTGTGATTATAGGATTCTAGACTCTAATTTATCCCACTTCAGGACCCTATTTCCTATTGTGTGTACAAGCCTGATATTTCTTTGAAAATCCTTGTCCTGCTATTTTATATTTTTTTTATGTTCAAGCCTGAGGTGGTACTGGTGGAAAACCTGTGGAAGGCTTTAAAATGTTTGTGACATTTTGAACATTGCTGTCACAGCTGTCTAATCTAATTAGATGTTAAGCTCTTCAAGGCAAGGACTGCACTTCACCATGTACCCAGCACAATGGGATTTTCAATCTTATCCTGAGTTTATAGACAATGGTATAATAAAAATGATTAAGAAGGGTAGAAGATTTAAGTAATGCTGATGGCATTGCTTTGATGACTTCCCTGGAGAGATTATTCACCACAGTCTAATGAGATCATTAGGATAAAAAGTTTCTTGTTCCAGTATACAGCCAACAAAATTTTGATTTGACCAACGCAAAGTCCAAGTGGCTGTAAACTGTAATGATGCTGCTCTGGCTCTCCTTGTGAGATCTAAGTTCATAGAGAGGAAGACACAAAGTTGGGCAAGTAACTTCACACAGAGAAAATTATAAAATTATTATCCTGTTCATCACACATGCTCATTGGAAATGTTAACATTTCTTTATTAATAAATTCTGTCCAAACTGAAGTTGGTTGGCTTTTCTTCGTTTATTTATTTACACTATTGTTTGCATTAAATTCGTAGAAAGCCCTTGTTAACTTTTGCTAATTCATGGCTATATTTCATTACAGGAGTACAATTGGGTTGTGGTAGGTAATAAAATGGCTGTATACACAACACCTTTCTGCTTTAAAATTTATTCACAATTTTCATATATTTTAAAGTGAAAACATTGTTTCAGAAAGTTTTTAAAAAATCCCAAATCTCAGGGGTTGGGGGAGGAGTTATCAACTATAATTTTAATGGAAATCCCAATAACTGAATAAAGTCTTAAAGTCTTTGACCTGAATGCATTTTTTTTAAAGTGGAATTTTCTTTGAGTAATATCTGAGTAATGGTGGTGGAATTGTGCCTGATACTTATCAAAAGAATATACTGTGGCAGTTAAAAGAAATAAAAAAGATAGAAAGATAAAATTATTCCATTTCATGTGTTATTCAGACTGTGAAAATTAAGTTTAGTCATTACAATTTTCTTTCTAATATTTATATTCTAGAGATAGACCTATTAAAAATACATGTATTCAAAACTACTGTGTCATTTTTCAATTCAATGTCTTCAAACATAATTATACAAATCAATTTTCAGTCTTTTAAACAAGAAATCACAGAGACATTCTCACTTTATGGAAAAAACGCTACATATATTAAAGTATATAGTAGTCAGATTTACTTTCCTTTTTTTCCAGTGGTATAACATGACTATTGAAAGAAAGAATCCAAAGTTCACAGGACTGATTTGGTAGAGCATGGAAAGTTACATTTTCACACAGAGAACAATAGCTACCTTCAATAGTCATCACCTTACTTTGAGAAATTAAAATTTAGGCAACAATATGATCATTTCTCTTGTCTTCTCTGCAGCAAGTGGAATACAAAATTATACACTCTGATGCAGCAAGAAAAGAGTCTGTTTGAAAGGCTAATAAATAGAAATTTAACCTTAATAGAAAAAATATCCTGAGTGGAATTAAAGTTTTATGATTCCATGGTCAACAGCTAAAGAAAGAAGTAATCAGGAGCTTTCACAGATGAAAAAAGCTCAGTCTAGATATGTACCTAAATAATTAAACCTGCTCTAATTTCTATCTCTTGATGTTTATGGAAGTTACCTAATGGTGGCCCTTTTTTTTATGGAAGAGACACTCTTGTTTGATAGGTAGAGCAAAGAAGTTGAACATAAAAAGAAAAAAAGATAAAGGAAATGTTGTCTACAGGAATTATGATTTGAACAGTACATAAAGCAGAAAATCAGAAATGTATTCAGACCATTTTCGTTCCAGAACTGTGCTAATAACCTTGCATGAATGTTGGAATTGTGTAAAACCCTTCTGAAAAAAGTTCTTCTAAGAAGTGGAAATGTGACAATGGTGGATAGCCAAAAAGGTCTAAAAAAAATAACAAAAGCAAGGTTTTTATGTTAAGTCTTCCATAACAGACATAACATAGTCTTGCTCATTTTTGTATTGATGTTCAATATTTTAATTTCTGGTATTGAGGAAATAACTAGAAAGACATAGTAATTCCGTTTGTATATTTGAATTTGGTTTCATTAATAGATTTTGAATATATTAATATTTTGATGTATAGTTTATATGAAAGCTTTCAGCATAATGAATATAAATGGCTACACAAGCATAAACCAACTATATTTTTTAATTACTTACCTAAGTCCTATTAGCTTCTTATGGCAGAAAAAAATGTATGACCTCGGACAGAAATATATGGTAGCTACACAAGAAAATGTTTGTGCTTTTGACAGATGCAGTTAGCCTGTTCATTTAAAATGTGGTGAGAAGATAACAGTTAAGTGTTAATACTAAAGTTCATTATAAGGTGGTTGTGTAGTGAGGCTGTGTTCACATCAACAAAAATTAAAATAATTATTCATTATTTTAAGTACAGTGATATTGCAAAGTGTAGTGCTATCAAAATAAGGTTATCAACAGAATTAGATTCAAAAATACACTTCATTGTAGTGAATAAAAAATTTAATATATGTGTGGTCTTCATCATTTCAGAAGATTAAAAAACA
This sequence comes from Alethe diademata, assembly GCA_025584955.1. Taxonomy (NCBI): domain Eukaryota; kingdom Metazoa; phylum Chordata; class Aves; order Passeriformes; family Muscicapidae; genus Alethe; species Alethe diademata. Next base: position 131,825,157 of record JANRMJ010000001.1, read on the forward strand.
TGTGGAGGAACACTTAAAGAAAGATAAAGAGATATCATTAGTGTCTCTAATATGTCTTATCCGTGACAAGCTGGGGAAGCTTAAAATGTAATTATATTAGAATTGTTTCTGATAATGTTAATATAATGTTTTACATTAGTAATAAAATATGAAATTGAAATAATTCGTTGACTAGAACAAATGAAAGTAGAATATAACTAATCAAATTGATGTACTTTCATTTAACAGTCAACAAGCAGGGAGTGTTTCTCTTACATAATAGGCCTTGAAATTTCTAAACTATCTCAGTGGAAAATTTTTTTGTTATTGTGTCTTAGTCCATTTAAATATGTAAAGGATTTCAGCATTAAATGTTTTAAAAAGAATATTTCCAAAACTTTTATCCTGTTTTAGTCAATATTGAGAAATTTTGACTTATTTGCTCTAGTTAAAAAATATTCTGCACAATGTAAGTTTTTTTCTCTGACTGGTTCTATTTACAAAAAAAAAAATAAAAATTGTTGAGATTACTGTATGAAACAGAAAATGGGAACCAGAACTAGACTATAGTATAATAGTACAATAGAACCCGTATAATAGTGCATTGTCTAGTATAAGATCAAGACCATGTCTGAGGTATTTGTGTTGTTTGTATTTTTAACTATGTTCCTATATTTGTCCCTGATGCTACACAATTTATATATAATATAAATAAAAATAAAAGTAGATTCACTACTGGAAACCACAATAAGACTCAATATTACTCAATGTGACCAAGAAATTCTTAGAGTGTCAACAAAAGACAAACACTAGACACTGATTTTAACTGGTGGATTTATAAAGCAAGTAAAGAAAAAGAAAACTGCATTATATATCTTTGAAGGCAGAAAGGAAGGCATATGTACACATACGTACTGTTTCCTTAAAAAAAAAAAAAAAAAGATATTTGCAATACAAGAATTACTGAAAAGGAGTTACTGTCATATGTAAGCATATCAGAGAATAAGAGAACAAAATAAAGATATAGCCATGCTATGCATGCTTTTTACTTACAATTTTTCTTTAGTTCTTAGATTGAGATGGTCATTGGAGAGACATGAGAACCATACCCTTGATGTTAAGAGGACTTAACTAGTAAAAGATACAGTCATAGTTTATTGTAAAATTTAGATGTTTTCTAGTTTATACCTTTACATTTTCTAATACAAGTTGATTTGGATATGAAGTGAAGCAAAACTGTATTATTGTGGTATTTCATAGACTGATTAGTTATTTAGCAGAATCACAAAATAAGCTGAGTTGGAAGGGACCCGCAAGGATCATCAAAGTCCAACTCCTGGCCCTGCACAAGACAAGCCCAAGAGTCATACCATGTGCTGAGAGTATGGTCCACACACAATATTAAACATATCAGTGCAAAATATTATGAAAAAACCAAAAATGCTTATTATCCTTAAGGATCATTCTCAGAAAAAAAGCAAAATACATAATATTTTTAAAATTCACTAGAAATTCATAAACCCACTAAATAATAACACCAGTTCATGTTACAGAAGTGAATTCTCTGAACACTGCTGATGTTGTGTAGCCAATAAAAGATATTCACTAGATAATAGTGTATATTGTGAGATTATTAGATTTCTTTTCATCCTAAAGGTCATTTGCTCTTCATTGTAGTGAAATCTGAATACAGTAAGTGAAACATGAGTATTTAAATTTTTTTTTTTAATCCATTGTGTGTAATCTATTCCATCAGGGAATGAGACTGCCTTATATGTACCTGTAGATTTTTCTTACAGTGAGCTTAGGCTAAAAAAAAATAAATATATTTAAACAGCTGGGACTCCTGCACTGTATAGATCTCACAAAAAGTAGCATAGTTTTTAAAAAATGCCGAACTCCCTTGACATGAAATTTTATTTTGCTGCAGTTAATTTCTTGAACTTGTTCATGAATATTCACTTGTTATGATTGTCTTCAGAGACAGGGAACCTTGTGAGCAAATGATCTCTTAAAATATTAAATTCCTGTGGAAAATGAGAATTTAAAACTTCTGGAGGAGATTTAAACACATGCCATCCTAGTAGTGAATCAAATGAGTTTTTGACCTTTGCCATAATTTTGGCTGAATTATCTTTCTGTGAAATTATATTGCAACTTATATATTTAAGATTTGACAGACAATGTGATGTAAAAAGTGCAAAGACTTGAGTGATAATCGAGAGTAAGTAGATATGGCCAAAAAGAATTCAGGGAACTACCAGTGTGTGCCACCAGGTAGCCAGAGCATTAAAAAAAAAACTTTTATATGCCTTGATTTTAAAAGTGAACTTTAGTTAGCCACTGAAATATGGAAATCCCCAAAAATTAAAGCTGATGTGAATAATTATGAAAAATTGGTGCACATTTATGTCTATGAGAACAGTTTTATTAATCCCAGTACAATAGAAATTCTAGTGACTGAAATACTGATGTAGCATCCGGATGTGGTGTTGGGCACTAATCAAAAATTCACATTCATGCAAAACTTTATAGATACAAAATTATAAGGATTTCCTCTTTCTCTGGCACACAGAAACTGACTTGCATGTAAGAACCAAATCAACATTTTTAAGGTGTTCAAATATCAAATATTATCAGAGTAAAAGTAATGTATTTTTTTCTTTATATTAAAACTCATGCTTAATATTATACTTTTTTTTTTTTGCTTGTGATACTTGGTTTGTTCATTCAAGATTAAGTTTTTGCTACAAGAAATAGCAAATAGTATTTTATTTTTTAATTTCTCATTTTTGTTTACAACTTCATAGTACATTGCCAGATTCAATCACCTCCTTCTTGAGCTGGGGAACCCTGTTTTTCCATACATTTAAAGTATTCTGTGCTACTGAAAAATCGTAGCATGTTTTTTTATCTTGTGTATATTTTGAGGAGGCTCCATGGGTTTAGACAGCAGTATATCTTCTTCTATACTCCACTTAAAGAATCTGAAATTTTACTGAACATATGTAGAATTGATATTTAACAAGAAATTGCGACAATTCTTTACAGAAATGGTAACATCATCTTCATTCTTTAAATTCTCATTGAAAGTCTCAAAGGTCTAAAATAATTTTGAATACTTAACAAAATACTATCTTTTTCTAAATATTTATAGATGCTAAAGATTCTATTCCATGTATCTGCCTTATCTGTTTATTATATTCTTTTCCAATTTTCCTATTGAAAAATCACGCTTTTTTTTCCCTATATTTTCCATTTCTTCTGAGAAATTTAAAAATTGACCATCCTTTCTTGTTGTCCACAGTATCTATTAAGTAAGAGCAAGTAGGTTGATTATGTTTTTAAATAGTACTTGGTCCAAATAACTTAGGTTTATTCATCTTGAACCTCAGGAAGATATTATTCTTTAAGATGGTGTGCTACAAAGAAAGACTCTGGAAAGAAATTGCCTTTGACTTGTTTGTATTAAACTCCAAGGTGAATAAGTATTTTGGAATTTTTCTTCACCCATTTCCTCAGATGGTCCTTTTCACCAATTACCCACCAGCCCTCAATTTCTCTTAAGTGTTTCTTACAGACTGTGAAAAAGATTTTATTGGTACTTTTCACATTCCTCCCACATCTTCTGGCCTCAATTTTTACAGTTTTACTGTTTACTTTTCAGAAATTTTTTTAATTTTTTTTTTTACATTGTTTGGGAGTGACTTCCACTTTTTGAAGGACATATTATACTTTTTATCTTCCCCTTTATTCTGCTGTGTAAGCTTTTATTTTGTCCCTTTACTTTTCCTCTGAACTTCTATTATAGTGTGTCTGAAAAAGATACTCTTATACTTCATTTTACCCATTTTGCTTCTTGCAGATTTGCCTGTGCAGCATTCATATTTTAACTAAGTTCTCTTCCTGAATTACTATGAATGCAGTTACCTGAGACCATAATAAGTCGTAGTGGTCTCAGCTTATGACATATCTTGACTACACTAAATATGTCTCTAATCTTAAAACAGATATAGAATTAACTAAAGTAAAAATTGCAAATTCTTTTCTATAAAAATGCCCCAGATTTCCTTTATTTTCTATTTAAAAAAAAGATTAAATATATGCTGCAGTTTTATTAGGGTGATGCAGGAGAAAGACAAAGGCAAGGGAGGGAAGGCCAAGCAAGGCAGGGTAAGCAAGGAATGAGAAGGCTGCTACTGTTGAGATTCATTGTTTCTTCAGAGCAGAATATATTGCAGTATTTTTAGTTTGTAATTTGAATCACTGTTATAATTCCCAAATATTTATCACTTATTTTTTGTAATGAAAACAAATTCAGTTTCTCAATGACTTTTTCTGAGAAGCTCTTTATCCTAAAGAGAAAATCCAGGGAAAAAAAAAAAAAAAAAAAAGTTGGAGGAAACAGAATAGATCTTTTTGCCTACACATTCCATACTGGCTTAAAAAAATACAGGTCACCAATGTGCTTGCTTAGCACCTCTGCTCAGGACAGTGTGTGCTCAGGGACAGCTGTGAACCTACGTCTGCCCTCTGTGCCGGTCATTCCCTCATACCACCTCAGCTTTTACTTTTCTGTCTGACAGATTAAGAAAGAGCAAACCTCATTTTACACAGCTTGATTCACACAGGACTCTCTTTACCTATTCCCACATGTACACTCCCCTTATTTATTCTCTCCTCTGTGGAAACATCAGAGAAATGACTCATGCACAGAAGGGAGCACCCATCCAGTTTTTCTGGAGGGAACTGATAGACCCACTACCTGTTAAACGATCAGCTCAGTTGCAGTTGCTTCAATTCAAGAATATAGTCACAACATGTGGGAAGAACCATGAATCAGAAATTACTAAATTCAGAGCTATTACCATGAATCATGCTGTCACCTCAGTGCAGGAATTGTCATTCTAGTGCTGCTCCCAGCATGCAGAAAGAGAGTGAACTGTATTAATTTAGAAAAAAAATGCCCTTTGCAGAGTGTGATTTTCATAGATATCTTAGACCAATAGGTGCCACCATTGCACTGTGATAGTCACACAAAGTCTGAAGGAAAAAAATGAGAGGAACTCTTTTGTTTCATAGCTTAGAAAAATGCATTTTCTGGGGGAAATAATAAGCAGGGGGTTTTTCCCCCTTGGAAAAAGCAATTTTGGAAATGTAATTTTGTTGTTGGGGTTCTTGTTTTCATTTCTTTTCCTTCCTGTCTTATTTTTTCTGTCTGATTTATTCTAGCCTCAATGTCACAACCTTGACATTTCTTTGTAATGATTCAAAGCCTTTGATCACAAGTATCCAAATGAATTAAGCTTTAGTAAACTGCGTGGATGTGCCTTTGTGTCATTTTGCGACTGAGCCAACACTACCACAGAATAACTTCATTTGATTAATTTCTCATTCTTTTGGTGATCTAAATAGGCCTGCTCTTACAATTCTTTATTGGATTTTTTTTTTATGGAAGTCACACTAGATATACTGTTGCAAGTTACAAGGTACCATGGAAAATTCTGTAGAGAACAGAATGTTTTGATACTGGTACTCCTTTGTTCCAAATGTAAAGAATGGAAGTATGGGTTTTGGAGATATTACTGACTTCTGTGCCGATACTAGATTATTCTTCCAAGCCTCTGAGTACTGCTGTTTACTAGGTAAAGATTGAAGAGAACAGCACTCTTCACAGTTAGAAATTCTGGAACTTAATTATTAATCCACTTAGCTGACTTTATAGTGGAATGTATTAAATGCAATTTCTTTTCCTATTTGTAGGCAACTGTAATCATGTTACTGAGAAATGGCTTATACACATATACTTGCAAAGCTAATTTAGATGATAAGGGAAGTTTCCTATACTACCCAACTTACTTGTCTGAACTCAATTTAGTTTGAATCTCCAAGATGAGAAGAAAAATCCATAATCAATATCTTTTCAGTTCTGATCTTTCAGTTCTTAACTCTTCTAGATGAGTCAGCAGTTACTGAAGGTTTGTGTAATTGAAATGGATGTAGAAAATATGATAAAGTAACTTCACTTTGTAATAATTCTAAAATAATTTACTAGCAGTAAATCAACACCAGTATGACCGGAATTGCACCAAACAACATAAAGGTGAAAGACTTGCCCTACTTTCTTTGGTTATCTAGTCTTATCTGCATGACTATATTTTATTTGGTTATATTTTGCTTAATCCTGTAATGTGTCACTAATGTACTAGTTGGAATGCCCCATTGAATCACTTTTACATTGCACAGGTATCTAGAGCACCTAAATTTTTCCCAGTAGGCAAACCAGTTATTCCACCTTTTCCATGAAACTATTGTCAGGGAAGAAAAACAGATCTATAATGTCCCACATCTTAGTCAATGCCAGTGTGGTGAGGAGTGCTAGGGGAGATCTTAAAAACACCCTGCTTTATTGCCTGACAACAAAGAAATGCTTGCACACTTCAGTGCAGCACAATGTCTGGACCACTATGCATTATTTTAAAAGAGTTTAATTAATCAAAATTAATTTCTGCTATCTCTCTGCCTTATCTAAAATAGGCATGCCATATGTTGTCGGTTGCTTTCTTTCCCAGTAAATTTATGCTAGCTCATGTATCTCTGCATTGCTTTCCTTACAGAAGGCTGCTGAAAATATGTGCAACCGTAAACTAAATAGGGTAAGGGAATGTGCTGATACACCATTATTTTTATCATTTGCTCAACTACAAATCGGCAGTTTTGGTCTTTGTCAGCAGTACAGCAGCACCGCCCAGGCAGTGTCTGGCTGCAGCCTGGGGTTAGCTCAGTGTCCTGGTTTGGCACTGGCCAAACTCCAGGAAGCCATAAAAGTCACTCACTCACTCTCCCCTGCCAGAGCTTGGCAGAGGAGAGGAAAATTTAATGGAGGGTTCATGACTTGAGATAAGGACTGGGAGAAAACACTCTAAGGGCAAAACGGCTCATCTTAGAGATACAAAGTGAGTTTGTTATGAACAAAATCAGGCTAGGATAATCAGAAGTAAATTAAGCCCTTAAAGAACATTTTTTGCCCAGCCCCTCTCTGCTTCCCACCGACAGTGCAGGCAGACAGGGCATGAGGGTTTGGTCAGTTCATCACCGAGGTTTTCTTCCGCTGCTCAGGAGATCAGTCCTTCCCCTGTGAGGCCGTGGGGTCCCTCCCACGGGAGACAGCTCTCCATGAACTTCTCCGGCGTGGGTTCACTCCCAGGAGAGCAGCCAAACCGCACCTGCCGCAGCGTGAGTCCCTCCACGGGCACACAGTGCTCCCAAACCTGCTGCGGTGTGGGTCACTCTTCCGTGGGGTGCAGTCCAACAAGGACAGGCTGCTCCAGCCTGGGCCCAGGGCCCCTCTTTCCACTGGATCACAGCCTCCTCCAGGCATCCACCCGCTATGGCATGGGCACCTTTCCCA
>JANRMJ010000001.1:131844457-131868768 GCA_025584955.1 Alethe diademata
AGGAGTGGTGGTCTGAGTTTGCATCTTAGCTTGTTGGGAAAATCCTATATAAGAGGTAGCATTGGGGAGAGTTAGTGCCTTTTGCCTTTTGCCTTTCTGCTTTGCTGCCACTGTTTTTCCAGCCATCAACACCCAAGAAGAAGACAGGAGCTGCTGCACCGACCTCGGCCCCGCCAGGACCTTCGGGAACAGCCTCTGCTTCAACTTGGGACTCTAAACTAAACTTAGTAAGGACTTTGATGTCTGTGACAGTGCCTTGGAGACTGATGTGCTTCTGCAATAAATAGCGTTTTTACAACTATTAGCTGCTTGCTTTTTTAGAGAAGTACCTGACGAAGTTAGTGCCTAAAGCGCTGGAGATCGTAACCTCACGCTTCATATCATGCTTGCTGTTTCATTTTAGCTTTTGTAGCACCTGAGATTCATTTTCCCTACTAAAATGTCTTTACTAAGACATTCCTTATACATTTCTTGTGTCTAAAGAAATTACTAAAAATTAAGAATCATAGTAATGATCACTGCATATTGTCTACACATATGTAGGCAAATACACACATACACATGTACAAATACATACATACTTTGGTATCCATTATGATCATAATCTCTTTACAAATCAAAGATCTCTTAGCTTCCAAAGGAGCTAGCACAGTTTCCAGAGATGACTTGATTACTCAGCAGCGGAGCTTTTTTAAAGTAGGGAAGCTGAGTTACAGATCCATACCATGCCTGGGATATTTGCTGGGTATGGTTCATGAATAAGACTGGTCTTCCCAGGAAAGGGCCAAAACAGCAGATGGTTACATACACAAGTGAATGATCTAGGCTGGAGGTGCCATACCACTGATAATCAGGAAGGATAAAATGATTAAAGCTTCAGTTAAAACACTTGTATTTCCCACTTGGCATTAGAATCTGATCTTCCCTAGTGCAAAATTTGGTTGGTTAAAACACGGAAATCCAAAATACTGGAACGGGAAAATTTTTTATATACCTCACATATTCCAGTCTTGGTTGTCTTTTTTCTCTGATATTATGAATAGGGTTGCAATAGGGTTGCAATAATTTCAAAAAATCCCTTTCTAAGCTTAATAATTGTGCATACATTTGAATTGTATTCTAAATTCTTTGTAGTTGTCTAGTGTACACTTTTGTGGAAGAGGTATTTGACAGAATTTTTAAACTATATATTTGTTAAAAAGCTGATTTTGATAAAAGGGTATTACTTACCTAGTACACACATGCACAGTAAGTTAGTTTCTTTGCTTTTTAGTCTTAGCAGAGAGTGTTTCAGAAGGATTTGGAGAAAGACTAACTGCTGTTCTGTTTACAACAGTTGAAGTAGGAAGCAATCTTGTGGTAAATAATCCATCTCTTCTCTGGTGACCAGCAACAGAACCCCAAAGAATTGCCTGAAGTTGTGCCAGTGTAGGTTTAGGTTGGATATTAGAAAAAGGTTCTTCACCCCAGAGAGTGGTTGGGCACTGGAACAGCTCCCCAGGGCAGTGGTCACAACACAGAGCCTGGGACAGTTGGAGTAGCATTTCAACAATGCTCTCAGGCACGTGGTGTGACTCTTGGGGATGGTCCTATGCAGGGCCAGGGGTTCGACTCAATGATCCTTGAGTGTCCCTTCCAACTCAGCTTATTCCATGATTCTGTGATCTATTTGAGTTTTAATATTAAATAAGAGTACAGAGAATCAGAAACTAAACATCAGTACTGTGTCATGGTAGTGAATAGAAATTTGAACTGAACTGAAAGTTAAGGGAGGACAGCCATCAGATTAATTAAAAGCCAGATGAAAAACTCCCAACAAGCAAAACATTGGAGAGCTTGTCTAGAATTTTAACTATTATGGCATTAATAACATATCATGGAAAAAAATTATTTTTCTGATTAAAAACTTCAAGTGTTTAGAAAATTTGTAAGTTACAAATGGGCAGGGTTTGGTTGGGGTTTGTTTTGTTGTTGGTTTTGTTTGTTTGTTTGTTTGCTTAATCATTTTTGTTGGATTTTTGTTGTTTTTTTTTTTTTTTGTAGTTTTTTGTGGTTTTTTAATAAGGTCTCCTAAGTAAAATAAAAATATTTATTCCATTCTTTACAAACAGGATCTAGTACTTCTAGCTTTCACTTGGAATTCCACAGATGAGCTTAATTTGCCACTTCTGCCACAGATTTCCATAGTAATGTAACACAAGATGAGTGGAAGAAGTGACCTGAAAATGATGCCTCTCTTTGCTTCATGGAGGAAATTAAGTTTCTTGTTCTACTGCTGTGCATGAGGGGTAGAAAACATTCTCCTCTCCTCATTCCATTGGGGTTTGGGAACCAACACATACTGCTTAGAGGAGGACTCTACCTTCATGTTGCTGAAATTGAGATGAATCCTCAATTCTCTCATACAGTGTCATAGACAAGGTCACTCTCAGACCAAGAAAATATATGTGAAATAGTATATCAGGAAACACTTGTGATGTTTGCAAGTAAAACTGAAAGATAACGATATTTAATGATATTCTTTAATATTAAAGGAAGACTTTTAAGAATGCAAGGAATCTTCAGGCAAAATAAAGGACAGAAGGCCTTACTTTGTGGGCCAGGATCTAAAATTGAGAAAAGCTCAGATTTCTTCTTCCAGATAATTTTATTTTCTTGGATTTTTGTTTCTTTAATTTTTAATGTAGAGACAGTTCTAGGTCAGAGGGGCCATTTCAAGTCTTATTAGACAGCTTGCATTTATATACCTTAACATAACAAAGAATCAGTTTAAAACTGCAATTTCCATCCTTTCAAGGAGTTTATATTCAAGTGAAAAAAAATTATAAAATGAAGAATGAAGATTGTCTTAAACCTGTAGAACTGTTTAAATACTGTTATATTTTGTTCTAAAAATTATCAAAGAAAATTAATACATGTCACTAACCACTGTCAATGGCATTCAAAATTTAATTACCTCATCCTGAAGTACATCTAATGTCAAATTCAATTAACATTGCCATCTGAAAAATGCTTTCATAATGAATTTCAAACAATTGACTGATGTTTTAATAATAATTGATGGCTAGACATTCCAACGGCCATTTGGAAAACACTGCCTTTTAATGAGGAAAAGTACAACAACATTGAATTTAGTAGTGTTATTCTTTTTTCTTTAAATGGCCTTCTGCAATAAAATAATAAATTTCAGCAGAGCCTTAGAACAATCAGACACGAGCCAAGGCACCTTTGCCTAAGAAAGACACAAGATAAAAGTAGTCTGCTGAAAGTGCCATATTAGGACAAAGTAGATTTCTAAATTTTGACTGATTTTAGAGAATCGATATTTAATATTGATGAATCTATTAAAAGTGTCTTGGGCTGTTTTTGAAGTAGAAACTCTTCAGAAAAGCCTAGAGAAAAAAATGAACAAATTCTAGTGAATTTAACTCTAAGAAAAAAGAAAATCATGGATGAATGTGATTTAAAAGAAGCTAATGGAAAGGGAGGGATCTTTAGGGTTGCTTTGGATGAAACACCTATATAACAACATGCCTCATTATAGCTTCTATTGATGAGCAGATGTCATAGGTATGAAATATCCCTTTGGTCAGTTTGGGTAAGCTGTCCCAGCAGTGTCCCTTCCCATCCTCTACTCCACCCCCAGCCTCTCTTTTTTGGGAAGGGACTGTTGGAGCCCTGATGCTCTGTGAGTACAGCTCAGCACTAGCCAAGCTCCTATTGTGTTAAAAACACTCTTCTACCTAAAAATGCAAAGGAACAGTACTATAAGTATTGCAGTCCTTGGTTTTGGTTAGCTTGGAACCTAATAGCAGCCTACAAAAAGTTTGCCTGTTTCTACATCCCTAGATTATATTATCTCACATAAATTATATTCTGTGTATAGTTCTAAAATGTTTTACAATTCTAGCATGAAAATTGCTATATGCCCATTATCATTACCAAAGAGGAAATAACATGTTATAACAATTTAAATTCATGGAAGAGAACATGGCACTTGGTTCTTCTAAAAAATCTTTGGATAATATTTTTTATCATAGCTGTTATTTAATGTATCATATGCCATAGCTTGGAAATGTCAAGTGATACCATAATAAATTGCAAATCTATTCAAATTCTACCTTTTACTAAGTAGTTACTCCCCCCTCAAATCTGAACTATGACTAGATAATATAAAGAAAATGCTGATATCCTTTAACTACAGGCTGGGAGCAAAATCACTGAGGATTTAAGGAAAACAATCTTAAGGAACATGATCCATATGCTTTTATTTTTTAATTTTAAGGAATGTGTTTGTATACTAGGGCTAATAATTTGATTTATGTTGTATTTGAAAACAAAGATGATGACCTTGAAGAATTTGGACCCAAGTGAGAGGTAAAGCTAAGATGAACATTCTGTAACAGTCTTGCAACAAATCCTGAACAATGCTTTATTCTCTAAACCATTGTTGCTCTCCTTGGATTCACCTCTACCTTAGTTAAAAACTAAACAAACAAAATGATCCAGCCACAAAGAAGCAAAAAAACCCAAACACAAGACTATGAGATCAATCCTATAAATTTCTTGTTAAGAATAACTGTGAAAACCTCTTTCATTAGAATTCTTAATTGATGAGCTTAACACATAGCCCATTCCTGTTTTGTATGCACTGCACATAGTTCAGCAGTGTTGCATATTGAGAAGGAGAGATATTATTTACCATCATAAAATGTCATGTCTTTTCCTGCCAAAACTCTTTGTCCATCTTTAAAGTAATTAGTTTTGTCATGACTATTCAGAAGTCATTAATAGAAAATTCTGGCTGATTAGGCACGTCCAGGGCCAAGACTGACAAATAGTGATTCCTCTGATTTACATGGATTCCCAGAGTAAATGTTTATCTGATACTGAGCCAAATTGCCTACATCCTTTGTATTATGTTATTAAAGATTACTTTTGCTCTTGATCACACAATTTCACTGCCCTTGTAAAAAATGGGAGAGAAGGCTCAAATACCTATTACTTACCTGTGGGGACTAAAGTCTAAATGCATTCAGCTATTGTTCAAGAGATAGCATTTCCAATAGCTTTTGTATTTTCCTGTTGGCAGGAGAAGGAAACTTAAAAAAAAAAATAGCACAAAACCGGCTTTTTTAAAAAGAGAGCTCCCACTCCACACAATAAACCAAAAGTGTGCAGTCTTTGTTGATTATTTTCCTTCTTCTCCATCTACTGATTTCATGTATTCTATTGACAAACCTACAGAGAAATACTGGTTGCACTGCATTGCTCACGTTTTGGAAACATCTGCAAATTAACTGCTGCCAAAGTTAAGAACATATAAGAGTAGTCTGCATTCCAAGAAAGAGGTAAAACAAACAAGGAAACAAACTTCTGCAATGGGAACACAAAGGTTAATTCTTAGAAATCAATTTTCTTCTGAAATTCATATCTCTACTTAAATTGCTTCTGTAAACATTTTTTTTTTCCTAGATTTTCTACAAAGGCACATGAGTTCATGAAGAGATAAACTTGAAAACTGTCTATAACATTGCGTGTGTTGTGGAATTTTTGCTGATTAAGCACAAATTAGGACATTTATATTCAAAAGTTGTTTCCAGTCAGACAAAGGACATCATGAACCACTCCCAAATTGAGGGGGTGGTATTTCTAAGTATTCTTAATTATGTCCTATGATGCATTATCTCTAGGAAGAAATACCAATCAAATTCTATGTGCTGTCTTATGAATCACCTAATAATTTTAGTGTAAATATCTGCTAACACTGGTCTTTTATGTTGTGAGTTTATAAGTTTCCAGCTTAGTATTAAAGATCATGAATTAATAATTTCTGGTTTCTATTAAACAAAGGAGCCACATAAATTGCCTTTATTACTGTGAATAACATAAAAGAGTGAGGGAAGCTATATGGTGAAAATCATGCTGAACAGAAAGCTTTTAAAATGACACTGGCATTGCAGCTATGAAAGAACACTGGGATTCAGATTAATATTCTAAAAGTTAGAGAAAACAGGAGGAAAATAACATTTTGAAAGATTTTTAGTCCCATGTAAAGTTAAAGAAAGTTTGAGAAGCTTTTGCACGTTTAGATAAGCAAATTTCCCATGACAATTTTGCTCACAGCTACAAGAACATGAAAAAGAAGTCAGTCACATGGTAGGAGTAATGCAACCTAGGGATAAAAAAAAATTGTCTCTTTCTGTCTTTCAGCTTCTTGCCAGACTGAAACACAGTTTATATACTACCTTTTACTAATTTTTTTCATAAACATCCCAAGACTTAGTTCATAGCAATTTTCATTAAAGTAATAGCTGTTTTGTGAGAGTAACACAAAAGTGTAAATAAAAATAACTTGAAGATGATGTAAATCGGGGCATTTTATAAAGAATATTCCACATATAGAGTGAAACATAGTCCCTTTGAAAGAAAATTATTAAGGATCCTACATTTGATAGCATAAATATGCACATTTATATTGATGTCAGCAAAAATAAAAGTAAGTCATTTACCACTGCAAAAATGGTCTTTCATGTTAGTTTTTGAAAATTTGAGGAATGTTTCATTTCCTGAATACTATCTCTGTCAGCATTCTGGAAGTGAAAGAGTCAGAGATGCATTGCTTCAGCATCCAACCAGATGTGTCTTTCTCTACTGAACTTAGTTTTGTGAAGTGTATAAAAGCAAATAATAGAATCGATTACTCAGCTCCATAATGAATATTCATTGTGCATTGTTTGATTGCAGCCCCTGACAGGAAGAAATAAAAATAGTACAGAGGCCTTCAGAGGATATATTTTCACTCATTTCCATACTTCTCCTTTGACATCCTGTACTAGTTTCACCACTGTTTCAAAGAGTGAGAAAATTATTGGGATTTAGATATAGAATCTCGCTCAAAATTTGTTGTGAACTACAAGTGTGGTTTCACTTCAACAGCTTCAAAAAGGGTCTTTCTATGCTTTAGTTCATTTAAAGAAAAAATGAAATGCATGACAAGCATTCAAAGTGGCATTCTATTACACTTACTATATATTATAATTATTATTACAATAAATTGAGAAAGGTTATTATAGTTGTATTGAACAATAAATTACTATTATATAACAAATTAATACATAAGTAATACAAATAAATGTAATATTTAAATATATAAATACATTTCTGAATTTTACACTTAATCATCATGTGATGCCAGGTTAGAAAACTGTGCGTGATTTTTCTTTTCTTGCCATTCCAGAAGTCCATTCTGGGACTTAATATTAAGACAATAAAATCCATGTTTCTACATGTGCAGGTTAGCTACCTTTTAAAGCTTCCATTATAGTCAACAGATATTTAGTTGGGTAGTCAGTGTGACTTGGACTTGGTTTATATCTAGCACAGGTGAAGGTTAACCTCCATAAATTGAATTAACTTAATGAGCTGTCATTTAGTGGTGATGAACATGTATATCTCCCACTATATCTCATGCTTTCTTATATTTAGGCAGTACTGTAAACAGAACCAGAATATCTTAGTGCTCTTAGACTAACATATTCTCATTTCTATTAGTAGTACTCAGAAAAAATATAGAAATTGTGGAGATTGACACCAAAAATAGATTTGTTATATCAGAGGTGATTTATCTGTTTTGTGAAAAAAAGGAATCAATCTTAAGATTGCCTGTAGACAGCCTCTAGGCCTGCAGATTGCTGGTGTGTGTCCTGATAGCAATATCCTTGCCATGTCCTTTGGAAATGGCAAGGCACAAGACATAGATATAATATAGGAAATTCTATCATTTCCTTGAAAATTCTTTAAGAAGAGAATTTTATGTCATTGTGGATTCTTCTGCCCATTTTCCTGCCCATTTTCCTGCCCATTTTCTGCCCTTTCTTATAAAGAAACCTGGGGAATCAGTTTTCTCTGTAATTACATTTCTACTCGTAGGTCAAAAACATGTTGTTATTTGTGACCTGACATGATTATTGAATTTCTGATGGAAGATCAGTAATTTTATAAAAAATTGTATTTTTCATTCCAGAGGATTCTTTACATTGTTCAGCTAGTTCATTGTAAACATGGAGAGATTGCTAAAGAGTAGATTTCCATGTATAATGTGCAGCATTAGACCTTATTCGTCCTACAATTCATTGTATCCTAGATGGCACTGATTCCGTGTTATTTTACTCTTATTCGAGTCCTGTTAATTCTTTAGGATAAATGAAAAATATTCGTAATCAGATCTGGAAATTTGTCATGCTCATTTTGGAAAAACAATTTACATCTGCACAGGGAAAAATAAAACTAGGCAGGGGAGCATTTAAGATGAAAAGAAAGATATTGAAACCAGTTTGCTCCTCAACTACAATACTGTAGATATTGAACAATATGATAATCTCAAAGAAACAAAATATACTTTACTTTTAAATAAGATATATTACCAAATGTCTTTACCCATTGTCTCAAGACTTTCCAGTAAACTGCTAGTATACATCTATTTGTTACCTTCCTCTCTACAACCTTACCCATATTTTTTTTAACTAAGGCAAGAAAAATGGAGCCTGTACTTTCATATTTTAACTTAAGTGCTTAACACCTTTCTGATCTGAAAGTGTTCTAGTGCTGCTAGGTACCCCATATTCTTTCTGCTTCAGCAGCTCGATTTGTGACACAGGGTCATAGAATTGTTACTGAATCTATCTTTCAGTTTCTTGGTTGTCTTTTGGTTGACAGAAAATGACATGAGCTGGCAATGTGGTCTTGCAGCCCAGAAAGCCAACTGTATTCTGGGCTGCATCAACAGGAACGTGGCCAATAGGCCAAGGGAGGGGATTCTGCCCCTCTACTCTGCTTTTGTGACACCCCACATGGAGTGTTGCATTCAGCTCTGGTGTCCCCAACATAAGAAGGACATGGAACTGCTGGAGCAAGTCCAAAAGTAAAATTTACGATCTTTGCTACAGTATCCTGGTCTGAATATTGTGGGATTTTTTACCACCTAAAATTTTGCACAAAAAATAAACACATTCTGCTAGAACTTTACTTTTTACTAGACAAAAGTATACACCAATATATTCACATCTCAGACACAAGGGGATTGTTGGAGTTTCTGTCTCTGACCTTTGTTACATGTCAATGAGGCAGTGAATAAATTAAATAAGTGAGCATGGATCAATGAAAACTAACTACATCCTGGGAAACTAACTAGGGATATGCATACTATTAAAAGTTAAAAGATTAATAGCCTAATTTTGTTCCAATAATAATTGAAATGGTTTAGCTAATGACTTTAAAGGCTCTAAGGAAGTTATTGTCTCCTTAAATTGAGTACGATTTGTTGAAGAAGTAGGAAATATTAAGGACTAGCAAGAGAACACAAGCACCGGAAACAATACAGGGACGAAGTGGAAAGATAGTTTAATTATTGGACTTTAATTTACAAGCAATAAGGTGAATCTTGCACTTGTATCTTCTATGAGCTCTGGGACAAATTATTCCGCAGAGTACTCAGCTCAGCAAATGCTATCTGTAGTCACAATCAATACAGAGCAAGAGGTGCTGAGCTTATCAGAACACTTAAACAGATGTTTATGGTCCCTAGATGCATCTGTTTGGCTGTAGAAACCACCTCATGATTAGTGGTGGCTGAATAAAGCAGCTTGGTGTCCCTCCCAGAAAGCAGTTACAGTACTAAGTGAAATAGATAAAAAGACAGGGTAGGACAGTCGGCAGAGTTCAGGGAGCTAATTCATACAGCTATATAGGCACTTAGACTTAAGACCTGGAGTGCACCAGACTTCAGGATGCACAGTCTGAGTAATATAGCTAATGCTTCTAAGGCTCAGGCATAAAGTTGGAATATCCAGCAGTTTGGAATCCCATGGGAGAGAGGAAAAGAATCAGTAACCACACAGTGGTAACCAATATTAGAAACAGTAAATCCTACTTAATGTCGATGGAGTAAGACTCATAGACAAATATTTTGTCTAAAACAGGGTGGAAGAAAATATAAATGCAAGGATTAGGATGTTTATCTTAATCCATACCAGAACATCTGGTAAGAAAGGAGCAGAATAATCATTAAGTGAATCTACTGAAAAAAAAGTAACTCTCATCAGCACAAGCAGTTAATTATACAACTCATACTAAAAAAAAAAAAAAAAAAAAGGAAGAAAAAAGAAAAAAAGGGGCTGTAACTCTAAATTCTCTTGAACTTTTTTTCTCTCCCAAGGATAGCTCTGCAAAGCCATTAGTAAGTTTTTGCTTGCAGAAACTGCCAAAGAAACAAAATATGTAAGCTGCAAAACATGTATAACATTTATAAATGGCTGCAAACTAATTCAAACTGTAAAAAGTTAAAAAGTATGGGGTTTTGTTTAGTGGAACTGAAATCCCACAGGATTGCCTTGAGTTTCCAAATTTCTCCAGCTGTTCTTTAATGAATTGCTTCCTTACAAGGTTTCTGCAAACCAGCACATTAGCTAAGTGAGCTCTATGAGTCAGCAAGGGAAGCATTGGACAGTCATTTCCAGAGCTGCTAATAGAATGTAGCTGCCTCCAGGAAAACTACTTCTGCCTTTTTAGGATGTCAATAGTCCAAGTAGCCTGGCTGTGAGGTGGACAGCTGTGTTGGAAGGGAGTTGCTCTAGCCATCTGGAAAGCTTGGGAGATGCTTCATCAAATCTGCAGACCAGGAGAAAAAAGAGACAGTGGAAAAAGAAACCTTGACACTTTCCCCTGTGAAATGCTTTTAACTAAATAGCGGCCTGCAAACATGGTCAAGCTCATGCCCTGACACCTGGGTGTGCTGCCGTTTGCCTCCATGGGACCTCTGCTCCTTTGCTTACCAATGTTGTGGCCTTTTTGGCTGGTTCACAGGAAGAACAGCTGTGGTGTGCACAGGATTGGAGAGAGAAACATCTCAGCAGATGGGGAGCAGCAGAAATTTGTAAAATGAGTTGTAGGAGCTGGGGAAAATCATTCTAAATGTATTTGGAAGACTGAGGAAACTGAATGATTTAGTTTCTTGATTTCCATATGAAATATTGTTATGATTTAGTATTCCCCTGAAATACTGCATTTCTGTCAATATTTTTTAACCAGCTCTAATCTCATGACCTATTCAAAGAAGTTAAGCACTTTTTCTTGTTCCACATAAGTGGACAACAGAATAGCTCATACTTATTATTATTATGCATTTTTAATTTATACTTTTAATTTAGAGAGTCAATTTAGTCTTGCAAGAAAAACAAATTAAAAAAAAAAATGCCACCAAATGTCATATAATTTGGAGCTGTAATATCCAGTTGAGAAATCCAACCCAGATGTTAAGACTGTCAGCATCCATTCTCTTGACCTTTTAGTCCTGAACCCATGTATTTTTTCTTGACTCTTAAGATTTCTAGGCCTGGGACGAAGTTTTTTTCCTTCTATTGTAAGTTATCACTCTCTAGCTTTGGGGCTAAATTGGAAATCTGCTTGTCTAATTTAACACTTAAATATGTTATTAGTTTTTGTATTATTACTGACTAAAGTATTTGCTGCTCAGATGGGGGTGAAAAATAGCTTCTCAACAAAGAAGCCTGGATTAATTTTCATTCATTAACTTTGAAAGGACATAAACATCCTGGACAATGTATTCATTCAAAATTTATCATTTCTCCTTATGTTTTAATCATGTTTTAGCAACTAATCTTATTCTTCAAGAAAGCCAGTAATAAGATAATGAATTAGAACTCCACTAAAAAAATGCATTGAAACTGCTTTTCTGCAGATTACTTAGCCCTACTGCAATGAAACATTTTAAGGATTTACACTTAGACACAACACAAACTTCCATGCTCATATATATATGCACACATATATGTGTATATGTATGAAAAAATTAATTCCTGCTATGTAATTTCTATTTGTTGGGATTAGCATGGGCTGTAATTGACAATAATTTTATGGACACGCACATACACGTATATATTTTATATTAAGTTTGAATTTATCTTCTAAAATATTTTTCAAATCCTTGTATGGGAAGTTCACACAATTGTTTTTATGATAAAATGAGAAGCTGAAAAAATGTCTAGGGAATAACATCAATAACATCCATTATCATACATATACACACATACTACAAAACTATTTTTTATCAACAGATATTGGAATATCATCACAATTTTCTGAATGCTCAAAATTATGTCATATGACTTGCATCAGGAGAAAAGTTGCCAAATACAACACACAACAAGTAGTGAAGAATTTCAGGTCCTTACCAGAGGATGAGGAGTTCAACAGAGTGAAAACTACCAAAAACTTGATCTTCCCAAATCTTATGGCTGCCTTAACTCTTAGAATCTTTGGCACCCTATTAGGTCTTTCTCTTCTCGACCATTAACTAACTTCTGGTTAGATATTTGGTCTTCAGGGAATTAATATTTTTTTCAAAAGAGAAAAAAACCCAAAACCCAGCAAAACACTTTTTTTTGTTGCAAGTTGTTTGATCAGAATTATTTGGTTAGGTAGCTGAGCAAACAGGGTTGAAGGAATCAGATCCATCCTCATTTGTATTGTAGAGTTTTATGGA
This sequence comes from Alethe diademata, assembly GCA_025584955.1. Classification (NCBI taxonomy): domain Eukaryota; kingdom Metazoa; phylum Chordata; class Aves; order Passeriformes; family Muscicapidae; genus Alethe; species Alethe diademata. The sequence continues at coordinate 131,857,020 of JANRMJ010000001.1, forward strand.
AGTCTCTAGAGAAAGAAACATTGTTTTCGTTTTTTGCAGGTATGTAGAATCGCTTTTAGAAAGCAGAAAAGTAAAGAATATAGGGAATACCAACATATATTGAGGAAAAACACTTTAAGTTCATGCTGTTTCTTCATACCTTCTACACATCTAAGCGTTTTTTCAACTACAGCTCACCAAAAAAATCTGTATGCTAAATAATGCAACATGATGTCCAATGAGGTTATTGTTAAATCAGTCTAAATTTCAACTATAGTTTGATGCCTTATCATACAGAAAGAACAATTTTGCTAAAGTAATTAATTGATTCAGAAGCCAAGAATTTTTTTCAGGATGCTGGTATGGCCACAGATACAAATCACTTTTGGAGGGTGATTAGATAAAATCTTGGGTGAAAGCTGAACTCAAGCATTCTTATGTAATACAGGTATGAAAGTTCCTGAAAGTAAAGCTGCCAAAGTCTGGGGGAGAGGGAAATTACAGCAACAGAGCAGTGAAGATTTGTTCTACCCTTTTGGCTTCTTGTTTGGAAGTACTGCTTAACTGTGTCAGAGAAAAAGAGCTTAGGGATTATTTTAACTGGAAGCTTTGCCTTTACACTGTAGCACTAAGAGTATGCTGAGAAATGATCAGCCTGGAGGAGCTCCCTTCATGTTGATGGTAGAGAGGCACTTCAGAAATACCAATCACCCATCTGAATTTTTTATGGTTTAGTTTTTCAACACTTCTTATCTGTGCCAGAGTATATGGCTTATTTGACAAAGATGAGAGGCAGAGATTACATGACCTGTGCTGTGCTGAGGCATTAGCATTGTTTTGACAACTCTGCAGAAGATATTACATCACATAAAAGCTCTAAAATATATTGGCAACTGAAGAGAAAAGGTGCTATGACCTGTCAGCAGATGATGGCTCCTAACTCATTCTATTAAATCCTATAGCTCAACAACTGACGGTTGAAGCCTTCTGTTGATTTTTATGAAAAATGTTGCAATTGTACTTTCAGAATTCATCCGTTACTCATCCCTGAAGCAGTAAAAACCCTGCAGAGCACTTCTGTGCGGTCTATCTTCTTCTATAAATATCTCTTCAGGAAGACTATGCATGTATAAAGAAATAAATCATAAATAAATAAGAATAATGAAAGTGAAATGAAATATTTTAAAATTTTTCAAGTAATATTCTTCAAAGGAATCTTTTGGATTTTAAGGAATTAATAGTAATGAGCTGTCTTCACGACTTTTCAACATCTGAATCTTCCTTTTAAAGAAATTCAGACTATTGAATACAAGTCAATTTACAACTTCATAAAGCTCTAACTCATTAACTTTCCAGGCTATGAATAGTCGATCAGGTAGCAAAGACTTGCCATATTTCTACACTTCTGCAGAAAGGTGCTGCTTCTTTTCTTGAACAGATCTCAGTGTTCTGTCTTATTTTATGGAGTAATAAGGCGTGAAATAATTTATGTCTGGGAAAGAATTTTCTGTCTGGATCTGCTGTCTCAGGATCGAACAGTTGTCACCCAACCTCCCTCCTAAAAGTGAGAAGGAATTTCCTGGTGCCGAAAAAAGAAATGCAAATGGAACAAAAAAGGCTACTCTGATAACTATTTTTAAAATGGCCTTTGTGATTATGTGTTGTGTACATCTTCATTCTTCATAAGTGCATTTGCATACCCTACTTAACTGTGTCAAAATTTGCAAGCGTTATATCAATTTACACATACAAGACTACTTTTTATATTCAATAAGATGAAAATAAAAAATAAAATTCCAGATCAGTGAAAAGAAAGACACAAATAACATACAGTCCTGAATTCTGCCTTATTTTCTTCAAGGCTGTGATTCATGAGGCTGACAAAGACTCCTGTCTTCTTTGTAGGTAATTTTTATTATTCTGGCCTTTCTAGACTTTTGAGTAAGCTTTCTTTCAAGTACAAAAATAAAAGATAAAAATACTTGAGTTCAAGCAGTTCTAGAATTGTTGTGTTTAGTTTTTTTCTGGAACAATTAAAAAAAATCTCCTGTGTAAGTTTTAAGCAGGTAGTTGGAAATGTTCCAAAGATAATGTTATTTTTTAGAATATGTCAAATTATCAAAATGTTGAATTCCATGTGAACGTCTCAATCAGAGTGACTTTGCATGTAGGATACAATTTCTCCTTATAATTATTAATTAGGCAAGTAACCCAGTGTTCAAGGATCATCTGTAATATTTGTCACACAGAGTCAAGGGTCAATTTTAAAACTCCAGCAACAGTTTCATAGCCTACCTCACCACCTTCAGCATACCAGCCAAAGCATGCTGAAGGCATAGTCTCACTCATTTCCTCCTGTTTCTTACAGTGTCTGTCAATAATGAAATATGTTTCAGAGTGGACACTTCAGTTTAATCTCTCCAAGGCAGTATACATGAGACTTTGATTTGTCTGTTTTCTTTCCAATGTGAATGGTAAATTTTTGAAATTTTTTTCACTCTCTAATTTAATCAGATGTAATTATCTAAAAAGTCATGGGTCCTCACTCAGTCTTTCTCTTTAGTGGTACATAACTGTCTCCAAAATTTAAAAATAAATTCTGAGATTCTTGAAACAAGTTTGGACATTAGGGAAGCTAAATATCCTCCTTTAATCTCAGTGGCTTCCATTTTAAAATATGAATCTGAAAATTTTTCAAAATCTTTGTAAGAATTAGTAAACCTAAAAAAGTCCTTGCTACTTGTATCCTTAAGGCTTCAGAATTGTTTTCTGCAGTATTTTTACTCTCCTCTTTTTTTAATAGAAAATGCACTAACATTCCTTTTCTTTTTCAAATTAAAATAGACTAATCTTTAGACACAGAGCCATTATGCAAAATCACGGAATCACAGAGCCACAAAATAGTGATGCCAGAAGGGACATCTGAAGGTCATCCTGTCCAACTCCTCTTCTAAAGCAAGACCATATAGAGTTGATTGTCCAGGATCATGTCCAGGTGGCTTTTGAATACCTCAAAGGAGGGAAACCACAACATCCCTGGTTAATCTGTATCAGAGATCAGTCACTGTCACTGTGTTTTGTGATGTTTGGAGGCAACCTCCCGTGTTTCAGTTTATTTACTGTCACTGAATACCGCTGAAAAGAGCCTTTTTTACACCCTACCCCCAAGTATTTATAAGGTATTCCCTCCAAGCCCTCCCCAGGCTGAACAGTCCCAGCTTTCTCAACCTTTCATCATATGAGAGATGCTGCAGTACCTTAGTCATCTTAGTGGTTGGACTCTCTCCTGTGGGCCTGTTTTGTACTGAGCCAAGAACTGGACACAGTAGCCCAGGTGTGGCCTCACCTGTGCTGAGAACAGGGAAAGGATCACCTCATCAAACCCAGTGGCAACACTTTTCCTAACAGAGCCCAGGATCTCATGAGTCTTCTTGGGTACTTTGCTTGCTCATGTTCACTGACACCTCTTGGTCTTTTTTTGACAATCTGCTTTCCATACAAATGCCATCCAGCATATATTGATGTATAGGAAGGAGTGTTCCTGCCTAGGTGCAGGACTTCTCTCCTTTCCCAGTTTAAAATTCACAAAATCTGGGTTTAGGAAAAAACTATGTAAATAATGACAAATCAAGTATCTTTCTCTGAGTCCTCCAAATAATGAAGATACACAAATCAGAAACATCACTTGGGAAACTGGTCATACATTCTGTCTGTAAACATAAAAACTCCCTGCATAGATTGGGAAAAATGGGGACAAACTTTCACCAAAAATAAATGGCCCTGGAAAGAGAGGACCTAGAAAGAAAATGGTGAAGCTACCAGCTGGAGAAAAGATCCTGGGGGAGGGAGGAAGTGTGTGAAATTGGGGAAGATACATAGAGATGAATAGAGGGGGAATCTGGTGGGTAACACCTGAAAGTGGTGACTCCAAGGAGTAACAACCCCAGCAAAATCCAACACAACTTTGGGACTTTAAAATTGTCACATATATTTGAACTAATTTTTAATGCAAAACTGAATAAAGTAAAAAAATGATAACAGAGTTTGAATTATCCGTTATAGTTGGTATACCACTGAAATTCAGAAAATAAACATTTGACCAGTGATAATGTAAAAAGAAGTGTTTATTTCCCTATCTTTACTGTTTTGATCCATCCAGGAAATGACTATTTAATAAAGCAGGAGATTTGTTAAAAAAATAATGGCCAATGTAATTCAAATGTATTATTATAATCATTGATGAGAGCAACCTGATATCATCTAACAAATGGTTCTGTTGTTTTCTTTAAATGATAGTTACTGAGTAATCTAATGCTGTACGTCTCATTGTCTGAAGACATTTAAAAAGTAAATTGTTTTTTTTTTTTTGCTTCTTGGGTTTCAGGAACTATGGCTACCTAGGTCTTTTATTGCAGCACTGTGTTACAACAACATTTGTCTCTGGCAGATATATAGCATAGCAGGTGCTGTCAACCTTCCTAAGAGAGCTCTAGAAAAATAAAATTCTCGGTGCTATTATGCAAATAAGTTATACTTCCAGATGAGAAAATTGAATCATGAATGATTTAGGTTGGAAAAGACCTTTAACATCATCAAGTCAAACCATTAAGCCAGCATTGCCAAGTCCACCACTGAACAGCTTTACATACCTCCAGGGATGGTGACTCAACCACTACCCTCAGCAGCCTGTTCTAGGGCTTGGCAACCTTTTCAGTGGAGAATTTTTCCTAATGTCTAATCTAAACCTCCACTGGTGCAACTTGAGGCCATTTTCCCTTGTCCTAGAAGTTACCAAGAGTTTAGTACCAGTTAAGGTACAAAGGTACAAAGAACAGAAAATACGTTCCTTGGAATGATGCAGTGTATCTTGAGGATCTCTTATCAAAATGTCTAAATACTCTCTAAAAACACATCTAACCAGTCAACATGACATAATAGCTACTGTCACTCTGCATGTCTTCTTTTCCAGCAAATAAATGTAATCTGGCAGGCTAATGGCTATTCAACTTTTCCTGTATTCTGTGTTTGGAAGGACTACAACTGAGAACTCCAAAATCTTCTGGGTAGATGTGTCACATAGAAAACAACAACAAAAAAAAATTCAACCTTTTATGTTCAGTAAATGGTATCTCTATTTTTCAATTATCATACATCTGTCAATCATATTTTTTAGTTCTGACTTATAGCACAACAGCTACTGATTCAAAACCTGTATTAATATCATATTGAATGTTAACATTTAAACCCCTCCTATTTCTAGTTTGTTTTGATAGACCTTCCTGTAGAGCAATCTAAAATGAATTTATATACATTATCTCTAATCTTCCTTCCCTCATTCATTTACTTCTTACTATAAGAAACACCAGAAGTCTTTCCTGCACTCATAAATGTATAATTTCATCACTAGTTACACTATATGATTGACAACGACTGACAGAATTTTAGGTTTTAAGTTTTACAATTTATTTTTTTATAGATAATTATCTGAAAATTTTTTCAAGAACATGATTAGAAGTAAATGATTGTTGTAAAATATATGTTATTGAAAGATTTCAGTGTAATACCTTATACTTCTTCTGAGATTATAATTTTTTGTTGAATAGAGCTATCTTAATAATGTAGTTAGATGGAATGAAGTGACATTTTGGAGTGAAGTGACTAGTTTTAAAGCATGCTGGTTTGGTAGTCCCAGAGCACAAAATCTCCCACATCAACAACAGAAGGCTCAACATTTTGTACAATGCTCTGTCAAGACTATAATCACTTCATTTTTCAAAGCCTGCCAGTAAAGATGCCAATTTTACTCCTATATTGCACCAGACAATCAAGCAAGAAAAATCTCAAGCTATAAATTGATACTGATAAGCAGAGGACATGGTTTGAAGTTGAAGGATAAAATACTTCTATCTGAATTGTTCCATCTGAATACAGCAAAAACCCCATGTAAGCCACATATATCCATAGATTTCCAAGTAGCAAAGCAAACTCACCTGTGGAATGTGACATTCCTTAGTTTTCCTTACAATATTAATTACAATTCATTACAACAAGGCATGTGCCACCTGGACAATTTTATATGCTGTAGTAGGATATGCAGCCACACTACTGTTGCAGAATATATTCGTGGATTAGTGCTCAAATAAATCCAGTCATGCTTCTCCATGCTGTAACCTCCATAATGCCATCACAGGGACATTTTCCACAACATGTATTAACTGCAGGAATACTACTATGCATATGCTTGCTTTTCCATTTGTATTAGATAAGCTGCTGAAATTGCATGCTACACCTGGCTTTCCAGGACATTTTGAGTGAATTTCACTCGCAGTCAGGGAGATACTATAATGAAAAATTTGAGGGGAAGGATGGCAAGATCTAAAAGGTTGCGTCTGTGCAGATGCTTATGTCAGTTTCAGATCCCCAGAAACATCTTTGCTGTCTCAAGAAATTGGCTGCAATGTCCCCTTACAGTTCTAGCTTCTTTTGGTACAAAATCCAGGCATGCAGAAAAACAAACAAACAAAGGAACAAGCAAAAAACTAAAAGCAGAATTAGTGCTCCATTTCTCCAGTCTGTGTGGTAGGAAGAAAAGCATCTTCGAGTCTATGTTATACAGAACTTCTATTCCATAATGTAGTTGTAGTTTTCTCCACTTGTCTCCTTGCTTTTTGCTTATTCCCTGTATAAATTTGGAGACACTTAGGATGTTAGCAACACTCCCGAAATAATGACCTGGTTTGATAAACTCAGTCAAAAGTTTTTCAGCTTTGCAAGAAATATACTAAGACACAGTTATCCAGAGTAAAAGTTAAATTGCTTTGTGTAGGCAAGCATTCAACCGTATAAAAGAGGTCAGCCCAAGTAAATCCAATTGATATCCAAAATATTAGAAAACTTAGATGAATCATTCTAAACAATGAAAAAAAAACATGATTCTAACTTTGCCAAGAACAGGTTGTTCTTATTACCACCACTAAGCTGATTGTTTCCAGACTGTTTGGGGCTTTTTTTCCTTCCTGTTTACCTAAAAAACTCATTCAGCCAAAGATTTTCTTTGATTTATTGAAACACTACAAGAAAAAAACAAAAAAACAAAAACAATTGTGCAAATGGTAAACATAGAGGAAAGTTTCAGAATGTAGTTAGAAAACCACTTTTGAGTTTCCACTCTTTTTATGGTCTGATACTTGAAATAATTTGTTGTATATTAATGAAACCTAGCTCTGTGGGCTGACACTGACCAAATGCCAGGCACCCATGAAAGCTGCCCACTCACTCCCCTCTGCAGCTGGGCAGAGGACAAAAAATTTAATGAATTTAATATTAATGCATTGAGATAAGGAGAGATCACTCATCAAATACTGTCAAGAGCAAAATAGGCTCAACTTAGAGATATGAAGTAAATTTATTACACTAACAAAATCAGAGCAGGATAATGAGAAGTAAAATTAAACCTTGAAAACACCTTCCTCCTATCTCTCCCTCCTTCCAGCTCTACCTCTTACCCCAGTGGCTCAAAGAGGCAGGGAATGGGGATTATGATCAGTTCATCATCCAAGGCTTCCCCTGCTGCTCAGGGAAAGGAGTCTTTCCCCTGCTGCACTGTGGGCTCCATCCCCGGAGACAGCTCTCCATGAACTTCTCCAGTGTCCTTCCCCGGAGACAGCTCTCCATGAACTTCTCCAGTGTGAGTCCATCTCACGCACAATAGTTGTCCTCAAACTGCTCAGCATGGGCCACTCTTCCACGGGGTGCAGTCCTCCAGGAGGACTGCAAGGACAGGCTGCTCCAACAGGGCAGCAGGGCCCCTCTCTCCATGAGTATCCCACAGCGTCGCAGCCTCCTCCAGGCATCCACCTGCTCCGCTGGGACTCCTCCATGGGCTGCAGGTGGATCTCTGCATCCCCATGGACCTCCATGGGCTGCAGGGGCACAGCTGCCTAGCCATGGTCTCACCACACACCATGCACCACATGCCTGCAGAGGAATCTCAGCTCAGGCACCTGGAGCACCTCCTCCCCCTCCTTCCCCACTGGTATTGGTGTTTGCAGAGCTGTCCTTCTCACATGTTCTCACTCCACTCTTCTCTGGTAGTGATTAAAACTCAGCAACAATGTTTTGCTTTTCTTTGTTCTTAAATCTGTTGTCACACAGATTTTACTACCATTTTTAATTGGCCTAGCCTCAGCTAATGTCACATCCATCTTTGGAGCCACCAAGGATTGGCTCTGCTGGACATGATGGAAGCTTCTAGTAGATTCTCACAGAATTCTCACAGAAGCCACCCCTGTAGCCCTCCCACTACCAAAACCAAGCCATGCAAAACAAATACACAGAATTTTAAATTACACTTGACAATTAAAATAATAAAATTTGTTTATGGTTAATGCTAGTGAACTCCATTTAAGGCTGTCTAATACTAAGTCTTTATTATGCCTAGTATTACAGCTGCAAGCAAACAAAAAAGAACACTTTCCTTTCCCCTCTCTCTTTTTTATTTAATTTGTTCCTATGTCTGACCACTCAAAGAATATACAGAATACAGGGCATATTCTGACACAGCTTGAATTTTTCCCTTAGGCTATTCATGCACTTTTAAGACATGGGTATTTCTTTTTACAGAGTTTAACGTTTCTTGTTTTTAAATTCATGTTGCTTCTAATCTTTCTTTCCTTTTCTCACTCTGTATAAATTGCAATTCTTCAGAACTTCCTCATAGTGTGATTCATCACCAATGAGAGAGCAAGGGATTCTTAGTCTCTATGAAAATCACCTTTTACCCATCTACACATTCTCATTAGAATTCTGTTAAATTAAAAATGGAAAATTCTATTCTAGGAAATTTTTAGCTAGATTGAATGAGTAATATTTCCTAAAAATAATTCTTATGCAGTTCTAATGAAGCAATTAAAAATTATTTTATAAGAAAAAGTAAAGAAACGGATAACTCTTTGAAAGCGTATTGGGTTTCCATGGCCAGGTTCTGGTAGTGGATTAGATGGAAGTTGTTTTTTGTGAGAGGCTAGAGGCTTCCCTTATGTACAGTGGAGCCAGTGTCAGTTGACCCCAAGACTTCACGGATGAGCCCATCAGTAGTGGTGGTGGTGGAGACTCTGGAATAGCACGTCTGGAGACAGATGATATGTGAAAGAAACCACTCTGAAGAGACCAAGATCAGTGAGAAAGGAGGGGCACAAGGCCCCCCAGGCCCCTGAGCAGAGGTTCCCCTCCAGCCTGATGCGCTACCATGGAGTGGCAGCTGTGCCCCTGCAGCCCACGGACACACACAGTGGAGCAGGGAACCACCTGCAGCCCCTGGAGGACCCCACACCACAGCAGAAGGAGGTTCCCAAAGGAGGCTGTGAACCTGTGGGAAACCCACTTTGGAGCAGGGTCCTGGCAGGACCACTGGCCCTGTGGAGAGAGGAGCCCACCATGGTGCAGGTTTGCTGGCAGGACTTGGGAACCTGTGGGGGACTCATACTAAAGCAGTTCATAAACAAGTGCAGCCCATAGGAATTACTAACATTGGAGAAGCTCATGGAGGACAGTCTCCCATGGGTGAGACTGTGCAGAGCAAGGGAACAGAGCAAAAGTATTAATACAATTCGCTTGAAGCCAGTTAAAGAATCTTTTGCAAGATGAAAAGAATCCATCTAGTTGCTACAGCCAGTTTGCTTCAGGAGTAAATGCTTCTGACTGGAAAAAACTAAAGTAATATCATAGGGTTTGTTGCTGGTTCGCTGATACTGTGGATTAAGCACTAGATAGAAATATCCTTGTTTTTGCATTTTAGTGAGTGTATGGGGAGTGCTGAGAATTCTTTATTCCCTTAAGAGTGCCTTTTACCTTTTTTTTCAATGATGTTCTAGTCTTTCAGCCACACTGGGTCAAATTAAATCTAGAATATTATAGAAACTTTTATATTTCTATTTTGTGGAAAGAAAAAGCTATTAAAATAATAAACTGTTTTTATTAAACTCAGTGTATTTTACTATGTGACTATGTACAGCATAATGAGAAAGAGAGCTTTAAAAAAAAACAGAAAAACAAAAAAACAAACAAACAAAAAAAACCCAAAAAAACCCAAAAAAACCCAGATTATACAGAGGTGGCCCAATAATTAAAGCATCTTCATTTTGCTAATGTAACATGGAAGCAGATCTAAAAATATTGATGCGTAAGAGCAAATGTATTTAATAGAATCATAGAATCATTGAGGCTGAATGAGACCTGTAAGGTCATCAAGTCCAATCAGCAACCCAGTACCATCACTGGAAACCCATTAGTATCACCCTAAGCCACTAAACCAGATGGCCCAGCGCCAGACCCAGACACCTCTTAAACACCCCCAGGGGTGGTGGCTCCACCATCTCTCTGGGCAACCTATGTCAATGCCTGAGCACCCTAACAGTGAAATTTCTTTTCTGATATCTAATCTGGATCTCCTCTGTCTCAGCTTAAAGTTATTTCCTCTGGTCTGTCACTGCAGACACAGCAGAAGATACTGGCTCCCACCTCACTACAACTTCCTTTCAGGTACTTGTAGAGCATAAAGAGGTTCCTCCTGAGCATCCTTTACTCTAGACCAATGAACCCAGCTCCATCAGCTAGCTGCTCCTCATATGACATGTTTCCTAGACCCAACAAAAACCTTTTTGCCTTTTTCTGGACACACTCCATGTCCTTTTTAAAGTGAGGGGCCCAGAACTGAAGGCAGCACTCCAGGTGTCCTCACCAGTGGGGAGTACGGGGGGAAATCACTTCCCTGGTCCTGCTGACTGCACTATTCCTGATGGAGGATGCCATTGCCCAAGATACCAATGACCTTCTTGGCCCCCTGGACACTCCGCTGGCTCATGTACAGGCTTCATATTGCATTTTATTGTGCTTTATATGCATTAGGCACCTAACTTTGAGGACATATGCAAAACAGTTGGATATAATATAATTTTCATTATTTTTCTATTTCATTTGGTATTAAACAGGTTATGTACATCATCTCAGTTTGCATGCGAAGTCTGAAAGTTGAAATAATGTAGTGAAACCTTTCATACCTGTTCAAAGTTTCAAATATATGGTATGAGAATAAATCATAAATGTGCATGAGGTGGGGGACTAAGGAAAGAAATTATGAAGACTCACCATCTCCTATCATCAAGAAATACAATGGTCCACCATACATTTAAATTCTTGTCACTTCCACATCCTATATTCAACACTTCAGACCAACAGTCAAGGGTGGCTGTTATATTTAAAAAAAAACCAAAAACATGGTTGACAAACACTTCCATTTGAACCAAATAAAGAATTATGTATATTTATTTTTTTGTACTGTTCAAGCAGTATTTTAGCTTACTGGCTTGTTACTAAACTAAGCATGATTTAATTTCTTTCCAAGGTGAATATGAAAATTGAAACTAAGAATGAAACTTTTGAGAAGTTTTGCCTATAATATATATTAATGACACTATACAAATTATGGGGGAGAGGAGTACTTTATTTTATTCTAATATTTCTTATGCATAAAATCTAATGCAGAGTTGTGGCTCTGTTACTGATTTTACAATTTTTATATAATTTGAAATGCTGCGAAGTTCAACGAGGCTTACAGAGACTTGCAAAGTTTGACATGTTGAAAGAGAAAGTAGGTTAGTGTTCATCCAGGATAGGAACATACACATGGACTGTTACATTTGCTAGTGATTTCTTCCGAAATTCTATAAGAAGAAACCAGGCGATGTAACATGAAACTGGACAAAACCAAAGG
>JANRMJ010000001.1:131868868-131893686 GCA_025584955.1 Alethe diademata
GGCCTGGGATTCTTATATTTCATTTCTTCTGCCTCTTAATACTGAAATACAATAATGGACATCTTTTTAAATGCATATTTAATGAATAAATCAATCTGCATTTTACCCTGAAATCTTAATCCAGCACAAATTAATCCTCTACTCCTCTTTAATTTTGCCAGAACTTTTAGAAACCTAAGGACTTAATGACAGTTTCGGTATAGTTTTCTTAGTTCATTTATAAACAAAGATGGAAGGAAGCTCCAAATTATTAAACTGTCCCATATTACCCATTGGTAGTTTATGATAACACACTGTACAACTGGAATACTGTCATACAGTAAAATATGTTTCTTCCCCATAACTCAGAATCTGCAACTGAAATAAGAGATCCTACTATAGGGTTTTTCAGGTTTTATATTTAATCCAGTATACAGATATATTTTTCTCTTGAAATATTTTGACAAAATGGCCATGTTTGATATACCTGAATATTTCTATACCTGTTGTCTTTTCCATGCATGAGCAACATATAAGAGTCACTAAAGGATGGACGAAATTCAATATTTAAATTTATAGTTAAATATTATATTAGGAAATATATATAGTAAAGTAGCTGATAAAGGCTTCAGATGTCTATAAGACATTGAAACTCATGATGATTCAAGGCATTTTTTTAGAGTTGGATGATCTAATTTCATTTGCTGCTCCGGTGTTGCTGTATTGGGTGTTTCAGTTCAGTTTATTTCTAATCTTAACTCTTTTTTTTCCACCCCTGAAAACTCTGTCAGGATTTGATATATTTTTATGAGAATTTAAGCTTACTATTTTAAACCCAGTACATTTCTAGTCTCTTCAAGGAAACTTGAAAATTAAACATTACTGCACCTAGCGGTTTGAAACGTAATATGTAAATAAAAGAAAACTCTCACAGACAGGATTTTTCATTTTTTCCTACTTATAGTTTTTCAGTACTAGGGGTTCAAAAAGATGTGGATGTTTCTCTTTCTCCACTGGTACAAATATAATGATAAAACTGAGTCTAGGAATTGGAGACTTTCATACAACTCCCACAAGGTCTCATTTTGTTCTTCCTTGAAAAAGGTTCCTTCAAAGCCAATACAAAAAAATCCTATAGAATCTTCATTATAACGGTCTCATTCCTCTTTTGTATCAATCAAATATAGTTATGTTCTTTCACAGGGAACGTAAAAGAACCTAAGTGACAGCATGGCAGAATGTTCCTTATTCATGAATGTAAAAGACCAATCCTCAAAAATGCAAAAAATGTTACCTTTTAAAATTATTCCGTTCAATATATTAAAATAAATAATAATAAGAAAAAGCTTTTCAACTAGAAATATTACAAACATGTAACAGCTGACTAGATTTTGGAAAAATGTTCAGTTCAAATTCACTCTGAAATCGACAATTACAGTTCTATAACAAAAATTTCTTGTTGACATCATCTCATCTAATCTCAAAGGAAATGAGACCACCCATGTACAAAATCATTAATCAAAGTTGTGATTTTATTCTATATTTGAGCTAAGGCAGTTTTAAATGGGTTATGTTGGAGTTTTTTGCCCATTTGGTTGGGGGTTTTGGATTATTTGTTTGTTTGTTTGAAGAATTTATGGCGATAGCCATTTATACATAGTACCTATAATGTCTTACAAAGGAGAATCCCTGTCGGATGTTCTTCACAATAGTGCAGGATGCGGTATATGAGCAAGGCTATTTATTAAGCCAGAGATTTAAATCTACTTTTCACTTCAATACCTGAAAGGTCTACTGTAAGCCTGTAAATACAATAGACAATAGAAGATCTTCTTTTTGACAACAGAAGATGAGGATATTCCATCTTTAGCTATGTTTCATACTTTTACCCTCAGATTCAAGATGTCTAGACGAGAAATGTTTTTTCCCTTTCATTGCCTGTTAAGCTAAAGGTTTATGAGACATAAACACAGAAAACTTGGCAAGGAAGCTGTGAATGGCTAGTTTTTTGACTGGGTGGCTAATTGATTCTGCTTTAGAAGTATTGTAATTTTTGTCAGCTATTAACTTTCCTTTCTGCTGCAGAAATAAAATGATAAAATTAAAGTTGTAACATAGGAGGAAGTACATAGGAAATCTTATCAAATATGTATACTAAATACTAGAGCCATGGTAATTAAGCCTCTTAGCCTAATCTTTCCCTAAGTAATATTTTCCAAAACTACTGTTGCTCAGTAGAAAAGACAATGTTAAATATAGAAGTACATTGTTTTGTTTGCATGTTGACAATGGTTCTTAAACCCAAATCTACTGAGCCATGCACATTCCCCTTCTCATTTATTTACTTTTATTTATTTATTTATTTATTTATTTATAGTGCGATACAGAGTATGGTCTTAGTTTCAGTAGAAGTGATTACAAGCACAGTTAAATACTTGATCTCAGATATCTAAAGTTTTTTCCTTCGTTTGACTTTTTGAAGAAAAAATGTTTACACTTCTGTTTACAGTGTTCTCAAAACAGAACAACAAAAAATTTTCTTTCTGAAGAGAATTATTCAGGAATTTACACAATTAAACCCAGTATAAATGAAAATAAGGCAATTCTTCTGTTACAGTTTTAATATTGGCTAACTTTTTCTTCTTGCTTTTTTTTTTTAATATTAGGGTTATCTAACATTATCTAATCTATTACTTAATCTATCCAAGTATTATCTAAACTAATCTAATCTAATCTAATCTAATCTAATCTAATCTAATGCTTCAGCATTACAAAATTATATAGCAAACTTCTCATTTTTAATAAGACATGGACCAGAATAAAAGGGAGATTAGACACAGAAATAAATTCTGTACCTACATCTTGATAACTACCAATTTTAGCATGCATTCAATCAAGTCATAAAGAATAGTATTAATTTTTTAATCTTTTTTTGATCTTATTTATTGGGAAAAAATTGTTTTTTCTCTTGCTGCCTTTGATTGTGAAATCCTATTTCTTTTAAATTAATGAATTTACTGTCTGTATGTGGTGATAATAACACGTGGTTGTTTCAAAAACATGGTTACAAAAATCACCAGATAAAGTAATTCAACAGTAGAGTATTGTGTTCATGGTTAGTCAGTTATTTGTTTCCTACTGTCATATCAATAGTTTAGAGATGATTGTTACATTATTTCTTTCACAGACTTTATTGGGGGCAAATGTCTCTTCTGAAGCAAATACAGGAAAAGTTGGAAAATATGCTTATATTACTTATGAATTCCCCATACATAAGGAGATTTGATTTTTTTTCCTAGATTCAAATACAAGTACTCTTCTCATTAGTAAAAGTTAAAATGTGATGTGAAAGATGGTATGTCTGGTTGTGAGAACTTTCTAGGGGATCTGAAATGAAGTCAGACATCTTAAACTGAATTTTTCCAAAGTCTTATTTATATTTTGTCATTTGTGGCATGGAAAAAGACAGCAGGAAATCTACCTTTTTAATCTATATTTTAATCACTGAAAGCTAATTCAGTAAATCATATTGTGCTACTCTTAGAACTAGCTTGTCTCGAGTTCTCATTAATGTTTCCTTTTTCTTTCATTTCTCTTTTTGTTATTTATCTATTTATTTCAAATTTGCTTGAGGTGTTAGGGTTCTCTGGAGTGCCTTTGCTATCACTTTGGATTGTGTTTATTAGTGTGCAGCTGTGATATTTTATTGTAAGAATTATTTTTCACTTTTTATTCTTTCATGGGACATAAGGAATATTTATTTTTATATAACTTGGTTGTGTATATAGGCCAAGACTTTCTTTTTCTTTATTCAAATTTGGTTTTGGTTTTTGGCAATCTCATTTGACTTGTGGCTAAAGCATGTTTTCCTGCTTAGTTGTCAGCTGTACTTAGGTTATTCCTTCTTCTGCATTAGCCTGACCTTAGAGACTGTTCCACTTACTTTTACCCTCACACATGAAAACTATAATATCATTATTTATTCTTTAAATTATTGCACACTGACAGAGTGGAGATTTAGCCATTAAGATAGGAAAAAGAAAAGAAAATTAATAATATTTTCCCAATTCCCCAAAACTGTAAGCTTATAGAATTAATTCTGCAGAACTCAGGTTGAATGATTATAGCACATGATCTGTGATGTTTCAAGTAAAACTAAGATTTCAACACAGTTTTTAAGCTTTTTGACATTACATTTGAAGTAGAGTTATCATGTGTATTTGTCCATTAGCAACAATTCTATTCTCACTACTGAGTCACATGATGAAAACTGTACAATATTAAACACTTAATGAAAAACATATTACATCAAATTTCAGGAAAAGGTCATTCTGTTTATTTGAAAGAATGAAGATACATTATTCTATTTCAGTATACTCTTACCTTGCCCTTTAAACGACATCAGACATGAAAAGTAAGATTCTTCTTCAGAAGAATATAGTTAAAGTCTGTAAATGGATCTTACCTTCCATTTGTAAGGAGTTTTAAATTAGGAAGACTGCAATACCAGCAGATTTTCTGGTTTTTTTCCCAGTGAATAGTAATAACCCAGTGGACCTAATTCTGTCCCTATGTATACAGCTGCAACTTTTTGTATGTAAAAGCATATGAATCAAAAGGACAAGATATATTCTACACCAATTTGGAACACAACCAAATACAGAGATGAAAAATAACTTGTTCAAAACTCCACATCTCCTGTACTTGATATCTAAAATAGACAGTCTAAAATAATTTTGTCTGCTATTTCCCAAACTAAGAAAGTGATGCAAGTAATAATCTGTCATGGAGAGAATGACCCACTAGGATGTCCAAGAAGTAAAGGTTAGAAGTAAAAGTGATAACTGAAACTAGACATTGATACTTACATATTCTAATTTTGAATTTATTCCATAAGATGTTCCTCTTATTATTAAGGATGAAGAGAAAAAAGTTAAATTTTATGTATTCAAATAGTGAATAGAATAAATATGCACAAAATAGGAAACTAATCTTACATTTCTTGTTTTGAGTTCCTGAAATCATTCCAGAGATGGAGTAAGGTAAAACAATATAAACCTTTAATGGTGGTTAATATTTTCTTTCTCAGATTCCAGATGAAAGACATTACAATGCCCAGAGACTTCAGAAGTTTTAAGGAGTACTAAATAATAACTCAGAACAAAACAAAAACCAAACAACTCCAACTAATCTATCAGAAAAGTATATAATAAGACCTCCTGAAATCCCTCACTTCATAGACATATCTTTCCAAGCCTGTGCATCTCCACTGACTTACCTGAGGCTGCTTAAGATTGCTCTTGGCTGGAATGCCAAGGTCTGAGCAAAACCTGGGAGGAGTGGGGGGGATGTTGTCTTCTCTCTTGTAGCAGTACCATGGTTCTCAGGACAAGGAGGGATCAGCAGGCTGCAAAACTGAATACTTTTCTACAGATTCAGGAGTGGCTATATGTGCAAGATGCCACCCAGGAAACATCTAGTGCTTTGCTGACCTGACAGCGAGACAGGTTGAATCCAGCCAGGATGACAAAGGGACACCCATCTTGCCAGCTCCAGGGAGTTTGTTACTAAACACAACGTTTTATCTGTTTATTGTATATGGCAGTAGCTCATTCTTAATCTTCAGATTCATTCCTTTTTTATTAAGAATTTCTTTTATTGATGCAATTTATTAACAAGACTTTTAATAGACATTTTCTTATTTGCATTGTATGCTTCAATTGAAAATCTCTGAAATATGACCAGCCACTGAAATTAAATATAGTAATCTTGAAACATGATGCAAAATATAGCTCTGTTGTTGAGGGTGGGGGGAGGGTTGCTGTATTTTTCAGTAAAAATCTCATTGACAATGTATAAAAATATGTCAATAGTCAAAGATTAGGAATGAGGCACGTTGTTGGATAAAATAATAGGAAAACCCTCCTGTATTTCAGGAGGTTCCACCTGAATATGAGGAACAAATTATTTATTGTGCAAGTGACCATACACTGGAAGGGATTGCCCGAGAGGTTAAGGATCTCTGTCTCTTTCTATCTCTCTCACTGGAGGTATTCAAGAACTGTCTGGACAAAATCCTGTGTATTGTACTCTTGAACAGGTTGGACCTGATGACCCAGACTGGTCTCTTCCAATTTTAACCATTTTGATTTGTTTCTACAGAAAGGGATGTTTTGATCCAAATTCTTTGAAACAATTTCCATAAGATTTTTTCATTATTAGTACAAGTTTTTTCAAGTTTATGTCAAAGCAAATCAATATTTCTAATTGCTTTTTGTAAAAAAAAACCCCTCTATTTTCATTTTTGTCCTCTCAGATCCAGAGTCTTTCAGGAAAAAGAAGAATGTATATGAAAAAGAATCACTGAAAGATATACCAGTTTAACATCCAGATTAGTCTATACAATCATCTCTGCCTTTACTTCATATTTTGTGTTGATGCCCAAAGATATTCTGCATGTTTTTCATGGCAGCCATCTATTCTAATCCTTAATTTTAAGCTAATCAGTTATTTTTATCCATTATTTTTGTTATAATAAAATTTGTTTCTCAGATCTGTGTTTTCTCACTATAACAGGGAGAAGAAAAAAAAAAATTACCTCCTCCAGATTTATCCTATCAGGTTTTACATGGAATTCTTGAGATTCCATAAGTCATTATAAGCAGACTTAGCATTATTCATAATTCATTATTCAAAGTTCATAGTCGACTTCAGATCTAATTCTGTGCCATTGATCAACATTAGCAAATTAGATATAGCAAAAATTAAAAAAAAATTTAAAAATCAGTATCAGATAGAACACAGCTTTTTTGTCCTGTATTGTAAAGACACAGAGGTCAAAATACTCATTAAATTTTTGAATCGTTTGGCTGGTTTTCCTTTTGTTGCTATTTTGTTTTGGTTTGATTTGGTTTTTTTGCTAATGGAAATCTAACTTTGCATAAGCATCCATATTCTCCAACAAAACATTTTTTTTATGTTTGAGATGCTTTTTAATGGAATGAAGAGGGAATATTGAAAACAGGAAATGGCTGTGACTGAATAAGATATATTTTGGATGGACATGAAATACAATTTGTTTAGAGAAAGGTGAAAAATTGCTTTAGTGCAACTAGAGCTTATGTAAATTTTCACTTTTGATTGATGAAAAGCTCAAGTAATCTTTATTCATTTTTAAACTGGAAGTCATTTAAGTCCATCTGCTCTGCCAGTTTTTTATTTGGCCAGAAAAATAGCTATCAGGAAACAAGCAAAAGTAACAACTCTTACAGGTACTCCTGGGCTGCCTGTTTTAAGGCTGATAATCCATGGCTGCTGAAATGTTTTCACCTGAACAGATTGCTGCTTTAATTTCTTTAATTATTATAAAACAAGTTGTCTGTTTTCTGAGCCAAGCATAATCTGTTTGTTTAGTTTTATAGGACTAAGACAACTTTTCTAAGGATGTTAAACTTAATTAGTGCCGTTATAGTTACTGACATAGATAGCATCTCTTCTTATCTAATTTCCTCTGAGTTATTTAGAGAACATTGAAAATAATAACTCTTGTTTACTTTGATCCCTGTTCTTTTTATCAACTACATGGCAGGAAGAAAAGATAGCACTTTGCTATCTGGACAGGAATAATATGTCAAATTTTTTGGAGGAAAACATATTTATTCAGCTGTTTTAAGGTTACTTCATGTTACTGAAATAGACTTTGCACTATATAAAGTGCACTATTGCCATGATACAGAATTCTAGGATTTTCAAATGGAATGTGATTCAATGGCATTATCTATGTTAGCATGATATACGCACAGAAAATAAGCCTTTTTATGCTTGCATGAATACTCCTAATAATTAGGGTAGTCTGTTACTTTTTCTCTTTGTCTTAGGACCACACATGACCATATAACCAAATTTAACTTAAGATTAAATTCTGTAATTTTTAATAATTTTAAAATTCTCCGTATCTTGGCACAAAAACTTGCTTGGCATAACACTTTTAGCTTATTGTTTCCACGAAGGTTTTATTAGAATTTTTCCCATAGTGTTTAAATTTAAATTACTGATTAGATTGCTTACTTACACACACATAAAACCACGAATCAACCAGGGATGGTAGAAAAGTTTGCCACTTTCAAATTAATGATAAATTGCTTTATAAGTAAAAGGGAAATTCTTTATATTTAAAAAGAAAGAAAGAAATAGTTTGACTACAAACCACTACATCTGTTTCAACTGGAATTCCTATTATCCTTTTTACCTAAATCATTCAGAAGAGAAAGTGATCAGTGAGTACTGAAATCTGCTGGTATAGTGTGTTTCAGGAGAGCCAAAACATAACATCTGGAAGAATTCCCTGATATTGAGAGGCAAGTGAATTAATTAAAAAAAAAAAAGACAAAAAATACATTAAGGGGGAGGGGGAGGAGGAGGTTGGGAATGAAATAATTGTGGACATGCACAAAGATAGTTCCTTAACTATTACTACTTAGAAAAACATTAGCACCTCAGAATCATGGCTATCTGAATATATATAGTCAAACATTGGTGAAGATAAAAAACAGAAATATATTCCTTTAAATTACTAAGAAATTAACTGTGAATAAAATAAACTATATAAATCTATGTAAATCACCCATGTCTCTAATTTTACAATTTTTCTGGCCTTGTGTTCTTGAAAGGAGTTAGTAGTGTTGGTCTGTAAAAATATTCAAAGAAAGAAAAACTGAGTGATTTGAAATATGAAATAACTGCAGTGTAAAAATAAACTAAGCAGTAAAGAATTAAAAAATAAATTAAAGTAAAGGTTAAGCTACACATCTAAAAAATCATGATTTGTATGGAGAGAGTGATTAGAGAAATGATTACTCTTTGACAAAAAAAAATGTTGGGCACCCTGTGGAATAATCAAACAGAAAAAAATATTCACACAGTATATAATTCAAGACAGAGAGTCAGGGCCAGAATCTCTTATTGAAGCCTGAAATTTTGATTAGGTCACTGATTGGATCAATTCATAGCAAATAGGTATATCAGAGGCTATTCATCATGCTGTGGTGCATGCAATCTCCTGTGGAAGAAAATTATGAGACTGTGGAGTGTGTGCCAGTGAGTGCCAACTATCATCCTATATTTAAATTGGTTTTTATGTTCTTTTCCTAGCCACCTGGTAACACAAAAATTCTTATTGTTTTCGTTGGAGATAAGATACTGCTAGACATTTCAAATAATGTAGAATGTGTCCTAAGTTGCAGGTACTTCTGGCTCCTTGGAAATTATTTTAAAAACATATTTTTCTACCCAGCTCAATGGTTTTTCAAAGATGGATGCTTCACTGGGAACACTGGGATTCTCTCTTATTAAAACTCTAAAAGATGTATTCACAGAAAAACTTCTCAGAAATATTTTTCTCTGGGCTAAGCATGGATAATAGCAGTGCACACGGCAGTATTGACACCAAGGGTCTCCTCAAAACAGAAAACATTCCAACTGCAACTGGTCTCATTATTCAGACTTGGTGGGGGAGTTACTTGCTCAGTAGCTACTTAGCTCCTTGGCTACTTTTTAGGGTGCATAATGTAAATTTAGCTCAATCATAAATGGAACTTGATCCTTCTACTGGTTTGGATGGAACATTCAGTAAATCTATTATTGTACTAATTAAGAATTATAGTCATTGATATTTAACCTTGTGTATCACAGTAAATTAGTTATTTTTCTGAGCTATGAAAGTTTTTAAATTTATAGAAGCAAAAAAAAAATGTTAAAGCATCATATAAGTAAGACTAAAGAGTTCAATATAAAAGGTAAAAAAAAAAAAAGCTGTTACATGGCAGTAACAGCTGATCACCTCATACACACTTGTAATGTGCCACCTGTATTTCATCTAGTAACCTCAAGTACTATAACACTGCCAGGTTTCCTAGGCGACAAAATCTAAACTGATTGGTAGTTGTTTGGGTTGTTTTTTTTTCAGTAGAGATGACTTACTTCATTATTAATAAACCACTGTCCTACTAGGAGACAGGGTTTTGGAAGAGTCAATAGCCTAAGTTCATTTGTACTGTTTTTCATTATGCTTTTGTAAAAATAAAGATTTTGTTGAAAAAAGATGCCCTTGAAAGGTTACAAGGTAGAAAATTACTACCTGCTAGTAATATCCAGCACAAATAGCTTGATTTCTTTGCAACAACCTGGTCCACTTACCATCTGTCAATCTTACAAGCAGAGTCCAAAATACAAAATTTGCAGCACACATGGTCACTTTTAGATGAAATACCTTTGTTCTTTATTTCTGTTAACACCTGTAAAGATGAAGCATTGTGTTCCTTCAAATTCCTCAAAGAAATTTTCCTGTGGTGACCTTTAAAGGAGATCTTGACAAAGGTGAGGTGATCTATATGCTCAGACTGCTTCCTGACGTGCTGATAAATATTATCTCACTGTCTCACTGCAGCCCATTCTATTGTCTTTGTTTTCCTCTCATAAACTCATTGCTAGGGCTCTTTTACATTATTATGTAACTGTCTTTGACAATGTTCTGTTCAAATGGCCTTGTTTCCACAGTTATAAAGCAAAAGCTAAATTTAGCCACCTTCTAGTTTTAGGAAAATAATCTAAACAGGTGGGAGTGCAGAGTGTTTCTAAAAAGACACTGGCCCGCTAAAGGTGATCAGTTGTGAAAATGATCATCATTATTTATGTACTATCATTTATTTATCAGAAGAAGAGAACTTCTTTGTTATTAAGAAAGCCTCAAACACAAAAAAAGGAAATAACTGGTTGTGAACACCATATCATTTACACAAAATAATTAAAAGCAATTCTGACTAGTGTCTCAATCAACCTTAATATTCAAGCTTGAGATCTGATAAAAAAAAGTAGTCTGCTGGGTTTATATTGATAAAATGATTATGTCGATAACTTTATATGTTTTGTTTCATTTTGTTTCCATTTTTCAAAGACTCTGCTAATAAAACTACAGACCAAGAAGTTCAATGCCAAATGATTTTATATTGTTTTGCTAATACTACCAAAGAAATTAATTGCTTTCACTCATTTCAGATACATGGAATGTTTTACCTTGGCTGTTTGCCAGGTGCCCCCAAGCCACTCTCACACACCTCCACCTTCTGAGACTGCACTGTTAATGGTAAATGACTCAAAACAATTGTGGAAGTGCCAGGGGGCTTTGCTGAGGGCAGGTTTGCATCCCTGGGGAGTCAGAGGTAAGTTTTTGGGTGTGTGGTGGCAATTTCCACAGATAGAAGGGGCCGTCTTTGGCCCTGACCAGAGACAAATCTTGGAAAGTGGGATGGCACCTTTTATCACGGTGATTGTCCTCCCATACACAAGTGCTTAGATGCGAAATTCCTCCTCACTCCGACCAGGGGATGGTTTGATGGGACACAACTGACTCAACTGCTGATGTGAGGCAGCTCTGATGTCTTAGAAGGAGTCAAAAAACATTAATGTTCCCTAAAATGCCCTCAAGCTCCTTCCTGAGGCCTTCCACCAGGGGATTGCACATGATCCAAGTGTTGCAACAGATCCAGAATCTATTGCAAAAGACAGTGCAAAACTCCCCTACCATTAGGGGAGGTGCCTGGGTATTCCTACCTATCCTGAATGTGAAACCAGAGACCTCTTTTTTTTGCTAATAAAGCTTATGATAAAAAAAATATTGAGAATATATGCATGTTCCACAGGTTTTATTCTAGCTATCTTTTTTTTTCCCTCAATGAGTCTCATATTGAAGTTTGAGACAGTATCTCAAAGACTACATAAAATGTGTTTAATAGCTGATCAAATTTCATTTGTTAGGAAAATTAGTCTCCTGGTTTAATACACGTTAAACTTGGCTTGAAACATTTTAACCTCCAGTTAGTGCATGCATAGCTTATAATTCAGTCAAGGATTTCAACTCTTTTAGTCAGAAGGGAAATTTCTATCCTTTTATTGCAAGTTCTGGATATCTTGCTGATATGTGCACATGTATTTATATAATGATACATTCTTCATGTCTCAATATCTGAAAGCGTCTGAGGCACTAATATATTTTACAGTAATAAATGTAATCCAAGTCATGCATTATTTCTCTTGTAGTGCTAGGTCATCTTGCTAGGTGAAACTTAACAATGCAAGTCCATTTTTATCAGCTTATTTATACTCATTTTTATTCCTGTAATGTAGCAAGCTATCGACTGTTTCGTAAATGGGAGAACTGTGTTCTCTTGAATTACTTAAAAAATACACAAAAGGAAATACATTCAATTAACTCAAACACTACAGTACAAGTTTAATAATGACTAACATCCAAAACAATAATACTTGGTAGAGCATCATTTGCATGACATTTGTAACTAAAGGTCTTTCAGGGCTATAGAAGCACTATGTAGAAAAACTGTAATACAAGTTGTATTTTACAATTAATCATATTTTTGAAAACCTGAAAGACATTTTATTAAATACTTTTATCCTCTAATACATGAAAGGACTGGTTGTCTGCACTTTTAGGGGTTTTATGGAAATATTGTGGCTTTGCAGGTATTTAAGTGCATTTCTGTCTTGATATTAAAAGAAATAAAACAGGTTATTTTTGTAAATTGTTTAAACATTCATAATTAACATTACACTGTGTTTATACAAACTGCTCCATCACGGCCAAAGCCCTAAGTTGCTTTATGGTGCCCTAGGGAATAATTTTATTTACCTAGTTATTCATTCATTTGAAGGAAGCAGGGAGAGAAGGAACACTTATTCACTCTCCTTACCTTTTTTTCCCTACGTACTGGAAGCACACAAAGATACAACTAAGCTATGTTGTCATACAGCTAACAAATGGGACTCCATGTTTTTTCAGCTTCACCTTTTCTGTTCTGTAATTGATTGTGGTCCCTGTTCATGTACCAAATTTGAATGGTACCTCTGCAGTATCCAGGGAGGGATAATGAAGGACTGCACTCATCTAGAGCTAAGTTAGATATGAGGATGTCAGAACAGAGTATGTATGACAAAGCTGTGGAGCATGTTCTAAGATGTGAGAGAAGTTGAGCAACCCTTGACCACTGCTGCTTCATGTCTGCTACAGAGACCAGACACAACTCTGATCTGAAACTATTAGTTAAATAAATTCTAAGACCAATATGGAGGACCACTAATTTGATTTTATACTAAAATCTGCTGGAAATATTATAATTTTAAAATACAATATTTTCTCTAGGTACTAAATTTCCCAAAATTGCCTGGGGAATGTTTTTTTTTTTAAATTAATATCTTATCTCTAAGAACCACTATATTTAAGTTGATTACTCCTTGGAATATTTCCCAAAAGCAGTTTTGGAAACTATTTTTCAGGCTTATGTTTTTGGAGTGCATGTTCAGTGTCTTTAAAGAAGTTTGGTCCTTCCTGCTTTCTCAGGGTAGCCTTGAGAGAGTGATAATCTCTCAAAACAAGGTTCCGTATGTGATCTTGTGGCAGAAATTTTATCTCTCTCTTGAATGCACCTGTGTAATCCATCCATCCATTTATTTATAGAAGATCAACAGCCTCTCCACATTTAGATTTCTCAAAGTATCTTCCAGCTGCAGTGCTCCAAATATGGAACACATGCACACTCTCATGAAAACATTAATAGTGCGGCATGGTGGAATCAAATATCTGGGTTTTTTTTAATACTGTCATTTAGATTCACTCAAAGGAAAACAAATACAAGTCCTGGAGAAGTTTGCTTTAGTCATGAGGTGGACTGTGGTGCTGCATCTTGCCCCCTAGGCCATGCTATGATCTGAGAAGACACCCAATACTTAACATCATTCATTCCATCTATTCTAGATGTTTATATAATATCCAAACTCAAGAGATTTTTTTTTTTTTTTTTTTTTTTGTTTTAAGGATGAAAAAATTTTGCTACATGTAAATCCTGGGTTCTTTTCTCACAAATGTCAGTCTGGCACACCATGCATGTTCTAGTAGTTTGAAATTTGAAATGGGTCACTGTTTTTGGAAGAATAATAATTCTCCATGAAAAAAAATAGCAATAATAAAGCAAGATTTTTAAAGGGTTTTCTTGTATACTTAAGATCTACAATTAGGAATTGTTTGAACAGATTTGACTTAGGGAAAATAATTTAATTCATTACCAATCAAATCAGAGTAGGATAATGAGAAACAAAAGCAAATCTCAGAACACTTTCCCCCATCCCTCTACTGATTTTCTCTACTTCTTCCCCTCTTTGTCCCAGGGGAATAGGGGGTGGGAGTTGTCTTTGCCTCTCATTCCTCCTCACTCTCTTCCCCTGCTCCACTGTTGGGATTCCACCCACAGGAGACAGTCTTCCATGGATTTCTCCAAATGGGTCCTTCTCACAGACTTCACAAACCTGTGCTCTGGCTCCATCAACCATGTCAATCTGTACTAGTGTGGGCTTTCCCAGGGGTCCCAGGCTCCTTCAGCCATATCTACCTGTTCCAGTGAGGGCTTCCCATGGGGTCCCAGTCTCCTTCAACCATGTCAATCTGTACCAGTGTGGGCTTTCCCAGGGGCCCCAGTCTCCTTCAACCATATCTATCTGTACCAGTGTGGGCTTTCCCAGGGGTCCCAGGCTCCATCAGCTATATATACCTGCTCTAATGTGGGCATCCCCAGGGGTCACAGGCTCCTTCAACCATATCTACCTGTTCCAGTGAGGGCTTCCCCAGGGTCTGCAGATGCATCTGTGCTCACTGTGGACCTCCATGGGCTGCAGCATGACAGGCTTCCTTACCATGGTCTTCACCATGGGCTGCAGGGGATCTCTGCTCCAGCCCTGGGAGCCCCTCTTTCGTGTTGGAGGAGCTGTTTCTCTCCATAGTCTCACTCCCCTGTTGCACTCATCTGTAGTTGCACCAGTTTTGTTTGTACAGGGTTTTTTAATTCTGATATATGTGACCCCAACACTGATGGGCTTGACCTTGGAGAGTGATGGATCAGTCTCGGAGTCAGCTGCCATTGGCTCTACTGGACAGATGTGGGGAAAGCTTCCAGCAACTTCCACAGAAGTCAACCCTAATAGCCCCCTCCTGCTACCAAACCCTTACTACCCAAACAATCCATTGTGTATTTTATTTGCAATTACAAATAAATGCAATAGAAAACAGCTTTCTGTTGTGGGATATAAATTTAAATTTTGAAGTAACATTGGAAAAAATGCAAAGCTAGAAATTTGAAACTGAGAATTATGAAATTAGTATGAGTAAGAGGAAAATTTGCATTTAACTGCCTATTTGGCTCTGCAATTTAGATGTTTCTTTTTCTACACATAATTTTGCTATGTTTAATTTAAAATTAAACAGGAAAAATATGAACAGTATTTCTTGTCTTCTTATGCAGCAACTGAAGGAAAAATTACGTTGTGTTAAATTAGACTTCCCTTACTTCCATGTTTTTGCTGCAACAGAAGGCTAAACTATCTCGATGCCCTGGTCCTTCTCATAAGTTTGTTTTGTAAAGGATAACCACTACTTCAGGACAAAAAGCAGGGAAAAAAACAGTAGAAAATTAAGAATGAAAAGAGAATTAGCCTTTAATTCAAAGTAGAACAAATTTGTTGAATAAAATATCAAGTGTATCTGAAGAAAGTGGAATTTAAACTGACATAAATAATAAATATTGACATGTACTATGAAGACCTTACAAGCAAGAATTTTTGGAGTTCAATTAACAGCAAGAACAGAGTCATAAGGAAACGTTGTAGACTATCCTAGATTTGTATTGTGATTGGAAGAGTTGGCTTACTTAACAATTCTTATTGTTGAAGTAGAAGAAGGAATCAGAATACTTAAGTTTTAAAATTCTACTTAAATGTGATATTTATGCATTTATCAATGAGCCTTTGCCATTCAATTGGTATTTCTTTTGCCACTGGCATTTATTTTTTTTTAAATATGCTCCATGTTAACTTATAGATATTTCCTGAACATTTTTATCTTAAATTCTGGACCAGTATAGGGCTTAAAATATGCTTTCGCTACAAAAATATAATTATCATTCATTAACTCATCTACTAGCAAAATCTAGAGTTAGTAGAAGTCCATCTAGTATTGTTCAGATGTAATGGCTCTTTGAAGACTGTGCCCTCAGCCAATGCTAATCTGTTTCTAGAATTACTGTTTAGTATAGACGAAATAGCTTGGAAATCACAGAAAAATTTCCTTGGTGTGGCAGGAGGCATTCAGTTAGAAGACACCTAATGTCATATTTTCATTCAACACTTTCCTATTGGAATCAGTATGTTTTTGCAGATGAAATAAGGATAACATGTCCAAAAACACTGTACATAGGACAATTAATTGTAAAGCCAAAACAGGAAAAAAATCTCAACATTTTGAGAAACAAATTATCCATTATACACACACACATATATAATCATTATTTTTGTTGGCATATAATGTCAATCAAAAATTTTGAAGAAAACAATGTTCTCAATTCTATATAATTTCTGCATTTGCATTACCTTGCTAGTAATCATAACATCAGAGTGTTGTGCTGAAGAAAAAAAACACATGAGATTTTAAGAAATAAATTATGAACCAGTCAGCCTTGCTTCCCAAAACAGCCTTCTTGATGTTGCTATGGTTGATATCCATACTATGTCAACACTCAGGATTCAGTACATTTTATATAAATAATAGATAATAATGAATACAAATTGTTGTGACATCTTAATGTGTAGAAAATTAATATTTTAGAAGTAGGAATATACTATGTAGCAATGGTGAGAAGATATTTTCAAATATAAAATGAAATGTTGAGAAAAATTAAGCTTTCACACCCTGCAATACATATATAATAATGAGAGTATTCAATACTCTTTCTTCCAAATATTAGATTAACAAGAACTAGGAAAGCTTTCATGATATGTAGGATTTTTCTCTTTCTGGGTAAGATTCATTTGTACTCCCTAGCCACTAGTCAACTTTTGTTTCAGTTTCTTCTGTCTACTGGAATGTCTATAAAACTGTTAAGCATGAATTTTACTCTAGAGAGCTTGAGATCATATCTTGATGATTAAAATATTCATCTGGAATATAGAAAGCCAAATTCATACCAACAATTCTCTTAAGGTCTGATAAATCTTTGAATCTGAAAGAAGGACTCATCATTAATTGACATTTCTAGGATGTTTTTCCTCTTTGCAAATTGTCCTTATATCAGACAAAGCTACTGCATTTTTCCCCTCCACTATATAGTATTCTGAAACTCTTATTGCCTTAATACCTCATGTATTCCAAATCTAACCACATTACAAGTAGCTGTAGTAAAAAACCTCCTTAGGGAGTTTACTAGATGTGGTCCTCCAAATTTAAGTCAGGCAATCTGCCCAAGGGAATATGGAAACATGTTCTTGTGGTTTATCTTGACAGGAGATTATCTCTCTCCACAATTGTCAAGAGAAATGTACAGCATTTTAAGGATCATGTCTAAAAAAAGACAGGCTGTTGCAGCACTTTGAGGGAGTCTATGATTTACAGACACATGTGAACAGGTCTCTCCATCTATCTCCAGATTCCATTGTCTCTCTGGCAGCTGGGCTGGACACTTGTGGTCCCTGTTGTCCAGGCGCCTCATTCCAAGAGATGTTCTCACGCCCTGGCTCCCAGGCCATATCCCCTTTTTGCTGAATTGCCTGCCTCATCTGCTAGCAGTCACAGCCTGACTTCTGCACCCACACTCACTCCAGCTCTGGCACCTTGGACACAACAGGCTGGTCCCTCTCCTGGCCCCATATGTGCTCAAGTGCATAGGACAGAGACTTGTCTCAGGAAATGAGTCAGCAATGGAGTTTAATTAGGAAACAGAGCAGACTGCACTAACCAGGGCAGGACACAGTCAGACAAGCATTCTGGCCAGAACACTGTTTACAGATGGCCAGACCTTTTTTTATTCCCTTGCGCCTTTATTGTCCCACATGATTTGCTCCTTCACATGATTTCTTTATGCTGTGGTGAAAGAAATGCAGTAATTAATTAACTTGCAGAATATTTATTATGACACCTTCATGTAGAATCATTGTACATAATACCTAAAACAGATTATTTACTTCAGCTAAAAATCTAAAAGGTTTTCACAAAATAAATACAGGAAAATGAATATAACATATCGGTTTTGACTTGCCAGTCTCAGCCTCAGAAATTTAGTACAAGCATTAAGAATATATTTGCATGGAATATTGTTTAGAGATGATGGCTGGAGAAAGACTTTAGGATTTGGTCATTACAAGCATTTTCAGTGAAGATTGAAAGAGAAATCAGACTGTAACAGTAAATTCCTAGGGCAGGAACTCCATTAATCTGTTCTGGTCACCAATGTATGTAAACTAGGAGGACCCAAGAAGCTACTGGCCAGCCAGCCTCCCTTCCATCCCTGGAAACTTGATGGAACAGGTCATTCTGGAGGTTATCACAACACATGCAGTAGAAAACAAGGTCATCAGGAGTAGTCAAGATGGATTCCTCAATGGGAAACCATGCTTGACCAAGCTGATATAATTACACTTTTTTCCACTAAAAATCATGTATTTCAAATGTTCCTTCTTCATTCTCTATGGAGTAATTTTACTTAAAAGACTTGATATGTTTCTTGAGTAAGGCGATCAACCTTTAATTAGTTAATACATTCATTCATGATGAAAGTTCATAGTATATTTACAATGCAAAGCTGTGTTCTTGCAAAAAGAAATCAAGCCCATTGGCAATTCTTTAAAAAGCAACAATGTATTTTGTATTTAAATGCACAAAGATTCATAGTGGCTTGGACAAAGGTAGAAAAATATTACTTTTAAATACATTGAGAGGAAGGAAAGAAAATATGTTGGGAAAATGTACAGGGATTCTAAGGAACATTTTCTCCTGACTTTTAGTGGCAAGTTTTAAAAAACAAGACTGTAAAATTAATGGCAAATTATTCCTAAAGGTTGAAGCTAATTGAACAGAGGAACAAATAGCTTAGCCTAAGTACAGGGGAGTTAGCTGATCAGAAATCTTGGAGAGAGAGATGAATGGACTTGCAGATGAGTGGTTGGTGACTTGCATATTGCCACGGGCAGACAAGCCTGAAACTTGAGTCCTTAATTTTTTCTTCCAGTAAGACATTTTGCATTACATGGGCACTGTACACTTTCTGATTCTTCTTGTGACTCTCCTGACAAATTCCAGGTTGCCATAACACTCATGCTATGAATGAGATTACAAATTTCAAAATACACAGCCATAGAAACACTACAAGACTTTGAAAAACATCTTTCCTTGTTTATACTGTTAAAATATCCAATGTAATTGTGCAAATCAGAGGAGAGAGAAGGCTTTTTATCTTTTTGTTTTTTCAAAAACCAGTTTAATGACAGGTTTACAATCTTCAGGGAAATCAATGCATCAAATAACACAAGTTTTACTGAGTAGATTAAACACTTCCTATTTTTCCATTTTTGTTATTTTTATGTGTACGTGTCTTGAAGCAGATTTAACATACATATATATACGTAAAATATAATATCATTAATCTACTCACCTTTGGTTTTTTGTTCTTTTATTTTTACCCTGTGAAATATAAAAAAAAGAAAATTGCAGAATACCAGGTTCAAGTTTTTTTCTGAAAAAAGCTTTAGTTTTTCTTGCCAAGTCATCCTGAAATTTTGTCTTTCAGATAAAGGTCAAGGACAGAAGGAAGCAGTAAGTATGCAGTATGAAAGCAATCAACCCTTACATTCATTTAAAAGGAGGACACCTTTAAAAAACTGTTAATAGTAGCAGTTTGTCACAAAATCAATGGGTCTGATTCTCTTTTCACTAGCAGAAATATAAATTGGGAGTAAATCCAAACATATGAATGAAGTTTTATTTGCATAAGTGTCAATGTATGATGAGCCTAGAGGACAAAATTATCAACTGGTTTAAGTTTGCATCACTCTCTTATGAAAATTACTGTGTGTATACGCTTATATATGTTTGCATTCTACTTTCTTTTACCTATATCCTAAAATAAACCCATTTCTGAAAGCATGAATTTCACTCATTATACTGTCTTAAAAAATACTTAACTTTTTCTGAAGTTTAATTTTTTCTACAGGAATTTCTATATCTAATATATAAAGGTATATTATATCAGAGTTTGGTTATATTCTAGCCCTACAGTTTTTTAATAGCATGATTATAAAAATGTATCAAATTTACAATCAGTTGCTGAATACAAACCACAGTCTCACTGAAGAAAAGTGATTTTGCCTTTTAAAACATTGTCTTTTAACCTGGTGCTCCTTCTGTGTGGCAGGTTTTTTTCCCATTCCAAGATCAGGCTTGTGTAAATAAAGTTGCAAGGGCCATACTTTCATACCATGACAAGAAAGGATAGCTTACTGATGGATATCGCATGGATTTCTTTAGACGAGATAGTTATAGGTGCCATGCTCAAACATCCAAAAACAGTGCTCCAGAACTAAATTGTTCTTAGTAGATGCCTTCAGGTCTGCAAAGATGTATATTGATAGTCCCAAGGATGTTAGATTTATTGAAATTACTGTCTTAACAAAACTCAAAATTTGACAAAACAGTCTTACTGACTTTCCTGACATCTGTACATTTCAATGAGTAGGTGTTGGTTTTGGCTTACAATGAAATTTCTCATGTAAAACTCAGTCTGAAAAGCAAGTAACTTCCTTTTTTCTTTTAAGCATAGAAGCCAGTAGACCAATGACAATACTGAAAGAGAAATTAAAAAATAAACAAACAAAAACCAAAACAAAACCACAAAAACAAAAAAAACAAACAAAGAGTAAACTCCCCAAAAAACAAACAAACAAGAAAAAACACAACCCTAACTTTCCTGGTAGACCTGAACCAAAACTGTACTTATGTATCTTTGTGGTCAAATCAGCTGTTACAAGAAAACAAATATACAAACAAATAAACAACTTAGTAAATTAAAAATAATAATGACAAAATGATCCATCTTTTAAAAATTGTTTTGCTTATTGTTTGCTATATTAAATACAAGATAGACCTACAGTCACTCTCTTTTCCAGAAGAAACTGCCACTCAGAGATGAGAGAAGAGCTTCCCACCAACCAACTCCAGAAGATGAGTGCAGCCAGAGAGTGAGAGCAGACATAATGTATCACTATCTGGAGCTGACAATATCTCTGCTGACTGTAGAGGGAGCTGATAGAGACGAAAATTCTAAATTATACATCTCACTTGGAAGCCAAAAATAAGTGTTATGCTCAGCATCATTAGCTGTCATACTACCTCATCATGTTTGGGCAAGATGCACTCATTATACTAGAACGTATATGAAGACATTTCATAAAAAAGCAGTTATGACTAGGCCAAGGTGTTAAATGCACTAATATAAAACATGAAAGACACGTTACAAATATGGCTGTATTTCATACTACAGTTCTGTAACACATTAATCTTTTATATGCTCAGCTTTTACAGAAATGACAGTCTAATGTGAAACAATTGCTTCTTTTAAGTTAACTGAAACATAACACAGCAGTGAGTACAATTTTTGCCTTTTCATCTTAATCCAAAACTAAGCAGTTTGAAGTATCAGGTGATTGGGGGTTTGTTTATTTTGGTTAGATTTTCTTTATTCTTTTTCTTGTGGGAGTGGTAGCATGAGACATCAGGATCAGGAATTCAATATTTTATACTCTTGCAAATAATTTTTATCTTAATTAAATTTTAACTAAATATGTATGTCCTGTGTGGTTGGCCTAAATATGTAGTAAAACACTAGAGAGGCATTGAATATACATTTCCTTACTTAAAAAAATGTTTATCTTTAGATTATATATTGCAAAAGAAGAGTTTCTTATAGATGCTCTACTTTTTCTCCTGAACCTCAAGCAGAGCCATGCAAGCTTATAAATATTCCTTGTCTTGTTGAAGTCAGCATTAAAGTTAAGCATACCTGAGTTTCTCTGCAGGAATGATGTTTTGGGAATTATCTTGAAATATCCTTTGTACTAGTGGTCCATTGCATTGACCTGAAGTGCCACTGACCTGACTGAGACTCAGGGAGATGCAGAGTTTCAGCTGCACTGAACTCATTACAAAGCTGTAGGGTAGGATCTCCCGTTGCTTTCCAAAAGCTCACGTTGACTTCAGTGGGGGCAGAACATTTTTCCCAAAGTACAGGCTATTCAAGTGAAAACAAAGAAGAAAGTAAAGTCTCTAAAACTTAATCTAAGGATATGCTTCACCGAAAACAATTTTTTAAAATGAGTCTATATTTTAAACAATCTGCATTGAAACTTATAACATTTGTATTCTAATTTTATTAGGTATGGTATATCAGCATGTTTTTAAATGGAGAAAATATATCATACATTCAATATTGCCAGGGTTTTTGTCATTTTACTTAATTTGCAAAGCAAGTATGGTTATAGATTATTTCTTGATTTTCTTTTGTGCTTCCAGTGCTTTTTAAAATCTGAATTCCAAGTACCTTGCTTGCACATAAAAGGCATTTTTAATATTAATGTAATTCAATGATAATTTATTTTAAAGGTTAAATGTTACTGCTCACTGAGTTTTTGGTAGGCTTCATGGGGTGGAACAAAACCCTGCAGCATATATTTAAAGAAAGATGAACTCTTATTCTAATCAGCACACCATTTTTCAATTTAATGCCATTGCATTTAAGAAAACAGCAACACAAATCTTAAGGTGAGAGATATGATCCAACTAAAATTAGAGCAATACTGTTCTTGTTCATCTGGTTTTCTTTAGTAGTAATTGAATTTCTATTTGATATTAATTTTGAAGAATTTTCTTGTACAAAATAATATTTTAGGTACCTTAATAAGAATTTTCTCAATAGATATTATTTTAAACATAGTTTATCTGACCCTGTTCATGCAAAAAGGTTTTAGATCCTCTTAGCTGAAAATAGATAGCTTATTTTTATCTTGCCACAATTATTTTTCTTTTATTTTCTTAGCAAGCAGGAATTTTGGAACATATTATCATAGTGGTAGTTTCATATAAGTGGATCTCACAACTAAAGTGGTGTTAATCACTGTCATACATGTCCAATGAATTGTAACATTCAGATATTAAACTTTACAGTTTTTAATTCACTGGAATATAACATACACACAAGCGACAAAAAAAGCCATCATTGTTCAGAAGAACTGTGTGTAGCAACAGTTCTTTCCTGCTGGTGTTGTATGTTCCCATGAAAAATTCTGCTCCATAAAGTCCTTTACTTCTTGGTCTTTGTAGAACTTTAATTTGTCTCCTATGACTTCTGAGCAGGGTATCTATTTTCAGTTACCTATCATATGTCTCAGCCTTTTGCACAAGGCGGTATGGATAAATAATAAAAAAATACATAGTAAAAGTAAGATAAGTATGCCACAACTATGAAATGCAAGACACTACCAAATCCTAAGAAGACAAAGTGCTGACTGGGAGTGTGGCCAGTTTGTTTTATAGTTATTTTCTTGCCAGACGAAAGTATGTGATCATTTATTTTTAAAATATCTGACATACAATTGCAGACATTCTCACTGATTTTGCTTAGTACTTGTCTATTCTTATATGGTCAATTTTGGCCAAAAGTTTAAAATTCTATCTGCCAAAATAGGGAATTTCCACTCACTTCCAGAGCTGCTACTCTGAACTTCAGTAGAGTAAATTTTAAGCTGTTGCTATTCAGGAAGCTTTTTAACAGAGTATGCTGGGAGTATGCTTTTGAGGTCTCAGGAGTCCACAAATGCTGGTCTTTAAGAGCCCCTTTTAGAAGCACGGGAGCAGTCAATTCCTTTGTGTCATAAGTCAAACAAGCAGAGCTCAAGACCAGCTTGGCAGGCCAGGAAAGTCTTCTTGAAGCTCAAGAGAAAGAAGAAACTGTGTGATCTCGGGAAGCAAGGGAAGAAAGGCAAGGCTTCACAGGAAGAGTTCAGAGGAGTTGTGATTCATTCATGCAGGGAGAGGACATGAAAGGCCAATCTCAGGGTCAAGACTGACCAGTGTTGTGCCAAATAACAAGGGTTTCTTTAAGTACTAGAAAGATGTGGTCTAGAAAAAATTATACCTATACTTGATATTGTTCTATAAAGTCACACATGGACATAGAAGCGTGTATAGTTTTTCTGGATTTTAGTGAGGCTTTTTAATACTGACCTTGGCAGCATTCTTCTAGTCAGTTATCCAACTACAGGATGAGCTGGTACATGGTGCACTCAGTGAGGAACTGACTGAACAGCAAGGCTTAGGTGTTGAAGGCACCATTAATAAATTTGCTGACAACATTACACTGGGAGGTGCTCCTGTCCCTATTGAGGGACAAGAGGACTTGAAGAAGGCTCTAGATAATTTGAAGCACTGGACTATGATTAATGGAAATTAATTCCATGATATTTTCAGGATGGTGGATCCTGAACTTATGAGAAGGTAACACTGGACACAGGTATAAACTGGGATATTGACTGAGGAGCAGCCCTGGAGAGAGAGATCTGACAGTGCTGGATCCAGGGCAGCAGACTCTATTGAGTCAGCATTGTGCCCTGGCAGCCCAGAGGGTGAAATGCATACTGGAGTGTATCAAATACAGCATGACCAGCTGGTCAAAAAGGGTGATTAAGCTGCTGTATTCATCATTGGTGCTGCCTCAATTTGAAGTGAACAGGCTTTTCCTAGAAGTGGTAAGTCATATTCCAAAACTAGTCAGTGATTAAAAGGCATTTGGTCAATACTCTTGATAATATGCCTTAACATTTTTAAAATCTTAAAGTCCTTTCCAACTGGAAGGGCCTATTCTATTCTATTCTATTCTATTCTATTCTATTCTATTCTATTCTATTCT
>JANRMJ010000001.1:131909838-131928052 GCA_025584955.1 Alethe diademata
TCCAGCCCCTGAGACTCCTGGGTCTCATTCCAGGGTCTTTGGGAACCTTGCCAGGAGGGGTCTTGAGGCCCCCAGGGAAGCCAGGGGAACACCCTGGACTCCCACGGGGTAAATTCCCTTTTGTTTTGATTTAACTCTTTCCATTGTGTTGTTTATTTCTTTATGTGTTTATTCTCTTGCTTACTTTGTTGGGTTTTGCTGGTTTTTGTTGAATATAATTAGAATTTATAACTTACAATACTATTTTATGTCATGCTTAATAGCCCGGAAAATTTC
Source organism: Alethe diademata (assembly GCA_025584955.1). Lineage (NCBI taxonomy): Eukaryota > Metazoa > Chordata > Aves > Passeriformes > Muscicapidae > Alethe > Alethe diademata. The sequence goes on from JANRMJ010000001.1 coordinate 131,910,115, forward strand.
AAAGTATACACATAGAATTCTACTGTGATTTTGTTTTGTTTTACTTGTTTGGGAGGTTTTTTTCATTATTTCATATTTTTTTACAGAGAATGATACAATGAAATCTAGTTCTAATTTTGATCATTCTTCTTCTCTTGATTAACTGCCACCTGATGATCACTTAAAGCCTAGGATATAATTTTAAGTGCTATCTTTTCCATTTGCTTTCTCACTTGTTTTCCTTCTAGAACTATTTTTTTCTAGAATTCTTCAATGTGATTTTTTTCAGTAGCAAGATGGGTGGGAGGAAAGAAAAGAAATATTATTTCCATTCTCCCAATCTTAATGTAAGAATCTTCCTTAAAAATTGTCTATATGTTACTTCCAAAAGCTTGGAATGGAAGTGTATTACTTAATGGGTATAGAAGCAAGTATTAGTTTTATCCTTATGACAAGAAAGCAGGAAAACAAGAATGAATGTCATCCAGAAAAGTGTAATGTTTAGGAAAAGAAAGAAAATGGAAAAAAAAAAATATAAGTAAGGCAACAGAGGCTGAAGAGGACATCGTTCTAATGTGCAAGACTGTTCTACAAATAACAAAGCTATTTTCTTTTCTATTCACAAGCAATTTTGGCAGTTTCCTGACAAACAACATTGCATTAACCACTTTTATCATAGAAAAGGAAAATGAAAATGTTGATATAGCATTCAGAAGAGGTGATATGTTGCAAGGACAATATCCTGCTTTTATCTGCACAGGCGAAAAGTATATAAGTCCTTCTAGTACATGGAAAACAATCAAATATTGAAGGTCCACTGAAAGATAACTTTCTGGGCAGAACTCCTCCTGCTCTTCCATGAAAAAACCCCCATGAATAGCTGAAAAGTCAAAAAAATGAATCCTGCAATTCCTGGCTCAATATATAAATAACACATAATCAACAGTCTTAAGGCCCCAACAAAGTGCTGTCATGTAATATTTTTCAGTGCTAAAGTTAGACTAGATCTTTAGTCAGAACTTTGGACTAGAAAAGATTAAATACCTCAGGATTATGGATTCTCATTAAAGCTGTGTCAGGGGAGGTTTAGGTTGGATATTAGGAAAATATTCTTCCCCCAGAGGGTAGTTGGACTCTGAAAGAGCCTCCCCAGGGAAGTGGTCACAGCACCAAGCTTGAGAGAGTTTAGGAAGTGTTTAGACAACATTCTCAGGTGCATGATGTGACTCTCGGATATGGTGCTGTGTAGGGCCAGGAGTTGGACATTCACGATCTTTGTGGGTCACTTCCAACTCAGGGTATTCTATTATTCTGTGATTCATTACTAGAAAGTTCTTAATTTTAAAACTTGTGCTTTGAATCCAGTTAATATCTCTTTTAGAAGCTTATATATGTTGTGTTTTGATCCCTCAATCAATTATTTAAAAGCTGTCCATGCAAATAGTTTTAATTTTTAGAAGATGTTCCCAACTCATACCTATTCATTTCACATTGTCATAAAAGTAGAATAAGAAAATTACAAGAATTGCTCTCTGAGGTCTTCCTCGAAGTCTTCTAAACACTGAATTAGTCTCTTATGCTGAGTTCTGAAGTCTTATCTGAACACCTGCAACCTACATCAAAGCCATATATTTCTGCAGATGTTTTCTTTCCCTCTAGCTCTACTGAACAACAAAATAATCTTACTTCTGACAAGTCCTTAAACTTGTCTATAAAATTGATCAGACATTGAAGCAGCAAGAGAGTAAAAGGTGATTTGGAATTTACTAGAAATATACTTGGAATAATTCTGTGAATGAGTAAAAAAAGATTCTCTGCAAGACTTTAAGAAAAGTAGAGTCAAAGTAATATTAAAGTGAAATTGATCAAAGCAAGAAGTTTTAAGAAGGACATTTAGACCATTTTCTTCCTCTGGAAAAAAAAAAACAACCCTAAAAAGTCATAGATTATGGTCTTTGTGTTTTGGCTTTGATAACAAAAATATAAGCTAAGAGTGGAATTCAAGTAGAGGGGCATACTCCAGTGAAGTATATTACAAGACTATGCCATGCACTGAATAATTCTGTGACACCAGTGTTTGTCACAGAAATCTTTAGAACAGAATTCTACTAGAATATTATTATTTTTTGACAAGGAAATAATATAAATACTTAAGTTACATATTGGTTAAAATTTTTAATTATTGGATATATTTCTCACAGAATAATTCATAGTATACATTTTTCAGAATCATTTTTAAGTGATCTCTTTAAAATTTAGTATAGAATTATTTTCTGGAAAAGCTTTAAAAATTGTTGAAGTTGTTTGTGTGTCTCCTGTTTGCTCCAAATAAATGGCAAGATATTGTTAACAGCAGAAAAAATCAAATACAACTGGAAGAGTTATTCAGTATAATTTGAGAAAATTTCAATTAAGAATTCTTGTGATTCAGTTTGTAATTAATATTATGACAGGTATAATTTTAAGTACCTTCCTTTGGTGACTAAATTCAGAAAATATTGGTGATACATCAGTGTTTCAGACATTGAGAAGAGTAATGAATTCAATGTGCGTGTGTTTCTTGTCTATTAATTTATTGATTTCATTAGATGTATGCTACAGAGTTATTTCTTTAAGCAGCAAATTAAACTAATGAATAAAATTAAATACCAATATTTACATATAATAATTTGGAGGCTGCTCTGTAGTAGTTATGTTATGACAAGAGGAATTATTTTACAACACCCTAATAAAAAATATGCAAATGACATATATTAAATAAAGCTCTGGAGGAATATTATTACATATTTTAACACTATTCTTTAAGACTTGTGTTTTCTTAAACATCTTCTTTACATTAGTATTTAATTTATATATTAGCGTTTTCTTTTGTCTCCTGAAATTTAGTTTATTTTCCTCAAAACAAGAGTTCAATAATTTTTTGTAGTATTTATTTGCATGTTTAAAAAAAAAAAAAAATTGAGTACTGTGTATTAATGAATTCATGGTAAGATTTGTGCTGCTATAAATATGCCTGCTCTTGAGTCTGAGGTATAAACTTCTGATCCATCCATTATAACTGAGCAAATGATGATATCTTCAAGCAAGTAAGAAACTAATGCTTCTAAAAAAATAACCAAACAAGAAAATAAAGCATACAAAAAATTTTTGTTATAAAATAATTTTCATTACAAAATTAATAAATTTCAAAAATAAATTATTTAATTAATACATCTATAAATTTATTAATAAAATCAAAATTTTGCAATTTTTGCAGTAGCAATAGAGCTATCTGTTTAATCAAACAAGAAAAATTTACTAAAAATCTAAACCTCCAAAAGAGGTCGCATTGTATGAAACCCTTGACCAACATATATATCATATATTGTATCATATATATTATATCATATATCTATTCTAATGGGAAGCATCTTAGAAACTGTTCGCAGGATGAGGTTTTTGGGTTGTTGGGGTTTGGGAGTATTTTTGCGATGGAGGATCTTTTACAAGCATTATTTATCACATTAAATAATTATTACAAAATATTCTAGGAAGGAAATTCGATGATTTAGCACCTAGGAACTGTAACTTTTTTTAAGAATAAGTGGTATAAAGGGTAAAAAACTTCAAACACTTTAACAGCTTAAAATATCATGACCTTTGTTCAGAAAAAATGCTAAACAAAGGCACTTTTTCGTAAGTCCAAAATGAAAAAAAAAACCAGCTGACTACCTTTTTCAGTTTTCAGAAACTACATTTTTGTAACGTTTCCTAGTCATAACACCATGATTTGCGAGATGTAATGTTCAACCTGAGTTTGCCCTCTGCAATTTTCCTTCAGATTATCAGGGATGAACTAATAGCAACCATGAACAAAGAAATCTTTTTATTATAGCAGATACATATCTTCTTATGCTCTTCTCTGCTTAAACTAGAAGACATGAAAATTATATGATATATCTTGAAAAAAAATTGCTGTTAAACCAGGAAATGTTTTTATTTCTGCTTTATCTATGCTGTGTCTACCAGACTTTGGGTGGTATCTTGTAAGTGTAATAATCCATTTGCAGTTTCATGCTGCAACCAGCTGATAGCAGTGGTAGTTGGTAGATGACTATCAGGGTTTGTACTTGCAACATGCTCCCTTGTACTTTGCAGACACTAACATTTCAAGACCTGCAACATTACTTAATTGTGTTTACGATAAGGACAGCAGGAAATTGCTGATACCTTCCATTCTCAGACATTTCTTCAGCTGATAAGAACTCTGCTACATTTCAGGATATAATTTCTGTGGGATATACATTTTTCTGAATATAAATTTAATTTTCATCATTTCAGCAAAAGCTGTTCAGTTAGATTGAATTTGGGGCAAATTTTCCCATGCAAAAGAAACATTACAAGATTTCTGAAGGACTCTTTGGGTGCGTGCTTGAAATGGGTGCTTGCATGCCTGGCTGGCATTCAAAGGAACGGTTCTCAATAGGGAAAATTATATTTGCTTATACAAAATCCAGTTATATTTGACCAGATTGTGGCCATCTAAAAATGCAGTTGCATATTTCATTTTTCTGAATATTTATAGGTAATTGATTTATCCTTGGTGTGTTCTATTCTTGGTGGAGCATTAGCAAATCAGCTTTCTTCTGAGCTGCTGCTTCTGCCTGGCATGCAGCATTATGCATAAGCCAGGAGCATGGAGAGCACTGGTGTTCCCAGCACCCTGCCTTGCTCAGGCAACACAGATGGAAATGGAGGGAGTGTTCAGCTAGAGTACAGAGGGGTAAACAAAGATCATGATTATACTGAGCTGAGGTGAAGACTCTTTCACATTTCTGAATGCAGGACTGTGCAACCTTCATGTTCTCTAAATGCGGTTTTGTCACTTTTCATGACCTCTGCCAATATCAGTGAGTGGCGCATTTCTAATTATGTGGATTTTCAAAGTCACGTTAAAGCTTTTTAGGTGTCAAGTTGAAAGCAAATGAAAAGGTGGTTTTGACTTTCCATTAAAGTCTACATTTAAAAATCAAGAAATTAAGAAGCTTCTGCTAATAATCCAAAACCATGTTTTTTTAAATGTTAAAGGAAATACACATTTAGATACTTCTGACTTGCTTATGGAATGTTGGGAACCTTTATAGATCTTTATGGTCACCCAACTGTTATAGATGGGTTCATGTACTGGGACGGGATTGGGGGTTGTTGCTTAATTAAGTTGTGAACTGTTAATTAGTTATTTGTTTGCTCGTTTGTAATTTGTTGAGGGGTTGCTGAGGGCAGGGCCATGGGATGATTGATTGTCAGGATGAGCGGTGCAGTGTGTGTGTGTCCACCAATGGGAGAGCTGACAGACGGTTGATTGGCAGTTCCACTGGAACCTTCTAGAAAGATGACATCACTGAGGAAGCGCAACGGTTTGAACAATGATTGGACAAACCGCCAACCTATCAAAACGGACTATTCAGAAATGATTGACTCAGGTTGCTTCCCTGTATACACCAATCAGCTGGCGAAGAGGGAGCCAATCACAGAAGGGATTGAAAACTGAGCCAATCAGCAGAACGAAAGGGGTACAAAAGACTGCTTGGGGTCTCGGAGCCCCGCGTTCCGACGGTGCTCTGCGCCTGGGGGAACGCCCGGTGTTACACCATTGTGGTTTAAATTTCTCTGGCTTGCCGCGTGGGGCTCCAGCTTATCCGGGGTCTCCGTTCTCAGTTGTTGTTTTTAATAAACGAGTTGGTCTTTTGAAAAAGACACAGGCCTTGTTTGTAACACAACTCCACTGATTTAAGAAATATTTTTGTTGCCATGATGAGACAAATTATGAGTGAGATAATTTACTGAGGCATACTTAAAACTTACAGGCTGTGAAGTAGAGTTTCAGAAGCAAATAGGTGTGTAGCTTCCTTGACCAAGGTCATACTGAGCATGATACATTTCAGCCTGTGCTGAAGTATTTGCCACGCTGCTGTAGTAAGATATTCTTGTGAGTTTTCCTCAAGACTTTAGTATTCACTCGGAAAGCTGCCATAAAGATCCAAGATTTCCCAGTTTTTTACCAAAGTGCAGTAGACAGTCTTCCCAAAACCCTTTTCTTCATGTCTCCCAGAACTCTCCTAGAATTTTGTTATGCACAGATTGTTTTTTTTTATTTTCTGATGCCATATTTTCTCATACTGAAAGTTAGATCTAGAACATGCATGTTTATAGACACATAGAATTTAAATGTTCTGTGTATACTTATACCTATTCCAGAAGCTTTATATCATATAGCCAGAAGGAAAAGTGTCACCTGATGTGTGTTTATAATGTCAGTAAGAAGCATTCTAACCCTTATCCTCACCTGTGATTCATACCAACCAGGACCTTGCCATACGTGACTCATCTTTACATTTACAATGGTGCCTGAGAATTTAGGACATTTCCTTACTCACCTGTTGTTCCTAAATTAGTGGCATGTACTAGTGACACTACCTCCTCCCCAGGGTGTGATGACAACTAACAAAGGAGTCAGGCAGTGACAAAGAAAGCTATACAATACTTATCTAAATTCTCACCCTCTTTCAGTTCTTGAAATTCTAAATTGTTATGTTACAGTTTACTGGCATAATTCAGAAAAAAACAACACAAAATCTACAGGCTTGTATTCCTTGAGTGCTTTCATTTGATGTGCAGAGAGGTCACCTTGCAGTCTAAGGATTAAGGGCAATGTCATGTTCTGACCCTGTTCTTTATTATCTTTTTCTTATCTAATATTAAACGGAATCATTATTCTGTCCTCCTTACAAGAGCGTACCAAGCTTCTTGGGCCCAGAACAAGTAAGAAATACTATCAGGGATAACTGAAATAACAGTGAGAAATTATATTTTCATACACTTTATAAAAAAAGGCTCTAAAAGAATTCAACATCAATACAAAGATGAAAAGCACCCTAAAGCTATATCCCACATCAAATTCACCTACTCTCATGCATGTGTGAAATCCAGTCAGTATCAATAACCAATACAAACAAGTAGTTTGTATAGTTTCGAAACAACACAATAAAAAAAAATCAATCAAAACTCAATGAACTTTAAATCAATCTGGAAATAAAACAGAAAAGGCCTGAGGGTTCCACTGTCAAAACCAGTATATGATTTTCATATTCTCTGCAATATTGTCAGTCATTGCAATGTTCTCTTCACTTACCAGGGTTCTGGCAGAAACAATTAATTACTCATCTGCTTTCTTTAGTCAAGGTAATCATTAGAGTATTTTTAATCTTCTGTTGAAATGGAACATAGATATTAATCTCTGGAATATTAGAAACCAGTCTGTATGCACAGATTTTTGAGTTGTGCCTTAGCTGATATTATAAACCCTAGAGCAAAGCTGAAAGACGTAACTGAAAAACAATAAATTTCACTAGCTTGTTTTCAGATAAAGACTTCAGCAGTAGTTAAAACAAAAAAAATCATATTCAGAATGCTGAGAAAGGAAACAGTTTTTATAACCTCCTACTGACGAGAAAAGGGAAAAAATAACCCAAATATTTTCTCACAGTGGGAAAATCCTTCCTTGACATTTTTTCAGCTCCTTACTGGGTCTTAATTTCTGCAAAATAACTTTTAACTAATACCAAAATTTACCCCTCGCAGAAATAGAAATACATCTTCGTAGACAGTATCTCCTGCTACTAAAGCAACTTAAAATGTTGCCTGACTATAAAAATGAAGACTGATTTTCTTTTCTTTCCACAAATACCTGCAAGGAATATATACTTTAAAAATGTTTCTGTTTCTTCTTCTACCAACAACCCATGAAACAGCAGATCAGGGAAACACTGTGCTGTAGTGCCCTGGTACTGTGATTCTCAGCCTTATTCTGATTACCAGACACATGAAAATGCTGATCAGTCATCATCTGTCCAATATCAAACAGAATTCCCATGTGAGTCAATAGGATGATCCTCTTTTCTTTTACTGAGAGGATAACATTCAGTAAAAAGAGAAAGCCTTTCCTTTCAGACCACTCAGTTCTCTCTTTCATCACACGTGAGGCTATTGGCATTTATCACTTGAAGGTAAGTGGTAACAACATGGTTTCCACCAGGAAGATGTTGAGGCAAAGGAAATCTTTAAAACGAAATTATTTTGAACTAACTTTTTATAATCATCAGTGAGCTCTTAGTCTCTGAAACATACATACAGAGTACTGGCTTTACATATGTTACAGCCTGGTTTGTTGACTCTATCAAATGTAGACTCTCGTCTGTCATTTAACAACCATCTGGTGTCTGTTGGCAAAGCATCACTTCATCATCTGTAGAATATTGTTCATGTGAGGGCTCTAGTCCTAAAGCAAATCTGGAGATATTCACATATTTAGCATGACCAAGTCTTTTATTTATTGATTTTTTCTCTTGCAGATCTCAACTTTGTGGATTACTATTGATATACAAATTGTCATTTTCAAGCAGAAACATATTTAACTTTTTTTCAGACCCTGAGGCTTAAAATTAGATACTTATGTCCATATTTAGGTACACGACAAGAAGTTGTCTCAGGATTAAGAGAACCAATCAATATATGTCACTCACATAAACTCCAGCCCAATTTTTCAGGTGCTCATCAGTCCTTGCTGTGCTCAGCAAGTCTGATAAGGTAATTCATCTATAATGCTAAATGTGAATTGAAAGTTGTAATTTTAAAGAGCAGGTCTTAAAGCTATTTCTTATACTAATTTTCCCTACACTAACAGTCTTTGGCAAGTGCCTCTCTAATTTTCTAACTGTTGCTTTAATTTTGTATTGCTGTCTAATAGCATATCAGTAAGCCATCAAATTCAGTGGAAAGGAAACAATGGCCTCCCAAAATTTGATTTGATGCCAAATTTTGAAATTCTATGCAAGTACAGTAAGACAATTATGCAGAGTTTCTGCCAAGTGTAGATTACTGTACAAACATTTTGAAATAATATCAGTGTTATAATAAAGGAGAGATTCTTACATCAGATTCTTTTTAGATGTTTGGATACAGTCATTGAAGGCATTGGGGAATTTTTTGTTTCCATTCTGCAGCGTTTGGTTGAGAGTTGCTGGGATTTTAAAGCACAATCAAAGTCTATTTTCTCCAGTGTGTAATTTTCTCAGAAAACCTTGAGCAACTCCACTGATTTTTCAGTTGTTCTTACTGTACCCAAAGATGACAACCTAAGTGCTTGCAGGCAAACTCAAGGAGTTGTTAACCACAAATTTTGTCATGTGGAATTTTCTAGCTTTGGGAATATGCAAAAATATGTCTTAGGTACATTTGAAACCTATTATTTGTCACATTCAATATTCTTCTGAAAAATGAATTATTCTGTTAGCTATTCAATGCCTGAAGTTCTTTGTCTTTCGTTCAGACATATAACACAATCAGAACTCAGCTGTCACTAGTAAGCACATGAATGTTTGTATGTGGGTTGTAACTCTAATAATGTGCCTATCCTGCAGTCGAAAGGACTTGCGTATGGGTGGTGCTGTCATTAGGTGAAACAATTTATTTCTTCTTAGCTTATATCTTTCTGCCACCTTAATGTACTTCTGTACTAAAAGTTATTGTACTTAAAATTAGTGATTTGAAAGGCTTAAAATCTCTTGGAATGGAATACAGAGAAGACATCTAATTTTAAATGGCTGGAAAACTTCTTAGTTCTCAGTTCTTATGCTTTATTTTCATGTTTAAAGTTCTCAGAGAAGGTTGTCCTTGGTAACTGAGAATATTCCTAAAAAATTACCTTTTCTGTCCTTATCTGCTTGAAGATATTTATTTTGTAATGTGTTCAGTGCTAAGGTAGATTATAAGAAAGCAATCACAAAAAAAATGGTGCTTTTCCAAAATAATTTCATGAATATTCCTTAAGAAATGAACTGTTTCAGCATTTTTTCCTGCATTACTTTTGGCGTGGCATATGTCCTGCTTGCTTTTGGATTAGCTAAATACTGAATAAGAAATGAAAAAGTTCTTGTTAAATAATGTCACCCGGTATTAAGTGTTCGGAAGTTGGAATATTATTTGCTAAAATTAAGTTTTGGGTGAACCTAATTAGGAATACAGTGCAGGAGTGATATTGAGGTCTCATACCAAACTTGCCAACTTTCCTCATTCTTATTTAAGGCTGGTGCAATCTATGTCTAATTCTCATACAAGGTTGCATTGCTTTGGACGTAAAGGGAAACCTCAGACAACAAAGCACATTTTGATAAAGATAAAAATGAACTCAAACTTTTTCAAGAGTCCAAGTGTCCACTCTCATGAAATGTGTGTCTTTCATGGCATTATATACCAGGCTGCCACAATTTTTTTTGTTTGCTTGGCCACACCTTTTTTTGTTTGTTTATAACTACCGTACGTGACTATGTATGAACTGAGAAGATGGTTCAGACTTCTTCCTGGAAGGACCTTTGGGGCAATTGCTAAGGGCAACAATTCCAGACACAAAGTCAAATAGGATTATAGACACACTGAATGCATTTTGTATTTTAGCTTGGTCTCAGGATTTGAATCCTTTATGATCTGAGTCATTTTCCTGAGCAATAGCTATACAAAGGCAAAATTTTGCACGGAATTTTTGAAAGACTCAATTGATCCTTCTCCTTTTTCCTTCTTAACTTCTTAACAATTCGAAATTGCACTGTTCTGAGATTAATAAAAGAAACTATCATCACAATTTAAACTTATTCTGTTGATAAAAGGCTAAAATCTGACTTTGAAAACAATCAGAAACTGTATTTTACATACACATGTTACCTAGAAGATGTTATAATTAAGATATTCTCTATCTCACAAAAATTCTATATGTCTTTGATTGAGTTCTCATCAACCAGCCAGTGTACCCGTACTTGTATCTCTGCTGTTTTGTTGTCACACAGTGGAAACTCTTCTGCTGCTCTGTGACTCAGTCACCATACTCAACATGAGTACTAACCAGGTCCTGTTAACTGGAGACTTATTAGATTGTGAGATCATCTGTTAGATTTGAGATTTAAGCAGAATCATGCTGTATATCTCAGTCCCCACCGAACCAGCAGCTGGGTGCTCAGTTGTTACCTCTGATCTCCCAGTCATAAGAGATTTCTTGGGAACACCCAGAGAAACGATTTTTGGGTGTGCAGAAAAGCTTTAGTTCAGAAATATCTATTGTGTCGGTGACCAACTGTTGAGTAGCATAACCTAACCTGACCCTCCTGCAAATGCCTTTCCTGGCCAGTCTGGGTCCGTGTGTGACCCTGGTGCTCCCCACAGGGCCTGTTCCTGACCCCTGAATTTGGGCTGACAGCCCTGCCTAGCTTCCTCCTGTGCCCAAGGCCGTGCCTGGGCTGGGGCTGCCTCAGGGCTCCCCAGCTACCTTGCCTCTGGCTGAGATGGTGGGAATGCACCAGGATGCCAAATCCTGCCCTGCTCTGCTGACTTGGGCAGTCCCTGCTGTCCCCAAACCTCAGAGAGCAGCTGTCCCATGAGTCATCCTGATTTCAAGAATTTTAAAGTGAAATGTGTTAAAGTACAACCTAACTCTGGAAATGCAGTTGTATTGAAAGTGGTGAGTATTCAGATTTGGTTTGCTTGACACGGGTTTTTTGGAGTATACAATGTTTTGGGTGAAAAAGTATATAGGAACTGGAGAGGCTCTCAAGAGAAAAGGTGACATTATTTATATGAGAAAAATGCAACATGACTTTCCAGGTTTAATTTCTGATCACGGGGGACACTAACTGTGTGGAAGGAATGGATCTGACAACTGCATTGTCATAGGGTTTGGCAAAGCATTGCAGGAGATCCTAACTGTGCCAGACCCTTCTAGATGTGCATGCTGATGAACCAATTTTCCATTCTCCATTTAAATTAATGCTTTCAGACATTTAAAACATAAGCAAAGTTGAGAGGACATGACACTGTACAGCTTTTTTTGTCCTGACAGAGCTTGTGAAAGATTCTAGGCAGTTTTGTAAAGGTCTAGTGCTAATTTTTTCTTATTCGTTAACCAAGAAATAACAGCTCGTAAGTGCTTTTAGACATTCTCTCTGCATTAATGTGGTTCTCTGACTACTCTGTAATGTGCCACTTTCTAAGACTAGACTTTCCTTTCTGTTATAAAATTTCATTAATGGAGAGTATGAAATTATTCTCTTTACTTCTTCAAAAAGCTTTTTCTTGTATTTTTGTCCATTCCCATATGATGACTTTAAATCAGTTGGCTCAGAAGCTCATATTCCTTTTTCAGAAATGATAAGTCCAGCACAATCTTAAGGTTCTTTGACTCTCACATATTTACGGGCCTGAGCAACTGTATGATTTTTTTTCGGATCACAGTTTAGTCATTTTTTGTCAGCAAAAGTATGACATGAGGCACTTTCTCTTACTAAGCCAAATAAAGGGCAATTTCAGGTTAGCCAGATTCTGTTTAATATTTTTGTCTCTTTGTTAATTTCAGTTTCTGCTTATGACCTGTTGTTCTCAAGTAATGAAAATGTCAGCAATTATTTGCTTAACAGTCAGGCAGTTAATCTTGACCTCAAATTAGTTTTGATCAAGTGATTTCTTGCATGTATTATGCTTTTAACTGCACATAATTATGCAGTATCTAGTAGAAAAATAATAATCCTGGTTAAATATCCTCTGTAAATTCTATTTCTTGTTCAGTGATCTTGAATGCAAATATATTATTTACAGTCTTATGCTAACTTTAACCCTAAGGATATATGGTTTTACTAGTTTTTCCCCAAGCTGATATTTCTTTTTATTTCTAATTTAAAGCTTTACAAATAATCTGATTTCTTATTACCTAATAAGAATTGCATACATTTACATCTATTATTCTATACAGAACGGGTCTGCATCTTGAAAAGCAATTTTCACCTTACTGTAGGCCATATCATCAGTTTATTTTTTCATGTTTCAGATACTGAAAAACATGCGGAGCTTGACTTTTGCCTGAACTTTCAAAATACCTTAGGTTTGTGATACAACAGTGATGAAAACAACATAATTTTTATTTCCTTTTATCTTCTTTTATATGTATCCAGAACCCCTTATATTTTTAATGTATATAATGGTTTGTTGTGAATGAGCGGTGCAGCCAATTAAATAATCACTGTCAAAGGTATTGGCAAAAAAAGCAGGTTTTAATATAAACCTGTGGAAGTGTGATTTAACAGAATTCACTGGCAAGTTCACTCTATAGCCCAGTGCATAGACAAAGCATACACAGAAAAATGGCAGGGAGAAGGATGCAGGACACACCACCACAAGGTGTTTTTATCTTTGTTCACTAAAACTGCCAGGATTAGATTGTAGTCAGTGTGGAATTCAGGTGATTTCAGTTACTAAGATATGCAACTGATTATTATGCAGTTACTGCAGGTAGATTACTGTCTCTTATATGTGTGTGCTTCAATAGAGATGACATTCCCTTTCTTTGTCCAAACATTTTCTAGAAGACCTGAGATGAAGATTTAATCTCAGTCAAAACCACATAGATTATTCTTCTAATAAATACTGCTTGTGTTTAAGAAAGATTTCAGCACTAACCCACAAAAGGAAAAAAATCATAGTAAATCTCCAGTTTAAATTATCCTGATAACGTTGCTGAGCACTCACTGTGTGCTTCTACATAGTAAATGGAATAGATGTTCTAATTTATACTTTGTAAAAATCATTGCTAGTAGCACAGAAATTCTTTAGGCAATTCTGATAACAATATTAGTTTATGCACCCTCATTAATAAGTTTGGAGAAAAATCAGCTCTCATTTAGCTCTCATTTCCCTACTTCTTTAAAAATGCTTGAGGTAAGATAATCCATGGCCATTGTTAGCTAATCCTTCAAAGCAGCTTAGAGTCCTAAAAAGTGAGTTGTTTGGACTCTTTCCCCAGAGCTACTCTCAGTAATTTTTTTTTTCAGTTGTAGTTTGGTGTGTTCATAAATTTTAACTTTCCACTTAACTTGTGAAGAAAAGAAAGGCAAAATTAGGTCTACAATATTTCTTTAATAATTGTGTCACCTTACATCAAATAGGAATAGCTACAGCCTTTAAAGGAATATCACTGCATTTTTCTCTCCCCTTCATTTTAGTGTTACAAGTGCAAGGACACACGAGTTCCTCATGCACATCTTGTTCAAGAGCCCGTCTTTCATTCTCTGTAAATCTGTTACCCAGCCAATCAGGCCACAGCCTTTATTAATCTGTACTAATCAGGCTTTACATTTGCCATTTTTGAACTTCTGATGTCATGCTATTTCCCCAGCTTGATGGAATCCCTCTGAATAGCAGACTCTAAAGCATAACCACTCTTCCTGGTTTGGTATTATCTGTAAATCTGAGTGTCTGCATTTCTTCACCATGGAGATCAGCAGTACTCTCAAACAGTATCAGACCTAGCATCAACCCCTGAAGAACACTGTTTTTAGCTGAGGATAAGCCATGTATTTAAATAGTAGCATAATGACATTTTCTTCTCCCCTGCTTTCTTTCTCAATGTTTCTTTACAATTTATTTTGTATTTTTGGCTTGTTCTGCAGGTTGGCCTAGCAGCCAAGAACTTTGCTCCTGAGTGGTTGTACTCAGGTCACATTGGTTTTGCATATGTGCAAAACATGTTTTGCTTTTTTTTTGTTTTCCTCCATATAGCTTTAATTTCACCTGCTGTCATTGACCAGTGACTCAGAAGTGTATGTACTGTTAAAGTCATAATTTGTTTTTGTCCTCACAGAACCTGTTTTAGTGGTTCATGTCTATGCTGAATTACATAAACCCAAGTGGAAGATGTCTGGTTGGTCAATGCTGGATAAACAACTGAACATTTATTCTTAGCTCCTTTTTCTTATCTTTTATCCAACTGCTTATTGAAACTTCTTCCTACTTTTGACTTTGTTTACAAGCCTTATCCTTTCTGTCCTTTATTCTTCTGTAGAGCTCTTGAATATAAATGAATCATCACAATTACAAAATTATGTACTTCTATAGAATTTTGAACAGTATCGTTTTACATCAAATCAGTAGTGACTTTCTTACTGGAGGGGTTTCCTGATTAGCTGAGCCTAAAACAAACATAATTTTCGTTTCTTAAAAAGTTATCTGTTTAATTTCCCACAGTGACATTTGACTAATAGATAGGAAAATGCTGATGCTATCCAGAAAAGCTTTATTGCCTGTTCTCACTTTCTTGTCTGGGAATCTGGTAATCAGTATCATTATCCTGGTCAGACACTCTCTAACAGCTACCTGAATGTATGTCATTTAAGATTAGTATTTTGGTCCATTAAAACTCTGTTCTGAATATGTTCATCTGTATAAATTGAAAGTCTCTTTCTTGTCATACTAGGCTCTCACATTCATCTTTGCATTTACCATCCCAGTGGCTATCAACAATTTTCTGGTGCCAATATTTCATTGTGTTCATCTAGGGCAAGATATTTCACTTTGTTTTTTCTGTTTCTTGTTTCCTCAGACACCTTATTCCCTTTAGACATTTAATATTGGCATGGAAACACACTTGTCTCTGGTTTGGCTTGCTTGTTGACATACTGTTTAAGTGGCAAACATTATATTTCATATTTTATCTCAACCATTCCTAATAATTTTTGTGTGTCTTATTTCAGAAAGAGGAAATCCGTATGTGTACAGTTCGGATAAATCTTCCCCAACTGATTATTTTCTACACCTTTTAGACTGCTATATTTCCCAAACTCATCAGTTCTTAAGCTCAATCACAATTTCCTTAGTTTTAAGCATCAATAGCTTTGCTCTCAAAACAGTGATGTCAAATGTAGGGCTACAGTAAGAATAGGACAAGATTTGTAAGATAAGTCTTTTGATTGAAGTGCATTCATAAAAGTAGCACTAGTCCTGTATGTCTAGAGCTGACATGAGGGAAAAATGCTCTTTTTAATATATTTGATAGTGCTTTATTTTATTTTATTGATTACATAATATCCCAGTGTGCATGGCATAGAGGTGAAAAATAGATGGCACAACATGTCCTTTTGTGTAACAAAATATAATATTTGGCTTTGGTCAAAATGTTTTAAATAATGTGCTCTCTGTAGTTGTTCATTTTTTCATTTTAGGTGTTGCTCATTTATATTTCTCATTGTTTTGTTATACTTCTCTCAGTTCATATAGACCTACAGTGTGGATTGTGCAATATTTTCAACTGCATTCACAACTGAAATTCAAAATATCTGCCTCCTTCTCTGAAATATTTTTGTTCCCTTGAGGTGAACCTGCAGTCCATAGCCTTCAGTTCTGTGAATATTTTTGACAACTGACACCATATCTTGACAGAGCTGGATGGCTCAGAATATAGCTTGCATTAAGACCAGTCAGGATTTAGGTACTATTTGCTCCACTACTTATTTTTCCTGAAAGATTTCAGTCTACAGGGTTTTCTAGGATCATGTCAAAGCATGACACCAGGACCAAATCTTCTGAGAAACACAGTGATGATTCTGCTTTCTTTTAAAAGCCTAAGGAAGGGGTATTCTTTTTGGATGTAACTCCAACTATAATACTCAGGCTTATAGCCTGCAGACCACTATATACAGTATTGCCATCACTAGCAACAGGCCACTGATTTTTGCACTGAATTTTTTTTTTTTTTAGTTTCTTTGCCTGTAGCAGTATTTTTTTACTCTTTTTTATTTTTTAAAGTGCTTTTGCTTATCTTTTTTATAGTATAAACATAACTTTTTTATGAAGTAATAAGGAGTAATTTTTCTGCAGAGAATGAAATATGAGGCCTTGAAAATAAAAGTGAGACAGAGACTTCCATGGTGCAGAGAAGTATAAGAATGAAATGATAAAAAAAGTGTACATTTGAAATTGAAGTTATGAAAAATTCAACAGTGGGGAATTATTGTGGTGCAGATTTGGGAGTTGGACAGAAGAAAGTTTACAGTAGGTAAAAGAAAAAAGAATAATTATCTAAAATATAGAAATATATTATTTTTAAATGCATTAGCTAGATCTGAATATAGAAGATAGAAAAATAATCTGAAGTGAAATCACAATAGAGAAGCAGCCATCAGAATCAATAGCATAATTCTTCCTGGGAAAGCAAAATAAAATTCCGTGATTAACACTACTCTCTCCAGGAGATGAACAGGGGAACAGTGTAGGGATTAGCAGCAAACAAAAGGGAGAACTAGAAATTTTATATATAATAAATTTTAAGAGTATTAATAATAAGATTTGGTCTAAGTTATTTACATAATTTAGACTATGAATTTTAGCATCATTTTAACTGGATTAACCATACAAAATGGTGTAAATTAGTTATGAATTTGCCTTTGAAACTTTAAAGAGACTAGTAGTACATTTTTGATGTCTTATGAAAATCATATTCCCTTATTTGCAAATAAAATGTTTTTGAGGGTTAGTGTCAAAGTAGGATACATACTTGAGGTTTCTACTCCACCTGTAAGATTTATGTCTTTACCTAAAAATCGTTATAAAGTCATTCAGGTTGAAGCTGTTTCAGTTTAAAATAATTAAATTAGGTATGAGTCATGTATAGATCTACACTAATTGGGACAAGAGTATTGTAATGTTAGGTGATGTTCAATTTCTGCTTCTCTTCCCTTCATCTCATTCTTGGTTCTCAAACATCCCCTGTCACTCAGGTGTTAGTTTTGTATCTCAGAAGTAGAAGAATTTGCATTGGTTATTACAATCGTTCTTTGGAAAGTTCAATTTTATCTACTTTATAAGGAAGCCTTTCCTAATGACCTAAAATTGGTGAAGGAAGATGGCTGGAACTGGAGTATAGAGAAGTGCCTTGTCATACTGGAAGTTAATGGATGGCTTCCTAAAGCAAGGATTACACTCATAACGTTCCAAATTCCAGTTCAATTCATCAACATAAAACTATTTATTTTTTTCATCTTATCTCCCAAAATAGCTATGAACTGACTCTTTGGTTTTGTATTTCTGTTTCCTTCAAGGAGCGGGGGGGTGG
>JANRMJ010000001.1:131928152-131945970 GCA_025584955.1 Alethe diademata
CCCCCCCCCCCCCCCCCCCCCCCCCCCGACAAGAGAAAAACAACACGTGGATTAGAAGCAGAATACCTTATTTTTATTAGGCTTAAAAAATAATATAATGTCTTCAGACAGCCTATATATATTCTTCTTTGTTGACTGGAGTACTGTCATTTTATTGTCATGACTGAATCTCAGCTGTGTAAGATGTGTAAATTGAAATAAAATGGGATCTAAAAAAAACACTGCTGAGAGTTTATGGAAAAGGTAGGAGCTAATGGAAAAAGTAATATAGTTACTTAATGATTTCAAATAAATAGTATATAAATGTCTTTAAAGGAGGACCTTTGAAATTTTTTTGAAAAATAATTTTGTTACCTTGAAGAGTGTAAATTCATTTAAAAGAAATTATTAATTGTGTAAGGCACTAGCAACATGAGAAACAACAGAAAAAATTAAAAGTGACCTTAACTTTATTTAGTTAATAGTGAATAGAATTCAGCAGCCCTGATTAGTCCTTCAGCTTTATTATATAATAAGTTTTATAAATAACTTCTGGTCAAACAACAGGATAGACTCTTGTCTTTCTGTTTCACTCCCTTCACTTTTGATGAGCTGTCTTTCTACGTCTATGTTTCCTGACATATGCCACAGAAATGGTCTCCCACTTAAAGTCTAATTTATCCTCTGGCAAATGTCCATTCTTCATATTAGTTTACTACAGTATTAATTATTTTCTTTATTCCAGGTTTTTACCCGGAGAAAAAAATGTGTTATTTTTAATAGGTTTCAGCTCAAGCACTTCTGTTACATAAAAATAATTTGAATTTACAAGTTTTAGACTACAATATTAAATGTCAGTATTTTCTATGTCTAGATCTATTTCGTGTAAAAAAAGATTGACCTATTTTTTTTTAATCCATTAAAACTAAATTAACTTGTGTGCTGAGTACTAGAAATTGTCAGCGATATGATTTGGATGCAGATGTTCCAGCTGATCAAAAGTACATCCCACTACACTGTGTTATGTTCCAAGCTTGTAAAGTATAAGACAAAATGAGATTGCCTACTGCAATTATGTAATTTCTGTAAGAATTAAAAGGGTATAAAATAAATTATTATATTTGTAGAGTACTGTTCCTATTGCTAATGTAAGATTCTTTAGAATGGGACCAGAAAATTAGCAACAACAACAGCAACAGCAGCAACAATAATAATAGTAATAATAATAATAATAATAATATGTGTTCTGTTTCCTTAGTACTCCTTGCTCTTTCATGTTGCAACATCAGAGAGGAGGCACATTGCTCGTCCTCCTTTTGGAATGCAGTCCTTTTTGCTAACAAGTACTACTACTTCTTATAGTTTTCCGTGTGTCCGGTGGACTTCTCTGTAAAGACTTTTGGCTTCTGAATTCATAAGCAGTAGGCTAAATTTACTAGTTAGGCAGAAAAAAAATATGTTTATACTTCATATCTGAAGGAGTGGGAATAATTACACAAAGATGCTGAAGAGAATTTAGTGGTGGTAGTAAAGGCTTTTTGGTGTTACTTGACTCATATAATTTCTTACTCTTTTTCAGTCTCAAGAAAATGGTGATATTTAACTGTATTAGCACTACAGGAAATCCATTTATTATATAATGCAGTTTTTCTTAATTAAAGAAAATTTCTGACTTTTCTTTTTGTGTTTGTGGATTTGAGAGGTGATTTTTGGTTGTTATTGCTATTTTCTTGCTTTGTTTAGGTTTTTTTTCAGTCTAGTCATCCTTTTGAAGGAAAGTACAATTAATAGATTAGATTACATTATGGCAGAAAATTCTGAATGTCTCTTTATGAACTGGCTAGCAACAATAATTCAAATACCTTACTATGTGGGTTTTAAGTCCTCAGCATTTCAAAATCTTAGTGGAAATGAAGATTGGTATTGAGGGGCATCTTCAGTAATGAAAATGATGCCTCAGCTCTCTGACAGTCCTATATTCTCCTCCTTGCCTGGGATAAAGGTCAGTGGAGTTTCATTACTAACAAACCAGTTCCAGAATATGCCATCCTCCTGATAAATCAAATGAATTGAAAATCACATATTTTTATTTTGCATATAAAAAACAACTCTTTGGACCGTGAAAATTAGCTAAGCAGACTACTTTGTAAAATTTTGATACATTTTTCATTTTGTCAGTGTCTAATATCCATCAAGTGCCAGCCTTGCCCTTTTCTCTAGACCAGCATTGTTGCTGTCTTTCATTGTCTAAAATTGCAGGATCATATCTGTGATTGGGCAAACTTGACAGAATAAAGGAAAACTGTTCAGAACATTATCAAAATGTAAACTACTTGTAATTAAATACAACATCACTCTAAATCAGAGCTGGTTTCTTTAGCGTGTACCGTTTTCTCTAAATTAAGAATTTAAAATTTACTCCCAGTCCTGGTTCTGGCCCAGATCAGGGAGATGGAGCATGGCCAAGAAATTTTGTTATTCAATACCACATTATGTCATTGCTGAGGTGGGGAAGATGGGCTTTCTCACTTCTGGGAAGGAGAGGCATCCCTTTCTGGGGTAACAGAGCCTGGCAGCTGGGGAAACCTGTTCTCTCTTTTTGTATACTTCTGTTAATAATATTGCTGCTGTTGCTGTTTGTTTTTTTATCTCAGCCTGTGATCTTTGCCTTTTGTGTCTGCAATGCTCTTCTCCAGCCACGTTCAGGGGTGCAGGAGGGTGGAAGAGGGCGTGGAGAAGGGAGAAAAGGGAGGAGAGGGAGCAAGAGAGCAGCAGTGTGGTTTGGTGGGAGGTCTTAGTGGAGGAACTAGATTTGGGAATACCATTCCTAAACCATGACACTTTCCTGTATCAAAGTCTTTTTATTTTTAATTCCCTGAAGATTATGCTACTGATAAACATTTGGCAAACTATTGAGGATTTATATTCCTCATTTCTTGCTTTTTCTTTGTGTAATCAAGGAAAAGTATTTTGGAATGAGGAGCTGAAGAGGATTTACCCAACTAGGTATGCACAGTCATCGTGAAGATGAACAGTTGTCTATTTTCAGAACAAGTCAAAATTCTAATAAAGACTTTAGCTTTCAACAACTGATGGAGAAAGTGAAACTTCAAACATTTCAGTGAAACTTCAGGTGTTTATAGGTGACATGTATGGTTAAAGAAAAAAACAAAAAAAAATACAAGAGCTAAACCTAAATATTTAATTTAGCAGACCTTTTGTGGAGCCTTTTTCTGTCATTGATTCTCTCTGAGCATCCTGTCTCTCAAACTACATTTCTCTGAATGAAATCCATATGTTGAAGAATGTTAACTTTTTTAACCATTCTGTGTTTTTGAACAACTACAAGAGTACCCTGCAGGTTCTGCATTTCTCTTCCTAAAATTACTTCCATTTTACTTTAGTTTGAGAATCTCTTGCCATCTCTCTCTCATGCTATCTTTCATGGTCTTTAAAGCCAACAACTCAGCAATAAATTAATTTTATCTTTTCCTCCTCTTTCTTTTAGGATTTAAAAACTGTAACATTTTCCCCTTTATGTATGCATTGTGACATGACTTTGATGAATTAAATCTTGTATTTTAAAGCAACATTGTATATATTTGTTAACCTTGGGAAAACTTATGATTGAGATTCCTCGGATAAAATCAGTGATTCTAAGCTGAGTCCAAATATGACTGTAACTAACTGTTCTATCTTGATGATGGGTATGAATGAAACCATAATACACCAGCTGTGTATTAATCAATTTTTCTCAAAGCATTTCCAGATATCCTGGAATAGACTTATTGAAGTGTATTGTGTGGCTGAAACTCACAAGTGGCTTAATAGTCTAGAATGAATCTATTTGTTATCAGGCCAAACATTTATCTCTTTATGAGACATCAAAGAGAGAGACACATAATGCTTAAAGAGCTGGAATTCAGTACTGTTAAATGCTGCAATAGCATGTTTCAGAGAAAGTACTGGGTATGTTTCCCTCTGCATAAAAAAGTAGAAAAGATAAACTGATCAAAACTTCATCAAAAAGAAAGGGAAACAGAAACTCAAGAACCATTTGTGGTTAAAACACTGCTATAGATAATTTTCTTCAAAATAATGTTAGGACTAGGATAGCTAGTTCAATCCACATGATAAGATGTTCCAGGATACCAGTGAAGTGAAAAAAATATGTATAGTTATTTATCTATTTTTTCTGCTTTTCAGTTCTAATAAAAATAATTATGATTTGAGATCTCTGAACACTGTTGCAACATTCCTTTTGCCTGAACCATTACTCAGTAAAGCAAGAGATCTATATGAACAGGCTGCAGATTCCATGTCATTTCATTTCAGCTGCAGCTGTATGTAGAATGCATACTGCTTGTCATTTTCCTTAGATGCTCAATTCTTACTCATTCTCAACCATGCTGTAGGGAATGCAAGACCTGTGTGTTAAATGTCCCCTTCACAGCAGACAATGTGAAAGGCAGAGAGGCATACTTCATATGTCTTCTAAATGATCATTAACTTGGTGATACTGTTGGAAACAACATAACTTTTGGTGACAATACTAGTCTTTAAATATTACTTTTTAAAGTACAAGAGATCCTTCCTAAGTCTGATCCATTTTAAATGCCCCAGAATTTATATCAAAATAGCTATAAAATATTGTAAAGGCAATTTCAGAATTCACAGGATTTTTGCTTTCCCCCTCCCCCCTTTTTAGGCTTTCTGCCTGACAATGAGTGCACAAAAGTAGTTTGTTTCAGACTCCTCTTACTGAAGTACTGTGGGAGCAGCTGTTCATAGACTGTTTTCTTTAAAGCATGAAGATGAGAAAAGCACGAGCTTGGATCAGGAGGAGACATTGTTGATTTCGTGGAGATTACTTCAGTACATGGGAGAAATACAAAATAGTTAAAATAACAAAACAATAGTCTTTTATAGACATAATCATCCTTGAGCATTCTTAGCATTGTGAAAAGCAGCGGTGGGGCTCAGAATTAAATATATATGTATTTTTTAATTAGAAATATGTCTGTGTACTTATAAGAAAGCATAGGTAAAGTGATAAGCAAAAGAATAAGGAGATTTGTGATTTTATAGTTATTATTAGTATGCATGATCATGGATTTTTTTATTGTAATGTAAATTATTTTCTTGGAAAATGTTGAGATACTTTTATCTCTATGAGAGCACCTCACATGGCTTTGGCTATCTCTGTTTTGTTTTTGTTTTTTTAGAATTATCTATATATTAGAAGAGCAAGGAATGATATCAGAAATTTCTACAAAGATTAAGATTCACTCTAGAATCTAATTGTTTTTCCACTGGGAAACAGTAAGATAAGACATCAAAGAGGTAATATGTCCTTAAAAATTGCATTCAAGTTTTCTTGTAACCGCTTCATTACTCACCAGTTGTAGCAGGATCAGATCCATATCTCCCCAGAAGGAAACTGGGGTTGTTTAGCCTGGAGGAAAGAAGGCTCAGGTGAGGCCTTATTACCCTCTACAACTCCCTGAAAGGAGGGTGTATTCAGGTGGAGGTTGATCTCTTCTTCCAAGCAACCAGTGACAGGACAAGAGGAAATGGCCTCAAGCTGTGCCAGGGGAGATTCAGTCTGGACACAAGGAGGAATTTCTTCATGGAAAGCATTATTAAACATTGAAAAGGACAGCCCAGAAAAGTGGTGGAATCTCCATCCCTGAAGGTGCACAAGAAATGATTAAATGTGCCATGGTCTAGTTGGCAAAGTGCTGGTCAGTCAAAGGTTGGACTTAATGATCCCAGAGGTATTTTCCAACCCCAATGACTCAGTGGTTCTGTGATCTGTGCTCCTGATGCTGTTACCATGGAAGTCAAGGGTAACTCTCACTGACTTTACAATGATCAAACTGAATTTCCACGCAATAGCTAACTACTACAGAAACTAAATAATGCATGTCGAAGACTCGCACAACTGTCTCAATAGCGTTTCTAATTGAGCAGAGGATTATGAAGTACTGCCTGCAGTATGGGCTTCTTCCTTAATTCAGAACAGAGTGCCATCAGTTATATACCATATTAATTCTCTGCTACTTTAGAGAGTTTAGGGAGGGTTTTGTTTTCTCTTTTTATGTATAGCTAAAAGTAAGACTCCTCTGCTGTATGATTTAGATTTTTGCCTGCCAGACTTCTGCTTTTGATAAATTTAAATGTACTTTCAAGTTGTCTTTTCAAGTAATTTTTTCTTCCAAAGAAAACCTGTAAACCTGTTGAGTTTTTTTTTTTTTGTTTTGGTTTGGGGGTTTTTTTTGGTGTTTTTTTGTGGGTTTTTTTTGTTTTGTTTTTTTTTAGTTGGTTGGTTGTTTTTGTCCTTTTTTTCTGAAGATATTTTACTCAAGGGAAATCTTTCATTGCACACAGAAACATTGTGTTTATTTTGTTGTGGCTTATATAGCCATCTACCACTGTCTCAGAAGGATTTTGGTTTTAAAGCTTTCTCATAAACTGTCAGGAATTGCACAATATGTAATTCATGTCCTTATTTTTATTTAGTAAGAAACATCTAAACATCTGATAGCATTTTGTGTTTTATGCTAGTGGCTCACAAAGTGCTTTATAAACAAATAGAATACTACCAGTTTAATACCCTACAGTAATCACTTACTCAGCATCGACATACTGCACTCAGAGGTAAAACAGACCATTTAGAGTGAGAGTTGTAAAATACCACTCAGTAATTACTTCAGGATGATTTACATAAGTATGCACACTTTCACTGACAGGATATAATTTATTATAGCATTTGTACCCATACAATAGGCATAACATCATTACCCAGCTTGACTCTTTGTCCTAAACACAGATCAGATAATCATGTCATGTGGATGTTTGCATGGTTCATTTGAAATAAGATACTGATAGTAGTCCTCTGTCACCTTGTGCCATTAATGCAATATTTTTGGTGATGTGGTATTTTTTTGCCCATCTCCTGTACCAGCTTGGAATCAAAACATAGTTCTTGCCTGTCCAATAGACTACACAAATCATCTTATTCTCAAAGATGCTTTTTTTGGCTCACCACCATTCCATATAATATAATTTGTCTGAAAGCTATGAAATTATACACTTAAAATTTTCATTTATCACTGGTAGAAAGAAAAAGTATAATGAACCTCCTTAAGTTTCTTGAAAGAGGAAAGGATGAAGAAAGGAAGTACCTACATTGCAGAGTAATAATTTAAAACACACTGACCTGTTTATCTTAGAAATTATATGAACATATGAGTTCAGGTTAGGAGTAGGCAGAATTATTTCCCACCTGCTCTTCATATGCAGGTTATTTTTCAAAGAAAATTAACTGCATGTAGTGAGTAGGTGCGCCAATGCATATCTCAGTATGAATGATCAATATACTAGAATATCAGGACATATGGAGAGTATATTGTCACTGCAGTTGGCCTGTAGTCCAAGCACACATTTTGCAAGCAGAGCTGTAGGACATTGATCCATCTGGTAATTTAATTATGGTTAATTACACAGTCCAGTAAATGTTGTTCCTGTCAGATGGTTAAAATTTCCTATCTGGCATGAAAAGTTAAATATGATTTTTTAATAACCTTACATTTCTAACAATTAATTTACCAGTTTCTACTGATTGAAAATGCTATGGTTTTTTTTGCACAGAGTACTTGTTTCCCATGATCTTGGCTACAATTTTTTGTCTCTTTCTTAGGTACTGTGCCAAATTCAGACAAGAACAGTTTTCATAAAAGAATTTGTCAGAGCAACAGTAAAAATTGTGGAGACATTTTGTTTAAAATTAGTAAACAGTAGCCAAAGAAGAGACCTTGAAGATATAATTTATACAATTGGAACTGTGTAGCTCCAGAAAACAAAGTTGAAGGAATGTAGGTTGGTTGATTTGTTTTCCAGTCTGAAACCAAGCATTTGGGAATAAGTAATTTTTCTCCAGTTTATAAGCAGTAAATTATTTAAATGCTAAAAGCCAAATTTTATTAGATTGAAGCAATATTCTGTGTATATCAAATTTGGGAACTTAATTGTATCGCAGAGCTTTGAGAAAAATATTTTCCCTTTTTAAGTCATTTTCTATTGAAAAAAAAGAAAAATCACCAAAATTACACATAAAGAGGATTTTCTTTTTTTCCTAAATAGAGTATCTGTCTGGATTATTTTCTGGGGGCCCTCTGGTAAAGTCAAGTGTTTTTGCAGCTGGTGCACTTGAAGTAATTAAGTGATGAGAATTCATCTTACCAAAAGATAAAGGAAGCCAATTATGAGAATAAAAAGTTAATTTTAAATGTCATCCTCAACACAGTCAAATGCTAATGTTTTGTAGTGCAGAACCACTACAACTTGAAAGAGATGCATAGAAACATAATTATATCAGTTAAAATTATTTTAGACATATTGTTATTCAATAGCAGACTTTTTCTTTTTTTTTTTTTTTTTTTTGGTGAATGAATAACCCATGTCTTACTCTGTGCACAGAAAACAAAGCCTGCATTCCTACAATCTTTAATAAAGGAAGTATTCCTATGCTGCAGTGCACATGACAAAATATTTCATCCTGAGATATTTTTACCAGGAAGATCAGTATTTGAACATAAAATCAAAAACATTTCTTGAGCAATGAGAAAGTGAAATTCATCGTGAAAATATTAAAATGCAAATCGACGTTCCACCAAGAAGGTAAATTAACGTGATTTGAACAGTTACGAAGGTTTTTTTAATGTATTCTGGTAATGAAATTTGTATGTTTGTGAAATACCCAACAAATCTGTTTAATTCTTTTAATAAGAGTTAATAAAAATAGAAATCTGATGTTGAGGAAGGATCATGGGCTCTGGATTGGATTGATAGCATGAACTTTTTGATCTGTTGATGTCATTAAGAAAGCAGAAACCAGGAGAGTACAGTCCACTTATTGCAAGGATATATACAAAACTAACATTTTAAAATATTGTTTTTACATATGCCTGGAGAATTTATAAGTGTCAGCTACTCGGTAGATACTTTAAACCCACTCTACCATGTGAGATGCTGGCTCTAGAGAAGAACTGTCCATTCTTCCCTTTAGAACAACTAGAAATAAGACTTAGACTATATTCATATACATGTGTGTGTGTGTGTATATATATATATGTATATGTATGTATATATATATATAAAATACAGTTACATTTCTTCTTAATCAAACACTGTATGTGTAAATTAGAAAGAATTCTCAGAATTCCTGATATTTTTCTCTAGTTCACCTTCTGACTATGTGAGCATACTGAACATGGAAATGTTCTCCTCTCAATAAACAAAAAGGCCTTGCAGCATCTGGGAGCACATCTGTGTCCCACTTTTGTACAGAGTTTCTTGGTGGCTTTGGACAAATAGCAGTCTAGAATATCCATTATTTCTTAATATGCATATTCTTTGTTTTTAAGAAGGGTAAAAGGTTCTATAATCAAGATTCTAAAAGGTATGAAGTTTATGAATTCATTTGCGGCACAATGGCTTTGTGACTTCTATTCCAGGTACTGGAAGTACTGAAAGCCTGGTCTACCTGTCCCTGCCCAGCCCAGGACTCCCCTCACATAGTCTGAGGTTTAAGACCCCCCACCAGACCCCAAGGTCTCTCAGCCCCTGCCTTGCCCATGGGCTCTGCTGAACCCAGGTCCTTGCCTGACCTCAGCACATCTGAGTCTGCAAGGAGGTGCCTGAATCCTGGGGCTGGGTTACCCCAGTGCCCCCAGCTGCCTGCTCCTGGCTGGGATGGTGGGACAGACCCTGAGGTCCCACTGTGTGTTCCCTGGGAGCACCCATCCTCACTGAGCCCTGGCAACCTGCTGCTCAGCTATACAGAGGACACAAAAATAAAATTCCAAAGATATTACTGAGCTGCTTGGGAAATTTAATTTATAATCATAGGTTCTGGTTATGGTTTTTAGTCAACTTAATAGAACAGTTTAAAATATATTCATCTTTGAATGTGTTTTTTTAAAACATAGATTCCTGAAATTTCATGTTTGAGTATCTTTTTATATAGAATTTTGATTGCTGTTTATTTGATATTAAAGTGATACCAGTATTGTCTAACATTGGCTCAAAAATATGCACCATATTCTAAGCAGAATGATTTGTTTTTCACTGAGAACATATTTGAAATGCTGTTGGTTAAGGTTTTTGCTTTCTTCTCAAGCCTGAAGTGTCATAGGCTGATTCAGGTAGCTCTAAGTAGCAGCAAGTATCAGAGTTTGAGAAATCACAGGTTGTTTAAACTATGTAATTTTAATATAGTTTCAAAAATGTTCAAGTGATTCTTGACCACTCTTTATTACATAAAATAATGGATTAAAATTAAAAGATGTAAAATAGTAATTACTTTACATTAATTTTCACATTTTATTTCCAAAAGTTTAGGGTTGGGTTTTGTGGTGTGTTTTGGAGGTTTTGGGGGAGAGAGGGTTGTGAGTATGGATTTGGTGGGTTTTGTACTCCAGCTTTTGAGCAGGGAAGATTTCCAAAGCATTGTATAAGTATATATGAAAAATATATAGTCATAAATGCTATGCATAGGAAAAAAAAACCCAAACATTTTTACTGGTCTAAATATTCAAGTGAATGGAGTTGGGCTACTTTCCCAGACATCATTGTATTCTAGTGACAGGCCATACTATAGATGGTCAGGCTTCAAGTGTATATATGGGAACAACTCCGTTTAAGGCATGTTGGGGAACATTTATAAATTTGGTGGGGTTGGATTTTTGTAGGTTTTGTTGGGTTTGTGGGTTTGTTGTATTATTGTTTTTGTGGATTTTTTTTCTTTTAATTCTGGTTTTGATTTTGCATTTTCTTCTTTCTGTAATTTCTTTGAGCTAATTCTGTCTTCCTGCCATCCAATTATTGCAAGACACCTTGATTCTGTAATTAACAGTACTACTGGTGCAATTATTCATTCTATTAGCCATGATCTTTGTATGTCTTCTAGGATATATAGATTGCAGAGCTAAAACAGTAGAGGGGAAGCTCTGCCTCAGTCATCTGAGACTAGGCAAGCAGCCTCCACTTAAATGGCTAGTTCAACATCTTTTAAAGTGAGTCACTACTGCTAGCATTAAGACTTTTCTGAACAGAGGCTGGAGATCACAGACTTGTAGAAATACATGCTGTTACAGACATTAATCATGTTCCAAGCTTCCTTCTAAAAGTGCCAAATAAGCCAACAGATCACTGTAAAGCAAAGTATAATTTGTCCTTATTTTAGATCAGCTCATTTTTTCTAAGATGATGTTCTTGAAATTCTCCTCTGCCTTTCCCCCTTCAATATTTATACATTTATAAGTCTGATATAGATTAATAGTTGTCATGGTCTTGTCATAAAAATTATTTTCAAAGAGAGAGAAGGATAGAGATTAATTAATCTTTATCACAATTAATTAACCTCACTTTAAACAGCGGCATTAGTTAGCACTTACCCTTGGGTACCTAGACTAAGAAAGCTCTGTTTACAGTAGTACTTCTTCCTGATTAGTGGAATGACAGAAAAATCATACATTGAAAAAACATATTTAAATTGATTTCAGTTCTGGCACTCTTCGTGCATTTACCCATTCTTTGGATTTTGTTATGATGGTGAAAGCAATAAGACTATTATTAGGAAAAAAAAAAACATGAAAAAATCTAAAGATATTGCCCTAATGAGTCTTTTAGATCTTTGCTTATCAGACCTAATTTCAGACAGAAGGTCAAATGCTAGAGGAAATCATTGGAACTAAAAGAGAAAAAGAAAAAAAATATCTACCACCACCCTCCCAAAAAAATCCAAACATCCCCTTTTCAGTGAGTGATCTAGCTCAGAAAGAGATATGTCCATCAACACTAGGTAAATAAGGGTTCTACTTGGGTACACTTAGCTAAATTCTGCACATAGCTATCCTTTTAAAATTTAACTGTCTTGTACCTAAACCACTACTGGGTGCTTTTCTTCCTCTGATTTCATTACAGAAAGGAAAGATAAAAACTAAGTATGGGCCAAGAATTTTTCTCTGACTGCAAGGTAGAATTAACCTATCTACCCAATTAGATTTGCAGTGTTTGGAGTTTTACTCTATTGTAGTTTCAGCTGTGCAAAGTCCTTGAAAAACTACTCTGACAGCTTCATGAGTAATTATTGACCCTCCAATGTTTTCTTGAAAATGAAATTTCTTATCACAGTTATTTTCTAAGAGTCATTGAAATCAGCAAATTTTGTGTTTGACTGTATTATTCTTTGTGGAAAAGGTGATAAACTCATGCAGTAGAAAACATGCAATTACCATTATTTTTAAGAAGCTAATTTGACTTTTCTAAGATACAAAGGCATAATTAATTTTAATATTTACCAGTTCACATTTATTCCTCTTACACTGTCAACAGAGAATTGTTATACTTTGCAGTATGTTGAATAATAGAATAACAGAATCCTATTAATGTAAATATGAGAATTTTCTGAATGACTACATTCGAAAAATTATGTCCATTGAATATCAGAGCCACTAAGATTTCTTTCTAAGCAAGCTAGGTGGTATCAATGTAGAGTGCTTTTTTTCACCTGGACAGTTAATTTAGATGGCAGATTGAGCTTCAAGATACACTATGTTAAGAATTCTTATACGAGACACTATGTTAAGAATATTTTTATATTTTGTAATCTTTCCTACTCAAAAGGACTCATTCAGTTCATACACAGAAAAAGCTATAATTTCTAAATATATCAGTAAACACTTAAATTGGCCAAACAATGGCATTAGCGAAGGCTTTACATGCACAGATTTTAAGCAAGTGAAGTTGCTTTCATGCTGTGAAAGCAGCATAGGTAGCTATACAATGCATATTATGTTGTGAAGAATGGGGTTTGTTATTTTTAAGTCACAAAGTATATATTTGCCTTAGCATCTTCTTTCAACGTGAATCAATCTAAAGAAATGTTTCCTGGAGGATCCCAAATCAAGCTTTTTTTTGTGCAGGTTAAGAATGTCCCAGCTGCAGTTACTATGCATAGAGATAAATGGATTCTGTAGTTGTCAGAAACAGCTTAATATTTGTATTTGGATGCTTAAGAATAGATGGTTAATCTGGATGGTTAAGAACTTTTGTGAAACATGGGAAATATCTTGATTTTGACAAAGAGGTTTTTCAGCCTGAATTTTGCTAGGGAGGTTCAGGGATCACAGCCCACTGATCGGTCTTCTTTCTTGACAGTGTTTTCCTGAAGGTCTTAGGCAATTTTTTCCCCTTTTTAAAAAAAATAGAGTGGAGAAAAAATGCAGATAGGATTAATGTCTATTTAACAAATGGTTAAGCTTTCAGAAATAAGTGTGCAGTTAATACTGAATGGACTCTATATCCCTCAGCAGAGCATTGGACTCTGAAAAAAAATTAGCTAAAGATGATGATCCAGCTTGTGAGATCCGGTATTCTATGTGGAGACAATACAGAAAAACTATTTTCAGTCCTGTACATGGGTCGGGGAGGGCTCCATGGATGTCTGCATTGTGTTTGTCAGGCACTGTGGAGAGGAAATGAAGGAATGCAGTCTGTGCTGCCTGTATTATTTGTCAATGCAAAAGGAACATAACCCATTTCTAGGTTTGCACTTCCCTTTGGAAGATCAAACATAGGCTCATAGAATCTTTAAGATTGGAAAAGACCTCCAAGGTTAATGAGTCCAGCCATAAACCCAGCACCACTCCATTCATTACTGACCATATCCCCTAGTGCTGCGCACATCTTTTGAACACTTCCAGGGATGGGCAGCCTATTTCATTGTCTGACTAGCACTTCAGTGAAGAAATATTTCCTGATATCCAATCTAAACCTCACCTGGCACTCGAGACCATTTTTTCAGGTCCTGTCACTTGTTACCTACGAGAAGAGACTGCCCTCTCTACCTTGCTACAACTTCCTTTAAGCTAGTTGTAGAGTGATAAGGTGTTAAATGTTAGCATCAACATTACGCTTTCCACATGTTCTTCTTGCTCACATTTGATTTTTATGGTATTTTTAAAGCAACCTTCTTGTTAACCAACAGTCAACTTATGGTTCAAGAAAGCTAATGTAGAACAACAATCTATCCTATATGAGATATAAACCTCATATTGAAATTTCAAATCTTAGTGCTATTTTTGGGGTTCAGTGATGGTCAAAAATATTAAATGTTTCTTTGAAGTTAGAATAAAATGGTAGCTATTCCTTTTATGCATTACATCTGGCATTCTTTAATAATCACTTGCTCTCTGGTTATTTTTGTCCATTTTGTGGGAAGGTGATCAGATTGGAAGGAGTGATAAGTAAGCTGACAGATCTGAACAGTAATGAGTAGAAAAATTACAATCTTTTTTTTAATACTTCAGACTAAACTTTAAGTTTTTCACTCATTCTGTTAGCATGAACCTTCATAAATGTCTCAGTTCACTCACTCCCCCCACTAGCAGGACTGGGGAGAGTATCATAAAAGTGAGAAAACCCATGGGTTGAGATAAAGACAATTGAATAGGAAAAGTCCTGTACACAAACAAAGAAAAATGAGTAATTCACAGAATCTGTCAAGGACACAGCAGCTCATCTGGTTCAAGCTCCCTGCTCAAACAGGGTCATCTTACGGTACAGGATTGAATCCAGAAGGTTCTTCAATATCTCCAGGGAGGGAAACTCTAAAACCTCTCTAGGAAATCTGTCCCAGTTCATGTCACCTTCACAGTGAAATTCTTTCTCACATACAGGTGGAACTTTCCTGTGCATGTTTCTGCCCATTGCCTCTTGTTTTATTGGTTGGCACCACGGAGAGGAGCCTGGCTCGATTCTCTTGATACCCTTCCTTCAGATACTTATAGACATTGATGAGTTCCCCTCTCCAAAATCTCAAGACTGAACAGGCCCAGCTCCCTCAGCCTGTCCTCATAAGAGAGATTCTCCAAACCCTTGGCCATCTTAGTATCTCTCTGCTGGACCGGGTCCAGGAGCTCCATGTCTCTTTTTTTCACTGAGGAGCCCAGAACTGGACGCAGCACTGCAGATGTGCCACACTGTGGCTGAGCAGAAGGACAGGATCACCTGCCTCAGCTTGCTGGCAGTGCTCTTCCTAATGGATCCCAGGATTACTTTGACCTTATGGACAATGTGTTTTCCAACAAGACCTCATGTTCTTCTCCACAGAGCTTCTTCCCAGCAGGTCAGCCCCCAGCCTGTACTGGTCCATGGAGTTATTCTTCCCTGCATGCAGGACCCTGCACTTGCCTTTTTTGAATTTCAGAAGGTTCTTCTTCTCTGCCCATCTCTCCAACATATCAAGTTACCTCTGAAGGGCTGAACCAACCTCTCAGGTATCAGATACTCCTCACAATTTTATCATCCCTGGACTTGCTGAGGAAGCAGTCTACTCCCTTATCAAAATCATTGCTGATCAAATTAAATAACGCTGAGCCCAGTATAGAACTCTGGGGGACACCACTAGTGACAGGCCTCAAAGTAGACTCTGTACCACTGACCACAACCCCCTGGGATCTGCCATTCAGACAGTTCACTGACCCATCCATCCCACTGTCCACTCATCCAACCCACACTTCCTGAATTTGCCTATGAAGACTTCATGAGAGACAGTGGCAAAAGCTTTGCTGAAGTCAAGGTGGACAATGTCCACTGCACATTATTTCACTGCTTCCCATGGGCCAGCAAGTATTCAGGCATTCCCAGGAAAGCAGGGATCCATCATGCATAACAGTAAATTGAGAAGAAAACTGCCATTACCCCAAATATTCCCCCCTTCTCTCTCTTCCCCCGCCTTTATATAGTCTCTCTATAGTTTAAACTATACCAAGTGCTTCATTGATTTATGAATGACACATAATTAATCAGCAATCAGTGAACTATAGATTCAAGACCATTATCTGCAACTCAAAAGGAAAATCACTTACTAGGTTCTTCTAGAATATTTACCCACAATTTTATCAACATCCTTGTGTTGTTAATCCTGAGAAGTTTTTTCTCAGGGGCACACTCACAGTTACTGTCCTAATTTGCACACCACTCCTGAGGGTGTTCCAGCTTTAGGCAAAACTGTGCATATCTAAACAGCTTATGGGTCTCCATACCAATGAGAAAGCACTCCACAAGCTCAGGTTCACATCCTCTGAGGGTGGGTCTCTATGTGCCACACCCCACTTTGATACTGCAGTATCTGGGGGCAGGCACTTCACATCAGTTGATAGTTCACAGTATTGGTAGGGAGCAGCAGATGCTGGTACTTTCAGCCCAAGGTCTCTCCTCACTGTTAAAAAATATTCATGTTTCTTTACATCTCCTTTCAGGTTGAAGTCTTTGCTTCAAATGATTCTGTGAATCTCTAACTACTTTTTAATCTGATTGATAGTCATCTTCTTTCACATGATGAAGGCAAACACCCTCACAAAGAACTTTTGGATTCCCATTGACACACATTGTGTATATTCACAATTCTGCCTTAACATCTGTTGTTGTTCAGGCCACAGGTGAGCCCTGAGGGCACTCCACATCAGTGTAAATGAATAAGCCAGTTAGAGAGTAATAAAATGTGACATTTTAAGAGCAGAATACTATAAAGGGATAGTTCCAAAAAATTAGCCATTCAGAAATAGTTCTAAGAACTTGTCATGACAGTTGTTGTGGTACAACTTCTCATACTATATGGAATATCTCTTTCTTCCACTTTCCATGTCTCAGTTTTGCCTATGTCATGTTTTTCTACTATGAACTGAACTGTAAGCTATGTTCCATATCAGATCTCCTATTTCTCATTGTCAT
Source organism: Alethe diademata (assembly GCA_025584955.1). Taxonomy (NCBI): domain Eukaryota; kingdom Metazoa; phylum Chordata; class Aves; order Passeriformes; family Muscicapidae; genus Alethe; species Alethe diademata. Next base: position 131,944,932 of record JANRMJ010000001.1, read on the forward strand.
CTGTTTTATTTATATCAGAACAAAGAGGATGTAAAAATTCATTAATTCACCAGTTTGCAGCCAGTTCACACAGTCGGAATTGACAACAGTTGAAAATCTCTAAGGTATCCAGCCCAAGATATCTACATCATACAGCTTAATTCAGTTGATTCCTCAAAGATGTATATAGCCATTCAAGGTACTCACGTATATATACATGGTGAATTAATAGTCAAATAAGTCTACCTCTTTGAATACATATATATATAAAAAAAAGTGAAGTGGAATAACAAACCCTCAATTTTTCCAGTGTAATTAATAAAATCTTTGATTTTTATACTTTAGGATAGGGAAATGAGGGAGAAAAGAAAAAGGGATAAAAACCATAATGAATTATTTTTCTGAAGTCAAAATTACATCTGCTATAGCACTTATGATTTCAATTTCAGTTGGAAGATGAACAAATGGGAGAGTGTCCAAAGGATCTGGAGAAAGCATAGATGTTTCTAGAAAGGGGAAGTTCACAAGAGCAGTATTTAACAAAATGGTTATGGAGACAAAGAACAATGGAAGAGGCAGATCTTCTGGGACATGTTATGAATGAAATCTGGCATTAGAAGAGGCCCAATGTGATGTTGTAAATACAGCCATTTCTACCAAAAAAAAAAAAAAATCCTCACACAAATGGAAAGAAGAAACCTATGACATTATGTTCCCTTCAGAGAAAATAACACATATGGTTATCTTGAGCATTATGCAGTTCTGCTTTTAATGACTGGCTGCCAGAATTAACAAAGCTTTTCCTGAAATGCTAAGATTAACATGCTGAACATACCGGTGATGCTGTCTCTTGACCTGCAGCTTTTTCCTTGTAAGCAAGGTTTGTTTTTCCTCCCAGAGGAACTGCAGATATAAAAGTGTAATAAGGAAAAGAATTCAACTAAAGAGTAAATTGCTTTTTTTTTTTAAAGTGCAGGTTTACAGAATAAAATAAAAGTTGTAGCAGAAATGCACTGGGTTTTTTATACTACCCTCAGTCATTTCTTTTAAGCAAATTAAA
>JANRMJ010000001.1:131945999-131957648 GCA_025584955.1 Alethe diademata
AAAAATTGTTACATATGAAAAAACATTCTAATAATTTTGGAGCAATAACAGTATTTGGTATATATATATATATATATATATATATCTGGTAAATTGCAATAGCACCGTATCTGTTTTACTAGATTTAAAGATGACTAAACTCTTTCAATTTTACCTTTGAATTACATAAACTGATTTCATGTTAGGAAATCTCGGAATCATCTTTCTGAGTTTAGGTCTAAAAACCTTCTTTTAAGCTTAATTTAGCATGTTAATTTCTATGTTTCACAAGAGACTGAAAGGAACTAAAGAGACCAAATTATCTGTCCAGCAGAGGAGACTGTAGAATTTATGGTAAAGTGACTAGAATTTTACTCACATTATTTAGAAGAGGTTCTATAATTCATTTAAAATTATCAAATTAATTTTTATATTAGAATGTAAATAAATAAGATGTATTTGTTTGTACACACCTAATGCTGACTTAAATTGTAAATGTTTGCCATAAAGGCTGCAAACCCTGTGCTTTTTAGGAAATTCACAAGATAGTCTCTTGATGCTGTTCCTTCAAAGTAGAGACTTTATGTAATGATGTAGGCCCACATACAGCAAAGGTTCTTGAAACATTTCTAATCAGTTGTTGCTTTTAAAATACTTTGTCATTAGCTTTAATGGGGTTTACAGAGTCAGAATTTCTATAAATTAAGTTTTTCAAGTAAAAATCCTGGAGTCTTACTGGTCAAGGAAGGTTTAGGAAATTAATTTTAATAAGGTATATTCATTATTCTACTATCTGTAGTCTCAGTATTAAAAGTTCAAGTGTTCAGTGTATCAATTCAGTCTTTGAACAGCCTCCCTGTGCCTTCAAAGGGATCTGACAGGTAGAAATGAGTTTAATGGAAGTGTTCACTGTCTTGATGATAAGTAACTATGTCTTGATGGTAAATTAACCCAAGATCAAATAAGAAATAAATTTCCGTAGAACACGTGTCCTCATTTGAAACTACACTGGAGTAATTTCATGGCAGTCTGCTATGTAGGTGCACACCAAGTGAAGCAAAATGAACAGGAGTTAAATGCAATTTTTTTTTCACGTTCCTTTTTCCCATAAATTTCAAAGCTAATACCCCTGTAATTAGCATTACCTGATAGATGTTTTCACTGTCTTTCCTAAATGGAACAGAACAAGATTATAAAATGTGAAATACCCTGGTGTGTGGCCTTGATTAATCACCACTTAAATTCGCTTCCTACAGATTTTGTTAAAATTCGTGGTCTTCGTACTGTACTGTACAACCTCTCTCTTTTAAACCAGATCTTTTATTCTAGGATAACATTCTTATGTTGTTTCTTATGTGTAAATCACAAGTCTACTTGATTTCTCTGGATGTGTAGAGATCCCTGGTCAAATAGCTTACAACAATTACTTTACAGAAGCCTTCCTAACTACATTTTGATACATTCACAAACTTTAAGGCCAAAACAGAAAATTATCCATGTCGATTTCAGGTCACTCATAGATGCTAACACTTACAGCATTATTCCTTTACTTTTTGTACTATATCTGATCTGTTGCTTAAATGTTTGCCAGTGTAAATTCTGCAGCATGACCTGGGTGAGAAGATGTTCCAGTGTTTAATAACCCTCAAAGTAAAAGAAAATTCCAATTTAGTCATGCTTGACCCCTTTTCAAGGTTAAAATAAAAAAAGGTCTTCGCTACTAAGAATGCATAAACCATAGTTTTACCAAACTTCTTGACCACATTCCAGGTATTTCCCTAGCTACCTACTGAGTGCAAGGCTGAGTAATTGCATGTAAAATTGATTGTGCTGGCATAAACATTTTTATTACCAATTTAGTCTTCTCATTTTTGTTGATCGTAGTGATTAATGATAAAAAAAACGCCACAGTGAACAGTATGATGAGAGAAAAAGATGTGTAATTTGTGATGTGCATGTGAAATATCCCAGGTGGAAGCTAAAACTTCTTGCCAAAAGCAGCTCAATCTAATGACAAAATTGTACTGGAGTGCTGAATGAACAGGAATGTAATCTATTTAGTGTTGTCACTGCAGAGTAGTAAAACATTAGGCTCCAATTCAACCTCCACAGAGTTTCATCATGAGACAAATTGTAGATGTAGTGTATTATTTTCAGCATCCTTCTCAATTGTTCCACCACTAGTTTAGAAACTGGTGCCACAAATGGGTATGTTGTCTCAATTGTGCTGTCCTACTTGAGTTTACACTTCTAAGGGTTGACTTTCTCTTAAGCCACTGCACCACACTATAAATGCATTTTTGGCTGCTAAGCTGTTGTCTTTTTTTAAGGCTTTGAATAATTCAGGTATTTTAAAATATAGTTTTCCATTTAAAATCTTTTTGGTTTTCTTCTTATTAACAGCTGTTAGACACTACAGTGTTTTGGGTAGAATCTGCAAGAATCCAGGTGTTCAGTATAAGCACTATGGGCATAATGTAATCTCTATCACTAATGGGGTTATCACTAATTCAAAATTATCACTGGTTTGTAAATAATGGGTCATATTTATAGTTTCTTGGGTGTCATCAGAACAGTTTATAAATGAGTGACAGTGGAATCACTTTGGTTACAATTTTTAGAAAATCTTTGAAATAAATAATACTTCAGGTATAAATCATGTCTTTTTGATTTATTGGTAATTCTGACAACCATTTCAGCCTGCTTCTGATTATGATATATCAAGAAAAATGAAGTAGTGGTTATTGGATCTTCTACCACATTGACTGTAGCTTAGTCTTATAGAGTGATGAGAAAATTATCATTGAAAGAGGGACCATAAAATTGACTAGCAAGTAGAGTATTTCACCCAAGGATTGTATAGACTACTAGTCTGTTCTCCCCTCAAAGCTTTAATGAACTTTGCTGACAGAGAGAAAAATCATCTACCCGCCCTTATTGTCCTGCTAAACTTACTTGATCTCCCTCTATATCAGGGTGGCCCACTTAGTAGATGAGGGAAAGGTTGTGGATGTGTCTATCTGGACTTTAGTCAGACAGCCTTTGACACCATTTTGCACAGCATCCTTTGGGACATGGCTTGGACACATGCACTGTTTATTGGGTACAAAACTGGCTGGATAACTGGGCCCAGAGACAGGTGGTGATGGAAGTTACATCCAGCTGGTGGCCAACCACAAGTGGTGTCTCCCAGGGCTCAGTACTGGGGCCAGTCCTGTTTAATGTCTTTATCAATGATCTAGACAAGGGGATTGTGTGCATCCTCAGTCAATTTGTAGACTACACCAAGCTGTGGGAGCGTTGATCTGCTGAAGGACAGGAAGGCTCCTCAAAGGGATCTGGGTCAGTTGGATTGCTGGGCCAAAGTGTGTAGTGTAAGGTTCAACAAGGCAAAGTGCTGTGTCCTGCACTCAATCATAACAACTCCCTGCAGTGCTACAGGCTGGGGGAAGAGTGGCTAGAAAGCTGCCCATCAAAGGACCTGGGGATGCTAGTACAGTGAGTTGGTTTTGGCTGAGATAATTTTCTTCACAGTGGTACTAAAAATTCTTCTAGTATGGAGCTATGATTTGGATTTGAGCTTATGGACTGGTTAAGCACTAAAATGATCGACCTCTTAACCTCCTGGTGCAGAGGGTGAGCACACTCATCGCCTCAGACTGCAGTTGGGTGTTGAATGCAATTAGAAAAGCCATAAGGAAAGAGGCAAACCCTGTACTGCCTCTTTGTCCTTTCACAAGTGACCTCAGCTGTGATTATTCCCTGGCCAGGAAGTACTGGGACATTCACATTGTAGCTTGAAGGTATTCATCTCTGCTGATGGGACATAATAGGCTATAATTGACTCAACTGCACTGACCTAATAGGCAGCCATGAGAACTTAGAAATTGTCAAAAACTCACAAATTGTCCTGTGATCCACAGTGTTACATCTGTTAGTGTGTAACTGCCTGCCCCAGAGGAGGTACCCGAACCTGAGTGAATATAACCCAGGGAACATTGCTGTTTTGGTGCCTTTTCTACTCTCTAATGGATTGACACAGTGACCACTTTTGACCAACAGACATTGAAATTGCAGCAATCAAGTCTTGCCATGGAGATTATACACCTTTCTACTCTTTTCCCTATTTCTTTCAATTTCTTGCTACCTCACATTTACTGTTAAATAAAAATCCATACTATTGACTTCAACATATGGTTTTGTTTACACCTTAATTTCAGGCAGAAGTATCTCTAATAATTTTAATAACTGAATCTTAAAAGGACTGAAAACAGTGCAAATAATAGGAATGTTTTCGTTTTTGGTGATGAGCATTTGCACAGTGTCAAAGTCTTTTCTGCTTTTTGTACTACCACATTGGCAAGAAGGCAGGGAGTGAGTGGGAAGCTGGGTGAGGACATAGCCAAGAAAATAGACCCCGACAAGTCAAAGGGATATTCCAGGCTCTGATATCATGCTCAGTATATAGAGAGCAGGGAATAAGGAAGAAGGTGGACATGTTTAGAATCATGCATGACAGAGCCCAGCTATCCTAGAGCTGGCTGAACATCATGCTAGCTGATGGGAAGTGGTGAATGAAGGCCTTGTTTTGCTTTGCTTGTGTGTGCATGTGTGTGTTTGTATTTTGCTTTACCTAATTAACTGTCTTCGTATTGACTCATGAGTTTTCTAACTTTTACCCTTCCAATTGTCTTGCCCATCCTGCAAGGAGGAGATGAGGAAGACTGTGATATTTGGTTGCTGGCTGGAGTTAAACCATGACAGACAGACAGATAGTTGAACATGAGTCAGCCTGGATGCTCAAAAAGGCTAACGGTATCATGGCCTGTATCAGAAAAGAGCATCCAGCAGGACCAGGGAAATGATTTTCTGCCTGTACTGGGCCCTAGTGAGGCCACACCTTGAATCTTGTGTTGATTTAGACCCCTCACTACAAGAAAGACAGTGAGGGGCTGGAGTGTGTCCAGTGAAGGACAGCAAAGCTCATGGAGGGTCTGGAGCACAAGTCTGAAAAGGAGATGGGGTTGTTCAGCCTGGAGAAAAGGAGGCTCAGAGAGGACCTTATCACTCTCCTCAACACCCTGAAAAGAGGGTATAACCATGTGGGGATTTGGCTCATCTAGCAAGTAGCAATTGGCAAGAAAAGAAGGAATGGCTTCAAGTTGCACTAGGAAGGTTTGCATTGAATATTAGGAAAATTTCTTCACTGAAAGGATTCTCAGTCTCTGGAACAAGCTGATCAGGAGAGTGGTTGGGTCACCATCCCTGGGGATCCTTAGATCTGTAGAAGTGGCAATTAGGGACATGGTTTAGCTGTGGAATTGGGAGTATTGGGTTAATGGCTGGAAGCAATGATCTTAGATATCTTTTTCAATCTAAACCATTCTACGATAATTCTTCTACATGTGCAACTGCTTTTTTAAAAAAAAAATCTTAGAATTTCAACTAAATTCACTGAGAGTTACTAAAATAGGCCAAATTAATTAGATATTTTAGTAGTAGATCAAAGTAGATATGAATTTCAGGTCCTAGACACAGAAGAACCATACATTTCAATATCTTACTTACAAATTCTTACATTATGTATCATATTTGGTGGCACGCACATGTGTATCGCAATGCAGATTGGCATACATATTCATATGTGATAACTCCTACACAGTGCCAGATTTATTTTCTAAAAGTGTACTTTTTGAAGTGTATCCATTCGAATGACATAAGCATTTTCTCTTTCCCAGCTGAGAAACATGAGCATGTTTTTGAGAAATAGGAGGTTTTTTTGTATCTGTCTATTCCTTGCCAAATCTATTGACAATCTGGATACTTATATTGTCAGACATTCAGATTATGACTTGACTTCAGGATGAAAATAAAAGTGTCAGTTTGTATATAGAAAAGATTTTCTGTGTTGGGAAAGAACAACAAAATATACTAAAATATCACATCACTACTACTTTGTTTGCATTGTAATTAAGCACATCCACAGATATATGGCATTATATACAAAATAATACTTGACTTTCTCTTGTTCTTTTCCAGTATTATATCAAGATGTCCTGTAGAAAAAATAATTATAGTAGTTTAGCAGCAAAATATGTTAGACCTATTTTAGAAAGAGGCATTTATTCTGTATCCAGAATTTTAAATTAAAAAAGAGTAATGAATGTTTAGCAAGTGAGTTATACTTGTTAATAAGAAGCAAAACAGCAACAGCCAAATAAACCCAACAGTAAATAATCACTAGATATAAAACTGCTAGATGTCACAAACCCCTCCCCACAGGAACAATGAGAAATTTAAAATGGCAGAGTGACCCCTCCTAAGCTGGTGGCTGCCATGGGCAACCATGTGTAGGGAGACAAAGGGAAAAGGGCATCAGCCTTCTCCCCTCACCTGGCAGCAGCAGCTCTGCTGAGAAAGGTGGCTGGAACACTCTGGTGGCTGGTTTTTAGTCAAGGGCTGGGACTCAGGAAGAGACTTCTTTCTCTTGTCAGGAGATGGCAAGACAAGGAAAGGTAAGGCAAAGCAGCTGGGCTGGAAAGACTTGGTGCCATCTCTCCTTGCTGGAGAACTGTGGTAACTTGGACATGGAATAGGCACTCCATTTTTCTAGGCACGGGACTATGACTTCAGGCAGGCACTCCTGGAATGTGCCTTGAGTCAGTCCAAGATGGAAGGGAGAAACAAATAGAAAAAACCAAAATATATGAAGTCTCTGCCTTGAGAGAAAACCACCAGGCAAAATAGAACTTGGCTTGGGTATTTTGACTTTTGCACGGGACTGGCAAACTGTGCCCTAGTGGTTCCAAATCCAGCCATAGCACCAGCTCTTACAGAGACAGTAACAATTTTGGGCACGGGTAGATATGAAATATAATAATATTTTTGGGTTGCCCAGCACAAGGACTCTGAAGATTATCTAGTTCCAAACCCCCTGCTGTGGGTGGGGAAACCGTCATCTAGAGCAGGCCTTGAATAACTCCAGGGATGAGGCATATGCAATTTCCTTGGACAGTCTGTTCCAGTGCCTAACCACCCTAACACTAAAGAATTTTTTTCCTAATATCTAGCCATAACATTTTCTCTTTCAATTTAAACCCATTGCAAATGCTCTTGTAAATAATATTGCCCCATCTTTCCTGTAAGTTCCCTTCAGGAGCTAGAAGGCTTCAATTGGGGCACCATGAGCCACTTTCTTCTCCAGGATGAACAATCCCAATTCTTTCAGCCTTTTCACACAGGAGAGGTTCTCCATTCCTCTGATCAACTTGGTGACTCTTGTCCGGATTCACTCCAACAGATTAATGTCTTTCCAGTGTTGGGGAAACACGATACAATACTTGAGATGTTTTCTTGCATTATGTAACATAGTGTCATCTAACTCCATCTCGCATTTCCCTCATTTTCACTTTTTTCCACCTGAAATTCCATGGCTTAAGACTGTATTTAATATTATCTCTTTTCTTTCCTTCCTGATAGACTACTGAAATAATGATATATGAAACAAGACAGTGAAGCATACAATTTGTTTTAAAAGCTATTATGCGATACAGTTTGTAGTTTCTTCTCAATATTATGTGTCAGTACTCAAATTCTCCACTGACATGTAACTTCTGAGAGAATAAAAACATTCTGGTTGGAGACTAACAGCATAAAAATGTCAGAGAGCCTTAACTAGTGCAAATAATTGGGCATATTGTCAACTTTTTATATTCTTCAATAAATCAGTCATGACTCTATCTCAAGTATTTGACACTAAAGCACTTAGCTGATTTAAAACTACCATAAGAACAACCTGAAGGGAATCCTAGCTTTCTGCCTTCCTGTGGTGTTTAACAGCTGATACAACATTATTAAAATTATTAGAGAGATGTCTCTGGCTGAATTGAGGTGCAAATGAGAGCATATGCCAAAGCCAGTAGTATGGGACATTTAACTAAATGTGAAAATGTAAATGTGTAAATGCGAGGAACAGAGGGAGGGAGAGAAATAGGAAAAGGGGGAGGTCTTTCTTTTTTTCAAAAATGGTACTTAGATTTTCCCCTTTCCAATGAGTGAGAACTTCATTGTACTGCCATGACTTCTCAAATGGATAGTGGTTTAGCCCTCAGGATCCGCAGGTGCATCTCATCAAGTCCCAATGGACTTCAGTACCTTCATGTTCCTTAGGTGTCATCAAATTTGATTTTTCTCCTGCAGTGGGTTTGTACTCATTTTCCCAGTACCTGCCTTTTCCTTCTGTGATTAAGGCAGTGTGACTACACTTGCCAGTGAATGCTGAGGTATAAAGCGCATTGAGTACTGCAGCCTTCTCCATGTCCAGGTAACCAGGTCTCCTTTTTCCTTCTCTACGGGGCTCATGTTTTCCTTAGTATTCTGTTTAAAATTGTTGTACCTACAGAAGTGTTTTTTGTTGCTTGTGATAGCCCTGGACAGGTTTTATTCTATCAAGGCTTCAGCTTTCCTAACCAGGTCCCCAGCTGCTCAGACAATTTTTCTGTATTCCACCCAGGCTGCCTATCCTTGCCTTCACTCTCTGTAGGCTTTTTCTTGGTGCGTGTTTGAGTTTGCCCAGGAGCTTCTTGTTCATTCACACAGGCATTTTTGCCTGATTTCCTCTTTGTTGGGATACATTGCTCCTGAACTTGGAGCAGGCTATCCTTGAATATCAACCAGCTTTCCGGTTTACCTTTTCCTTCCAGGTGTTTATCCCACGGTGCTCTATCAAGCAGAAACCTGAAGAGGTCAAAGTCTGCTCTGCTAAAATGCAGGGTAGTGAGCTCACTGCGCATCCTCCTTCCTGCCCTAAGGATTTTGAACTCCGCCATTCCATGGTCACTGCAGCCCAGGCAGCCAAATACCTGTGCAAAAAAAGCAAAGCTGAAGAGAAGTGCTGAGTAAATAATGGATTTTTCACTTCACTGAAGGTCTCAAAAGAGCAACAAAATGTTTCCAGCAACATTTTAAAGTGGTTTTTTTTGTCTAAAATTAGGGTGAAAGAGAAAGTAAAAGAAAAATCAATTAACCGAAACCCATTTGTTTTATATAAAACTGGTTTCCTGAGATTCTGAATTATTTTAAACTTTTAAAATAGACTGAAAGTTAACCTCAAATCAAATTAATTTTTGCATAATATAAAAGTAGTCTCTCCAATATTTTGGTGGAAGGGATTATATTTTTGATAAATAAATGGGATACTCTCTAAAAATATATATACATACACAAGAAATATCATTTTTAAGAATGATATCAAATAAATACAACAATGATAATTGAGAAATTATTCTGTTCTGCATAATTTATCGTGATAAATTATTTCATTACCTGAATGTACTTCTTTTGTTAAAATATGCAATAAAATATTTAGCCATATATTAAATAAATGTTGTATCCATTTGTACCCATTGCATTCTGATGTCTGAGATGCAATCCAGACAGTAAAATAATTTTGCAGTGATTGAACTATGATTTGTGGTTTTGGTATTAAGCACCAACCATTCCTTTTTGCATCTAGATTCTTTGATGCAGCAGTATTGATTCAGGAATAACTTGCTTTATTTTTATATGTTTAAACTCATCTGTTCTTTAACTGTTGGTTCTAAGTGTTTTTTTGAGCCTTTCTACTGTGAGTTCCTCACAAAACCAATTGAGAGAAAAGATACTTCATTGTATCAACGAGCAACAAAGAAAACTCAAGCTAGTTTAGCAGTAGCTCTACTTTTAGTGTCTTCCATTTAATTCTAACAGGATTGGTCCGCTTTCCTGAGTCAACAATCAATCTAATCTATGAAATCAGAAGACCAGGGCTTGAGTAATGGTACAACATAAAGATATTCCTATTGATTTTCCATTTGCAAGAAGATCTACCCAAAGTATAAGTGTTCATATTTCTTAATGTAAAAAAAGTCTATAAAAGAAAATTTAAATGAAATCTTAAATTAAATTAAGTTTATGTTTCAAGTTCAGATTTTATTTTAAAGAAGAAGAAGTTCTGAAGAAAAAAGTATGCTAGATTTCACAGAAGTAGTGTTACGCATTTTTGTATGCTCATTTATTTTTCATGTCATGTTCTTCTGTTGTAGCCAAGTTGCAACCTGGGAAGCATTTATCTGAATCTTGTAACTTCACCAGCTGTCCAGAGATGAATCACTATTTTTTATTAGGGGAAGAAAAGAAACATAGAGAAAGGTAACTCTAATGCTTTACTTAAGAATTCAGGCTCATTGACATATTTTCTCATGAGGAAGATTTAGTAACATTGCTGTGTGCTGAAGTTCCTTTGGTTTAATAAGAATAATTTTTTTTTTCCAAAAAACCCACCTCATCACTGTATCTCTCTTGACCGTAAACTGTAACTTGCCTTTCAAATTTCACTAATGCCAGCATGAAGATGACCTACCAGAACTTGGGGAGGAGCACATCGATGTCACGATATGCCTCTGAGATTTTTCTACAGTCTATTTGACCACCTTATACCTTCTCTATAATTTATCCTTCTGAATTCCAAAAGAAAGCCTTACTGTAAGGTCACAAGAGTTTTTTTTGTGGAGCAACTGAGGCGGGTTTTTAAAAAAAAATCAAGGGCTTTGTTGCCATGTGTTTCTGCTTGTATTGGACTACCCTGAGCTTTACTTTAGAATACACTCCATTAAATGTGCCAGACCTTACCACAAAACTTCAAACCAATTAAAACTCTGGCTTCTCAAGCATTTGTACAGCAGGAGACATGCTGTCTTAGGGAGAATTATACTCCCCCCTAACTTATGAGTATCTCTGAAAATGATGCAAGGGCTATGAAGTCTCTTTGGATATGTTCATAAGGATGACCAGTTTGTAGTAATGTTTATGCAGCATTGCAGCATGTTTTTTTGATATGATTATGCCTATTCAGTTGTCTCTTGGGTCCTATTTACAGAGGGTGCTACAAAGAAGCCAGTCAAAATAAGTGATATATTAGTTCCTCACTAACCTTTCTAAGAGCTCCTGGCATTCAATTCAATAACTAATAACAAGGGCTCCTCTTTCATTGTTGCAGCTGCAGAAAGAGCAAAACAGATTGGAGGAGAACAGATGCACAATAAAATATCTATTGAACTGTAAAAAACTTAATCATCTGACACTTTACTAGTGGGTATTTTCTGTACTTTTGCTAAATTTCTAAAATAACCTTCTTCCATATATTTTAATTCCTTTATGTGTTTACAGATATGAAATACACCTGGTTTTGATATAGTTGGTATGTTTTCTCAGTTGTTCACATATATTGCCCATTCTGCAAGTGGTGAGGAAGAAGAAAAGATATTCACATTGAAGTTTTTTTTTTTTAAATAAAAGTGTGCTTCACTAGCAAAAGCCTAATTTCTCTTCAATTCCAAGAAATAAAATAAAGGGACTCTCACAAGCACGTCTTACAGACCAAATGCACAATTTCTTCAAAGTTTTTTTCCATAATTGTGTCCACTGGATGGATGACACAATTATGGATAATTTCAGTTATTTCATTTGTTTTGTTATCTGCATTTCTGAAGTAGTCAAAGCTATGGGTGTCAAAAAGGGATTTTAACTAACAAAGCAGAAAGATTAATATTTATTTATGTGGGACAACCTAACCCTTCTTTCCCCCCACCTGCCAACAGACAAAAGCCTAAGTAACATTGTTGGGAAAAACAA
>JANRMJ010000001.1:131957762-131969092 GCA_025584955.1 Alethe diademata
AATCCAAACTTTTTAGAGAAATTAGGTACTTTCATGCAGAATAAGTTCCTTGAGGCTTTCCAGTTTCTAGGTGCTGCTAGATGAAGAAAGTGTTCCTATTCTAGATCATCATCCTCTCTATAGCTCTTCCTTATGAGAAATAAGAGACAGTTATTTTGGAAAACAATCAATCTCTTTTTAAATGGAAGGATGCAATATAGAAAAAAATCCCCTACAGATATATTCTTATGTAAAGTATCAGCCTAATATTTCAGAGACTAGAGCAGGCAAGATTTTTAAAAGCTCTTTTGCTTCAGAACTTTCAAGGCAGGTTTCAGAATATTAAAAAGAGCTGATTGTCAGACAGTCAGAATCCTTCTTGCATTCATCAGAGAGGAGAGACTGCATAACACAGGGCTCCCAATACTGAAGTCAATTTTATTAGCCTGGGGTAGAGCAGTCTTGTGAAAGGAGTGAGTAAAGAAAGAAAGAAAGAAAGGCTCATGGCAGGACCATGCATACCCTTGATTAGAAAACTAGAATACTTGTAATGTACAGTACTACAAAAAAATTAAAATCAGCAGGAAATAGCAGCACTGACTTCATTTTTCATGAAGTTCTCTCAAAAGGTTTAATCTAAATATTTTTTAAATGTAAAATATAAGGTCACTGTCAATATTAATAAATCTATTAATCTATCCTCTATATTTTTAATTTTTTTTCTTTTTTATCACCAAACCACCAACCACAAGCACTATTTCGTCTGAGTTTCAGGGGATGTTGATACCTACTTTTTTTTTTTTCTGAGAAGTGTAAACCATTTAAGATTTTTACCTATTTTGAGCCTTTTTATTAATGACAAGGATTTTGCTTTCAACTTCTTTGACTACATGACACTAGCCAGGAAGGCAGGTTTTTTTAGATCTGCTTTTTTCAATTTTCTTTGTAGATTTGATAGGCTGGCCTCTCATTGTTTCCTTATCCATTTAACTGTAATTTTAGGTTCTGGTTTTGCCCCTTTTAAGTGCAGACTGCTAACAATTGATGTACAATTATGTAAACATTGACTTGGATTACTGATATTACTTGAAGCTTTAGAGTACCCTTAATGGATTTGGAATGAGAAGTGCATAATTTAATGCTATATGTCTCACAAACGCAGGCTATGAGTGGGTGTCTGCCTTTCAGAAACACCTGCAGTACAATTGATGAAATATGCACAGATGCTCATCACTAACCCTTTTTCATAACAGTATTTTTCCTTCCCCTTCTTTTCATCCATCAGCTACAAGACTAGACAGATTTCTGTAGATTCCTACACTGTATCCTGCTTTAAATGCCTACATACGATATTTCACTTTAAAAACCTGCTTAAAAAATTAATTAACATTAAAAAAAATTAATTTAAAGATAAGACAGGCCCAGTTCATAGAATGTATTTCAAACACATAGAAAGTGTTTGAAATTACATTTTAAAACACACCAAGTTGTTTTTAAGAGATTAAATCCCCTGTTTATGGTAGCATTCACACAGAGAAAAACAAAACATAGGAAGAAAAAACAAACAAACAAATCAACAAAAATCCTAAACAAACCAACAAAACATCCAAAACCAAACCCAAACCCAAGCCCAAACCACAACAATTGCCCCTCCCCCTAAAACACCAACCAACCAACCAACCACAAACCAAGGTATGTAATTTTCTTTGCTTTAACATATGATATCCTGGAAGGGAAACATTTACTTTGTGACAGAAAAGAGTTTTCCTTAACTCATGTTTTTCTGTGTTAATGGTTCTTTCCTTATGCTTTTCTATACTGATTGATATTTGACTGGACTTTGCGTCAGTGCAAAACATTCTTCTGGTTTTGTCTTCCCACTCAGTGCTTTCTTTGGCTTCTTATTTTTATTATTACTTCTTATTTTGAGCCTTGGCTGCCCTCCCTTTTAATGTTTTCTGCAGACTCAGTGTTGTCAGAATCTGATAAATTGGTGTTTCTATTTGGAATATATTCCATATCTTCTCAATCCCTAACCCATCTGCTTACAACAGTGATTTTTGACAGCTCTGTTGCACTGGTGTTTTTGTCAATATTTTTTAACTATAACTGTTGGCTAGACTGTTTCTCTGCTTCACAGCTTTTGTTATTTTTTGACTGTTTTAAGAACTTAATATTGTCATCCCCAAAGTGTACAATTTAAGGTGGAATATGTAATTTGTTTTCTGTAACAAAAGCAAATATATTTACACTAATTGATATTGATGCTGTTTGCATTTCAGTATTGATGTTCCATAATATATGGGACATCATATTTATTATGTTAATCAACATAATAAATATGTCAAATTTCTAAAAGAAAAAAACAGAATAAATTCACTTTCATTCCAATGAGCTTTTAGCTATGTAAACTCCTGGAATTTATATTCTCTAATTCAGAGTGCAGTTGTTTCAATCTTCAAGCAAGATTTTAATTTTAATTCAGTCCCATATTTTACTGTTATATTAATAATCATATAAGATCTATGGAACTGCATAAGTGAAAATAACTGCATAAGAGAAAACACAGGATTCCTGTCAACAGGCTGGCAAAAAACTGGATAGCACTGCAAAACTTCTAAAGAACAGATATAGTTCAGTTAAGGTTCTGTTGATAAAAATGTTTCAAGAGGCAGGAGGACTTTATAGCATTGGATGTGATGACCATTCTCCTCTGACCTGTTTCCAGATACTTAAGGAATCAGATACAGAACAATACAGTGAAATTACTGGTAAGTATTACCTGCTCAATTATTTCTAAATCCCACTACTTTGTAACATATTTGTAAATTCTACAGGATTTTTGAAGTGCTGAAAAAAAAATATATAAGTAGTTTAGAAATTAATACATTTCCTTTAGAGCTAAATGTAATTCATTTATTCTTGAACAAAAAGGTCACACTTTCTTCTGCATTTTTATATTTTAGTAAATTGCATAATTGGGATTTTTCTGCTTTAGTAAAATGTGATTGTAATCTGTTTTTCAGATTAATAAATTGTTTTTCCACAAACAGAACCACAGACTTTAATCTTGTCTTCCTACTTTTGATTTTCCTCTAAAGCTTTTTTCCTTAATGTAAAACCTAGGAAAATAACTTCTCCAATTTTATTCCCTCACTGAGTAGTTTGTTGATATTTATTACAGAGACTGATCTGAAGGATTTCTCTAATCATGGGACCAGGGATGTCTGGATCACTGACCATTTCACATTTGATTAATTCAGTTATATATTTATTTTGCTTTAAAAATCAAATCTTTAGTTTGATGTATGAAAATATCCCTCTGTCTAACCTTTCTTTACAAGTGAAAAAGTGGCAAGTTTTTTCTTCTTGGTCTCTTAAAAAAGCTTTGAGATGCCTTTTGGATTTTGGTAGAATTCTGTACTGCTTTGCTTTCTTACAGCAACCACACACTTTTCATTGAGGCTAATTTATTGTCTTAAGAAAGAAGTTATAAAATATTCATACTTTTTTGTTCTTGCATTAGCGAGAAAACACAATAATTCACAGAGAAGATGGAAGATGGCAGGGCCTGTTTAGAACACAGGTGAAAGATAGTTTTTAAAATGTTGAGAAATAATTGGAAAGCATACCTGTGTTTTAGAGATTTATATTTTGGTAGTAATAATCACTCTGTATTAGAAATAATCCAGATGGGATAGAACATAAATGTAACAGAAACATGAAGATATAGTAGCACATTTCTTAAATGTGGAAGACTGCAACATTTTAATCATCCTGAAATAGCCCAACTTGTATTCAAACACAGAAAAACAAGTATTTAAAGAAATTTAAGGTTGAATTTAGAATTTATATGAGGTGTCAAAGAAACTCCTCATAATTTCATTATTATATTTATTTGATTAATCTAATGCAATATTCCTTTAAAGCTGTACTGACTGTATTATATATGAAATATCAGTACTAGCATATTATATTGTTTAAGCATCCAGAGGCTCAGCATTATTTTGGCTGCAAATGCTGTGGTAATAAATAAGTTTGATGCAAAAATATGGGGAAAAAATATTCAACAACTTTTCACTTCCAGACATTAAAACTTACTGAAAAGGAAGTTCAGACTGATGAAGTGTGTTCCAGGGCTCCAGAGAACTATTTGAATGCTTCTGTCTATACCTACTTTAATGACGAGTCCAATGCTCACTGGGAATAAACTTGTGGAGTGAAACAGGGACTGAAGACCAACATCCGAATCCTCTTTCTATAAATATTGTCTGTGTATATATGATATGCATAGATATGTGTGTATATAAATACATAAATATATTATATATAAAAATATATACGTATATAAATATATTTATAGAAATATATAAATATGTACGTATAAAAATATATAAATATTTATATATATATATATATACATAGGTGGAACAGTTCCTCTGGAGTAGCTTGAACTCCAATTAAAACTGAAAGTTGCCACCATTTGGAGCACTTTACTTGCTCTTTAGTTTAGTTACATGTGAAACAAATTCAGTTCTTCTAATCTGAGCTAGAACTCTGGAATAGATATATCCTGTATAACACTTTCCTTCTTCTAACAGGCCTCACAGTGCCAGTGTTTTTCCCTAGTAGAATTCTCATTTAAAGAACAGTTGCTCTCATTTTCAATTTGATAGCTATAAACACATTCACTATTTTTCACATTTTTTGAAAACAAAGGAAAATTGTGGGAAACTATTCAATAATTAATTTGGAAAAAAAAAATTATCACAACCTTACAGGGATATATAATTTCTTTAAATATGGTCAGTTGGGATGGACAAGATGTATTTGACATGTCCCTTGAAAATCACAGCATTTTCCTCAGCAGATTTTGCTTGTGGCTTGCAACTTCCTGTTATGGACAAGAATGGAATTGTCAACAAAGAAACATTCCCGTAATGCTTGTCATCTCTCTGTTGTCTGAGGTTCCAATTTTTGGTGTTCTTTAGCCCATTTAACTAATCAGTTTCAAGTTTTTCTTCAGATTACAAAAATGGGGCATAGAAATATGCCCTTCAAGCAGTTTATCTTATATTGTAAATTTTGACAAATTTCTCCTCATGAAGTATATTTTTACTTTCTGTGAAAAACAAAAGATGTTGTAAAAGGATATCGGGACTTTGAGAAGAACAACATCAGCCATTTTAAGAATTTACCTCTTCTTCCTTCCCAAGATTTACCTTAAAACAGGAAATGCCAGTGTCTGATAAGTGTATTTTATTTTTAACTGTATTTTTTCGACAGTGTTCCCCACACAGTGTAACATCACGTGTAATTCTTATGTGGCAACATATTCCTTACTTCCATTGCCTTTGCAGAATCAAGTTCATGGAGATAATTTTAATCACTCAAAATTTCAGCCTTAAAAGCCTTGATTATATCATCAGCCGGTTATTTAATGGCATTTTACTAATGCCATGTTTTATTACAGAATTTTCTCACATCATAGAGATCTACAGGACTTTCACATTATGGTGCTCTCATCTTTTATTTCAATTTCAGGTCTCAAATGTACCCTAAATGGACTATAATTTCTTTGGGCTTTTTCCCTCTTAGTCTTTGTTGTTTAAAATATTAATACTTTTGTTTCATTAAATATTAATTTTGAATTTTTTTTTATTCCCTATATGGCTGTTTGTTGTATTAATTTTCTGTTTCTCTTTTTCTGACTAAACTTCCACAAATTATTTAGATATTTTCAGTCCTTGTGAGTTTAATTTCTGTTTTGTTTAGATTTTCATTAGTAATGATAATTTAGAAAAAATTTGGGGCAGTTCTATATTAGTATTTCACTTTCATATTGGATTAATCTGTTTCACATATTGACCTTGATTGATTTGATCCTTAAGTTACAGTGAAATAAAAAGTTTTGTGTCTACACTGGCAATTCCTTTTTTGTCCTTGTCTACTCTTTTCCTCAATTCTTTAGTCATTCACTTCTCGTGCTTTCAGAAGCAATAAATTCATTGTATTTATGGAACAAAGCAGTTTCCCTTTTATCACCTGTTACTATTCCAAAACAAGTGATTTACTTCAGTTGCTGAGCATGCAAAGAAACTAAAAGTCCTAATTGTCAACATGTTACATTTATAACGGCGAACAAGCTTAATTTGGTAATGAATCCAAACAAAAGAAAAATTACTCTTTTTGAAGTTGTTTTTTTTTTTCAATGAATATCATAATCCATACTGTTCACTGATCACCAATAAAATACAATATCTGGACTGTTGTGTTGGTTTGAGTTTTTTTTCTGCTGCTATATAATACAGATTTGTAACAGCTACACCAGCATCATAATGGGACAACATTAATTTCTAGTGCAGGATTTCTAGTAGCTTTTAAATCCCAACCTCAGAGATATCTGCAACTGACCTCTTAGTAGCCAAGACAGTAAGACAGACAAAAATTGTAGAAGGGTTTTTCTCATCTCTCCTTGTTATCTTTCTCAAGTAAATTTGCCCTCCTCTACCTGTAGAGGTGCACAAATATCCCATTTTATTTTCAGGCAGATACAAGCATTTGAAGGTCCAACCTCTGTGTTTTTTTCAGATGGGGCATGTGAGTCAGTTGAGAAGGCAAATATATTCACAAGCATAAAATCCAGGGGGTGAGGACCAGATCACAGATCAGAGAAGGAAGAATTTAGCAGACACAAGATATAGCAGAGTTTTGTGTAGAGAGAAGTCAAGCTGAGAAGTCAAGGGCTGTGAATTACAGTACCACATACTGCAGCACTGTCCACAGAGTGGAGCAATTCATGAAATTAAGTCGAACACCTTTCATTTGGAGAAACAGCAGGACAGCTGTGAGATCCTCATCTAGGTAGAGAGATTCATGGTGGGGAGACATATGAGATTCTCAGTCTCTGGTGGAGAGATATATGAGATTCTCAGTCTCAGTGGTAGTAGATGAAGCTATGGGATCACCTGGTAGATTATAAAAGTAAAATAATTTAATTCAGCTTTGCTTTGAAGTTTAAAAATTGACTAGCCATTTAGCGATTCAGGATTCCCAGTTCTCATTAAAAATAATCTGTCACACAAAAGTGGCATGAATTGCATCCCAATGAGCTGTTTCACACACATTACAGGAAAATTACAGGAAACATTGAGAGCCTTTATGATGCATTCATCATCCCAAAATTATGTGTATTAAAACAATGTTGCTGCATTATATTTTTCTTCATAAAAGTATTTCTTTCCTCATGTAAAGAATGATAATTATTTATAAGAACAACTATGGCATAATGTGCAATTATAGCATAATTTACAGCAATATCCAAGACTGGAAAGCGCAAACATTAAAAAAAAAAAGTAAAAATGTGTAAATTATATATTTTTTTGAAACCACAATTCCTATAATCTCTTGTACAGATATCATTTGTACAATGCTTTATTTCTTACTTCAGTTTCTAATATTATAACTTTTGGCATCTGCATATGGGTAGGTTTGAGGGTGGGGATCATTTGGGTTTTCATTTGTAAGCAATCTGTACAGAGTTTTCCACATCTGTTCAAAATTTTAGCTCTTCTAGAAATTTTTCAAATACAGCTTAGCCCTTAAATCTCTCTAATATTTACACAAAATTTTGTCTGTCTTAAATTTTATTTTGTAATGATCTGGTATGGAAAAAAATGTTCATACTTACAAATAGATTAAAAATTATTTTTCTTCTGACTTTTCTAACAGCATATTTTGTACTGAAGTATAAATAAAAGAAACCTTATCCTGGGAAGTAATATAACCATAGAAAGTGAATAAAAAGAGTCATATTTACAGCAAAAAGTCAAATTTAACAAGGAAATATTCATCTACTGGCTTCAGATTTTATTTAATATTCTGTTTTTTTAGATAAAATGTTGCTCTAAAGATATTTAGAAAACTTTAAAAATTCAAAAGCCATTTGAAACTGCATTTTAAGAAATTATTTGGGCTATGCTGAAAAATATAATTCTATTTGTCCTTCAAATAGCTTGGAAGAAAAAATAATTCAGTTTAAAGCTATGTAGAATAAAATAAATTGGCTTCTTGATTGCTCCAAGTCAATACAGAAAAATAGTTATGGAAATAAAATTATATGTATTTGACTGTGTGCCTTTTAAACTCAGCTTTAATTATCTACTACACTCTACTTGTGTGTATATATATATATTTATGTTTGAATGTTTGTACACGTTAATGAATCTGTGAGCTCTCACTTTCATAAAACAACACCCAAATGGTTTCCTGATAGTTGTACCTGACTTAATTTATGACTTTGAATGACCTAACTAAACCCAATAAAACTGGAAGTTCAGTTTCCTCTTACATCTTACAGTTTCCTTGTGCTATAGAAATGTTTGCTTTCCATGAAATTATGAATTAGATAGCAGATTTCCTCAGCCAGATTGCTTAATTGTTTAGAACTTGCTGTGTACGATGAAGATATTCAATTTGATAGATCATTGTTATTTATGACAATCTAAATTTTCATTTGAGATCTTAGTTGTTGCATAACTTATCATTGAATAGATAGACCTTGGGAATAAAACATTTTCAAGTCAATTTAATTTGGAATAAAATCTACTGAAAGCTGTGCTCATGCAGAATTTGACTGTGTTTGGACTGAAATTATTATTTTTTAATGTGCACAGATAAAAAAGTCACTGTCAGAGGGAAAGTATAGAGTCTGTGTTCCAAATCTTTTACATTTTCATAAAACTTGCATGAGCAAGTAAAAATTAGTGAATGCTTCAACATAATGCAGATTCTATGTTGTTAGGCAATGCCTATCTCTGTGAACGTCCTGCTCCAGCACTTTGCAAAGGCAATAATTTATTTAAATCAAATGATATTCCTATGAATGTGACACCAAAGTTTCGGAGATAAAACTTTTGTGCCATGTTCAGTTACTGCTGTTTAGCTTGTGTTATTTTTGTGATAAAATATGAGCTGAAAGCTTTCAGCTTGTCACTGAAAACCTTAAATAACATTCACTTGAGAAATCTTTGAGATATTAATCAGCTCAATGAAACTATTTCAACGCAATACGTTAAATCACTCACAAAACAGATTTGATGTTCAGTTGAGATATTGTGTTTCAAGCTAAAAATAGATTAATGAGTGTCATGTTTCTTAGTTTTATTTGAGGATGTAGCTATGCTAACATATATAGATCATAATTTATTCCTTATTTCTGGTGTAAGTAGATACTGACAAATGAGATTAGTAGCTGAATTGAGACACCAGCAACTAACATACCACACATCCAGAAAGAAGCATCTAGCCTGCAATATAATCTAGAACGATTGAAGGAAACTTCCAGTGGTTTATGAAGAAAATTCCTTGGTTGTTTAGAGAGAAAAGACAGAAAAGCATAAAGATGTATATATGTGAGGCACTGTGAATATTGGCATGAATCTTTGGTGCAAATGAACCTTGGTATATAGTACTGGCTAGTCTTGGATGTGAACTAATTGATCTACTATTTCAGCAGAGTAGTTTTAATTCCTTTCTTGTGCACTAGATTTTTTTTTAAAGGGCATTCTAACAGAAGATCTAGTTCATTAAAATACAGCAAAAACAGCAAAAAAGAAAGAGGAATTTGTAATGGTTGTATTTCTTTATATACTTCTTTAAAATTACATTTTAAGAGAGACATAGATTTTGTTTGGAACACAAAAATTCATATCTTATTTATTCTATTTACCTATTCTTAAGAAGAAATATATTTTAAAGAGAATTTTAGTGTCTCTTACTCTAGACCATGTTCCATCCTTCCATTTCTGTCAAAGGTAAAAGCATAAGAGTGAATGAAAAATATTTCTCTACATATATAGGCTTATGTACCGGGGTGTGCCTTTTATTTTCAAGCTGGAGAGGAACATTTTTTATAGTAGGGAAATTATTATCAAAGCTGTACAAAATGCAACGTTTTATCTTCACTTCTTATAATTCCTCATAATTTTACACTATAACAATTGAACATATTTTTAAGCAATGACAGCAACAGGCATTTATTAAATACAAGTGAATGCTGCCAAAAATATGCCCTAGCAATTTGCTTGTTTATAATACATCTTTGAAAACATTGAGATAATGAGATAATCAGAACAAAGAAAATCACAAAGGAATCATTAGCTCATATTAGATATCCTTCTTACAAGAACTTGCAGGATTTTTGACAACAGTGTGACTCTGCATGCAGGAGGTTCTACATCTTCTTTAAATCATAGTCTGAGCTGTTTTGCTGCCTGTGCTCAGAGCCAGCTCTATTGTATTTCTTCTTTTGGGAGATGCGAGAAGGTTCATCTGAGGCTTCCTCCCTCCTCAGGCCCTTACCCTCAGGCCCTGACCACTGCTTGAACCTCACTTCAGGGTGCCTGTGCCTGGCCATACACCTCCCTGATCCTAAATTCAAACCTTGCTTGGCAAACTTGACATACTGGCTTGTCCTCAGGTCTTTGTCAGCTTTAAACTCATTTGGCTACCTTGACTCTCATCTGAGTTGGTTTAATTCCATTGTAATATCTTTGTTCATGTGAAATTTTGGGGATGAAGCTCTCTCAGGAGCAGTGGGAGTTACTGGTGCACCCAAGGGTTTGACACTGAGTTGTACGGTAGACCCTAGGGATAGTTTGAACTAATATCTTCAGGAAGGCAGGGAATCTTAATGATTATCAGTTTAGAAAGTTGTGTCTCAGATGAAGACTAGGAATTTCTTAATTATTTTTCTTTCTTCACTGTGCTTATGAAACCTGATTTCTATGTATGATAGGTTAACTCACCTAGTTGATCTAGGGAACCAGCTGATGTAATCTTTTTGGAATTCAGTAAAGCTTCTGATGCTGTCTCTCACAGTTTCCTTCTGGACAAAATGTCACATGTTATGTAATAGGTGAGCAAGTGGATCACAGTTGTAGTAAAAGGGATAACATCAGACTGGTTGGTCACTTGTGAGGTTCCACAGGGCTCCATCTGCAGACCAGTTCTCTTCAACATCTTCATTAATGACCTGGATGCTGGACTTGAAAGAATGCCAAGTTTGTTGATGACACCAAAAACAGAGGAGCTGTTGAGTCACTTTAGGGCCAACAGGCCCTGCAAAGAGATCTCAGTACATCAGAAGTCTGGGCAATTACCAACCACAAGAAGCTTAACAAGGGCAAGTGCCAGATTCTGCACCTGGAGTAGGGTAATCCTGATTGTGTCGATAAATTGGGGAATGAGGTGCTGGAAAGCAGCACTGTGGGAAGTAATCTGGGGGTCCTGGCTGATGGCAAGTTGACCATGAGCCAGCAGTGCCCTGGCAGCCAGGAGGGCCAACCCTG
>JANRMJ010000001.1:131976610-132003717 GCA_025584955.1 Alethe diademata
TGTGCCTGATGCCCCCAGGACAGGGTTGGCCCTCCTGGCTGCCAGGGCACTGCTGACTCATGGTCAGCTTCCATGGACCAGGACCCCCAGAGCCCTTTCCGTGGCACGGCTTTCTAATCTCTCTCTTCCCATTCTTTCCATACATCCAAGGTTGTCCCATCCCAGGTGCAGAATCTGGCACTTTCTCGTGGTTGGTGATTGCCCAGACCTCAGATTTATCGAGGTCTCTTGGCAGGTCCTCTCCTGAAGTGACTCAACAGCTCCTCTGTTTTTGGTGTCATCAACCAACTTGGTACTCTTTCAAGTCCAGCATCTAGGTCATTAATGAAGATGTTGACAAGGATTGGTCTGAGGATGGAGCATTGTGGAACCCCACAAGTGACAGGACAATCTGAGGTTTTTGCATTCACTATAACTCTTTGTGCCTGACCCATGAGCCAGTTGCATGATATATTTATCCAGCTGTGTACTGGACATTTCACCCTGAAGGAGACTGTAAGAAGCAGTATCAAAAGCTTTACTGATATAAAAAAAGATTGCATCAACTGGCTTGCCCTTGAAAACTGAGTGGTTACCTTGTCATAAAAGGAAATCAGGTTTGATAAGCAGGACTTGTCATGAAGCCTTGCTGGCTCTGACCATTGACTACATTGTCTTCCAGGTGTTTTTCAATACCTCATAGAAGTATCTTCTCCATAAATTTGCAAGGCACTGTAATAAGACTAACAGACTTGTCTTTTTATGGTCCTCCTTCTTGTCCTTCTTGAAAACTGGGATGTCACTTGTCAGCTTCCAGTCTGCTCGGACCTGGAAAAAGCTTCCTTTTTCTCTTATCTTAGCAGAGTCACTTCTTCCATAAAAATGTGTGACTTCCTAAAACTCGGAACTTCCCAAAATTCATGCTTAAACCTGAATAAGGTTGAACGTAACAATTAAGAGTCTTTGATAACCTAATTTAACAAGGTAATATAAAATTATCTTCCAGTTCTTTCTTACTTCAGTGAAATATCTATTTGAATCGCTTTCTCCAAATGCTTTTGATACTGGCATGCAATTAATATTTACAGATTAAATCTATTTATCTAGCAATCTTGTCATTGAGTGTCAAAGTGAATTAAGTTTGTAAAATGAAAATATGCATACAGATATGAGAAGTAATCAAATGGCAACTGGAGAAAAAAAATCACATTTCAGAACCCATTTAACACATTCTTCTTTCACAAGAAGTATGTGGTGCAACAAGAATAGAAATCATACTATAACAGTGTTGCAGTGAAATACTTTTTTAACAAAGAAGCCTTTATTAAAAAAAAAAAGTGCAGAAGGAAATGTAGGTTAGCAAGCTCTGGTGTAATAATATGTTAGCGCTGTGTAGTTGGCATGTTTGTGAAGTAGGGACCTCACTATCCTTCTGTTGAAAGTCATTCAGAGAATGGTACTTTGTTTAGTTCTAGACGAGTCCCATATATACCACAGCAAAGTAGATCTGAATTACAGATTACAGAGTAGAATCTGTAATCTGAAGAATATCTGAAAATTTCAGTAATCCTGCATTGATTGCTGGTGTGCATTTTAAAATAAAGAGTTAATTTAAAAAATCAATTTAACTGCTGAATTAAAAACTTAAACCCTTCATTACTAAATAATTATTTAGCTCTTTGTAGTATGAAGTTTCTATACTTTTACTGCCTTCCTTTGTTTAAAATGAAAGCATTGTCCATATATTACCTAATTATTAAGTGGGTAGGTAACTCATTTCGGCATGAATTTTCTTTTATGGTACTTGAATTGATGGTTTTCCTTGTTATTAAAACTCTGTATAGTTTACACATTAATTTTAAAACTATAAATTATCTAAATTTGATATAAATTATCAATTCCTTGTTCCTATACAATGTTAGATTTTAGTGTTTCTTATTAGAGTTTCTCTGGTAGCAAAATAGAGGATATAATAGGCTGTAGTTGAGAGAAATGTTGCTGCATAAGAAATAGAACAAATCAAAATGATGATTCTAAACATTTAAAAGGCTAAGAAAGTATAAATTCCCTTTTTTTTTTTTTTTAAGTCTCATGGTCTGGGCACATTGTTACTCTATAGCCTACACATGCATTACTCTACTTCAGAGGCTAATTCCATAAAATTGGGAATGTACCTCTTCTATCATTTCGAAACAGAATAAAAAATAACGGGAAAAGATTAGAAGGAAACTATTCTGCAAGGCTTTGCAAGAGTTCCTAACATGCAACAATATGTTGTTCCATGAAATCACATTCATAAGGAAAAATGTGCTTTGTGGGCTAATAATTTAAGTTGCTTATCCATAATAGGGATCACCATGATAATTACATTTATATGGGATATTCTTATCTTTGAATGCAGCAAATTTGAAATAATGAACATAACATTTTTTTCTTTGTGTGGAATGTAGATAGCTGTTTGTATCTTATCCCATTGAGAACCTGAAGGAAAGCAAGTCTCCGCAAGATATGAGCATCTCATGTTTTCAAACCGTAATGCAGCCAATTAAAAAGTTGTGGGTCAACCCTAGAAGGCATCTAAGCTTTGCAGAGCTATTTACTTGCTCTCATATCAGTGAGTTGGAGGAGACAACTGGAAAGACAGAAGTGAGAAAACTTGTGGTTTGGGGTAAAAAGAGTTCAGTAAATTACAAAAAAGTTCTGTTCACAAGGAAAGCAAAATAGAATTCCTTCACAACTTCCTATCCCTAAGCACACATTAAGCCATCTCCACAAAATCAGGGCTCTGTGATACATCACAGTTATTTGGGAAGACAAATGTCATAACTGTGACCTTTCCCTCCCAAACCTTCTGTAACTTTTAATAACACATAGCAAAAGTTATTCTTCCAAAATTTTCAATTCCCCAATTTTTTTGGAGAGGAATTGTATTATTACGTGTTGCAGTTACGTTGAGACAGACACAGCTGGTATCATCACAAGTCCTTTAATAGCAAATTCTACATGTCTTCTCCTCTTAACAATCTTTTTTCCTTACAGCTCTGACTCCTTTTATAGCAGCTTCACACAACACTGATTCCTTGTCTTACAGGCAGCTCCCCACAACACTGACCCTTCTTCCTACTCCTCATGACTGGTTAAACTCAACTGTCTGTTTCCCAGTTACCTAACTCTGACTGTCCCTCACACAGCATCTCACCATATCCACCCCTTGCACAGCCACATGTCCCTTACCTCCTCTCAGCACAGCCAGCAGCCTCTTCCTCTTACTCCAGCAGACTCCCAGTCTCAAGCTCTAACTTGAACTGCAAGTGCTTGTAACTTAAAGCCAGCTAATCCACTCCTTTATATCCCTCAAACTGATTGGGCAGACTCAGGTGTTTTCACTCCTTATCAGTACAGCTGTTATCAGTACAGCTGCAAGTCATTGGGAAAGATTCCCTCCTGCAC
The DNA here is from genome assembly GCA_025584955.1 of Alethe diademata. Lineage (NCBI taxonomy): Eukaryota > Metazoa > Chordata > Aves > Passeriformes > Muscicapidae > Alethe > Alethe diademata. Next base: position 131,980,040 of record JANRMJ010000001.1, read on the forward strand.
CACTCTTTCAGCCTAGCTACCCACATTTATGCTCAATAACAGTGTCTTAGGCAGAGTGGGATTTTCCTGTCCATAGGGAAAACAAAAAATAAAAAAAAATCATTTTGACATACTTTTCTATAGGTATGTGTGAAGTAGTAAACTTCTGCCAAGCTACTTTAAAAATATTAATATTGAGCCTTTCAAGTTTTTGCTAGTTTATGCATCTTGTTTCTCATCTGCCCTACATCTGGAAGTTGTAGTGTTATTTGCAGAATTTTCTTTGTGCATTTGCAGCTTTTGTAACTTTAGAGAACATCCCACAATGCTGGTGTTTCTCCTTGGTACACTAAGGCAGTGCGTATGGATTCTACAGCTAAAAAAGTAATAGCTGACATGTTCACTGTCCTGTACGGTGGGCTTATTTCATTTTCAGATAAGATTTTTATTTTAATTAGTATCTATTTTCCTGGTTTTAACTCCTCATGCTGAGGTGAACAAGATAGCACTAGTCCATATGTGGTATCTGAAAGATACCAGACTTCTTGATGCTATTGGATTTACCTGGCAGGGGTTTGGTAGTAGAGGTGGTTTCTCTAAGCAGATGACAGAAGCTGCTCCCATGTTGGACAAAGCTTGTCTCAGTTGACTTCAAGACAAACCCATTTGCTGTCCAAAGCTAAAGACAGTAGTAGTAACTCTGGTAGTAACTCTGTGATAACATTTAAGAAATACTGCAACATCTGTGAGAGACGAGTAAGAATGTATGACACAGCATATAGCCCTGCAGACACAAACATCAGAGAAGAAGTTGAGGGGTGGGGAAGGGGAAGGTGCTCCAGATGCCAGAGCAGAGATTGCCCTGCTGCGCGTGGAGAACTGAGGAGGAGCAGATACCCACCCTGGAGACCATGAAGGACCCTACACAACAACATGTATATGTTCCCTGTGACCCCATGGCTCCTGATGGGAACTGTTGCCCCTTGAAAGTTGATCACAAACAGCAGATTTTTGTCATGAAACCTCTCCTTTGGGGACCCGTGCTGGAGCATTCCTGAAGAACTGTACCTTGTGAAAAGGACCCACACTGGAGCAGTTCCTGAAGATCTGTAGGCCATGGGAAGAGCCCATTTTGGAGGTTTGTGAGAATCTACATTCAATGGGAAATATCCTACACTGGGATGGAGGAAGAATGTGAAAAGAAAGGAGCAGCAGAGATAAAGTGTCTCCATTCTCCATCCGCATGCACTGCCCAGGTGGGAAGGAGGTTGAAGAGTTAAGCGGGAAGTTGAGAGAAAGGGAGAGTTGATGGGAAAGTTTTGAGAAATTTTTTTTTTTATTTCTTACTTTCTTACAAGTAAATAAATAAATTTATTTAATTATTTTATTTAATTATTTTATTATTTTAATTATTTTATTTAATTTAAATAAATTAAATTCATTTCCCCAAGCTGAGATTGTGTTGCCTGTGGTAGTACTTGGAAATAATCTCTCTGTCCTTGTTTCTATCCACAAGCTTTTTTTCATATTTTCTCCCTCTGTCCTTTCGGGGGAGGGGGATTGAGTGCAGCTTGGTGAGCAACTGGCAGCCAGCCAAGGTCAACTCACCACAAGCACATATGAAGGCCAAAAATGAAGCATCCAACATAAAATTTTAAAGTAGTTTTTGAATTAGTCAGATATACTGAGTTCAGCAAACAGGGCTGCCAAAGAGTGACTAAGCCCTTAATGGCTTGTGAGAAAGGGAACAGGGTGATGGTGGTACCTAAGGCTGGAGGGGACTGATAGAGGGGGCAGGACTGTGGCAGTCCTGTGTCACAGTCGACAGTCCCTGGCCTGGCTGCAGCAACTACACTGATCTAAGGTTGTGGGCTGTGCCTAGTGCTTCTCCCAGTGAGAATGTGTCACATCCTACCAGAAGGAAGGACATCTTATAGCTGCACTAAACAAGGGAGGATTCACTCTCCTAAAATGGGTGTCAGAGAATGTTGTGATTTCTGGCAAAAAGAAAGATATTTCTCTCTTCACTTCTTGATGTGCACTTTTAAAACAGGTATAAGGCTATGGTGTTTTATAGAGAAGAAGTTTCAGAGAAGACATTTGGACCAGCTCAGCTTGATCCCTGTTCTGGCACCAAAATGGAAGTAGCAAATGATAGTAGCAGAATCATTCTACAGGGATCATCATTTTTCTCCCAAACAGATTTTCTGTATTGTGAAGTTTATGGCTTGTCAGAAGCTCAGTCTGGGATGAAGAAGAGAAATTGCTGAGGTTCATCTGAATTCTGTCTTATGTCTTATTGCTCATCTACACTGTCATCAGTGATACTCTCAAGGGAGTTTATAGGCTGTAAAGCATGCAACATGGCAGCTCAAAGAACATCTCAGTTCTATTAAAGGGAAGGGCTTACTTACGAGCTGATGGATCCAGTGAGTCGGTGCCTGGTTGGTTACATGATATTTCAAACTATAGTTTGGCTTTCTGACTCTGTCTCTGAAGAATTAGGATTACTGGGGAGAGATAGGATATACCTGATGGGTGGAGAAATATTGCAATTGCTAACAGTCTTCTTAACCTACTGAGAAGAAGTTTGAAATAGGGTCACTAGAGGCTTGTGTTGGATACACTTGATCCATAGCCATACTCTGGATTGGATTGAATAATGAGCAAAAGGACTCCTGCCCTGAAATAAATCTGTGAGCTGGAGAGATCCTGTCTCACATACAAGGAAATGAAGATTTTGAAGAATGAAGAAAAATATTTTGAAAGTTGGTTTCAAAGCCCAAAAACACAAGTACAAAACTAAAGTACAGAATAAGATATAGAGGCTAAAATAAAGACATCTGTCAGTCTATACTATTACATAACAGCCAACTCCTTCATTCTATAAACATTAGCATCAGGACGAAGCCTTCCTGATGGTAATATTTATTCATTTGAGCTCTTCCTGAATTACATTTGTACTGCACACCAGGTATATTTGTCCTTGAGCAGGGATGTTTCTCAAGGTTAGAGAACTCTGACTTGAGGCTATGAGATTCTTCCTAGGGCAAGGCAGAGAGATTCCCTTGGTTGTGACAGATCCTTGGTGAGTGACTGATACCATACTAAATTAATGAAATATTGCTAGTCCATGTAGCTACTCAATATTATTATAAACTTTGTATAGATAATTTCATTCATCATAAACCACCATCTGAGTTTGGGACAAAGACTGGACCTTGCTGCATCTATGCTCTGTAAGTTTAGAAGCCACGGAGATCCACTCCCAACCTTTGACAAAGGTCTCTGTGAAAATCTTTCTAACTCAAACCTAACTTGATTTTCTTTAGTATCATTCTTTGATGCAGGAATTAATAAGGTGAACCTCGCTACCAGAGTTCTGGAATGTTGGTAACTGCTGTTAAGATGTCCTAAATTTCATCAAATTTATTGAACTATATTATTTTCCCTCAACAAAATATGTTCTTGCTTCTCTCTTTTGAATGAGGTACATTCCTCATGACTGCTGGACACAACCAAAGACTGATGGGAAGAGCCAGCATAGATTTACCAAAGGCAAATCATACCTGAAGGACCTGGCTGCTTTCTGTAGTAACAGACTCTGTGAACAACAGTGGAAGCTGTTTATCCTGACTAATCAGGCATTTCACATATATTCTTGTAGACAGATTGAAAAGGTGAATCACTACATGGAAAAGTGTCAGAAAGGCTGGCCTGACTGGAGTGTGGTCAGCTGTGTAATACTGTGTGGGTACTATTAACACTGGTGCTCCTCAGAGATGAAGATCAGGGCCAGTACAATTCAATATCTTCATTTATGGCCTTTATGGTGTGTAAGAATGCACCTTTAGAAAGTGTTGTGGTTGAGAACAAAGCCTGTGAAAAGAAGACAGGACTGATACAAAGTATCACCTGGGCAGGTGTCGCAGATGGGCTGAGAGAAGCTGCATGAAGTCCAACAAAGGTAAATATGTGAATGATCTCATGCAGCTGGGGACTGAACGGCTGGGAGCTGTCTGTGCAGAAAAGGAGCTGGGCTTCCTGGGGACAACAGGGTGAATATGAGTTGTCAAGGAGAGCTTTCACATTGGAAGTCCATTGCATAATAGATTGTTTTGACAATAGTAGAGACAGCAGGTAACCTGTCTTTGACAATTCTGAGAGTAAATTCAGATTTCCTATATCAAGGTTTTATTTCCCAATAGGAAACACACGTGAAAGAAAATTAGTAGAGGGCTGCAAAAATGATTAGTGACTTGAAATACGTGATATGCAGAAAGAGAATGAAAAAATTGTTTCCTCAGTTTTTGGAAGGAAAAACTGAGGAAAGATTTTACTGTGGTTTTCAGCAACAGGAGGAGAGTAGAAGAAAAGAAATTAAATGTAAGCGGGACAAGGTGCAACAGGAGAGATTTCAATTAGATATTAGGAAAATGTACTTAGAATGAGTGTGTTTAAACACTGGAACAGGGGTTCTAGTGTTTAAAGGTCACCTAGAGAGCCTGTGAAATCCCTATTCTTGCAGATATTCAAAATGGGAGTGAATTTAACACCAAGCAGTTTTAACTTGGAAATGGGATCTACTTTTAAAAAGTCCTCCTTTTGAGGGCTTGAATTAATCCCTTCCAACTCATGAGTTTGGGTTTATTGTTGTTTTGTTTTGTTTGTTTGTGATTTTTTTTGTTTTGTTTTTTTTGGGGGGGGGAGGGGCTTTTCTGGGGGGTTGTTTGTTTTTGGTTTTTTTTTTTAATTCTGTGATTTAAATGGCTCCTATATCTCAACAACTTTGTTCCTTCAGCATTTCACTACATTTGAGAAAAATGGTATGTTTCATGGCAATGAAATTTTATTTGATGAATTCTGTAAGTTGGACTCTTGCTGAAAATGTCTTAAGGATATTTGTAACACACAGTAAATCCCTTTCCCTCAAATGTTAATTTGGTATAAAAAAAATCCTGGGGCTAACGTGATATCACTATCCATTGATAGTGGACAAGCCTTTGTCCTGGTGCATAAACAATGTAATATTTTCCATATTTTAAAACACAAGTTTGTTTGCATGAAAAGCCTTTATGTTTCTTGAAATTGTACTGTGTAGACAGTAATAATGGATAGGAATGAATCAGTATATTAACAGGCAGACATATACAGACCATATACAGATAATTTTCAAACTTAATATCAGAGTATGACTTCAGAAAGACTCATATTTTCTTTGCCCATGCTACCCATGCTGCTAAGAATAAGAGAATACATCAAGGCAATTTCAACAAAAACAGAAAAAGTAATTGTGTTTTGATCTCAGAACCTCTATAACAAAATGACAAGGAGAATGTTTTACCAGTTTAAGTTTCATAACTTGTTCAAAGCTAAAACAACATAATCAACATCTACACAAATATTTTCAAATGCCAGTACTTAATTATAATCTTAAATCAAATCTTAATTCAGTCTGTATGTCATTATAGCTATTGCTAGCATGTCCATCAAATGCTGGTTATTAAGTTAAAGAGTGAGTATTTAAGAAACTTCATAAGAGACTGAAGAGTTGTTTTTCTTTGCTTCATGATATTTCCAATAGGCAAATCTCTATCTAAAGATGGCAAGGGTTTTTTTCATCCTTGGAGGTCAAATACTCATAACTAAATGCATGGTTCATGGGGTACCAGACTTACCATGTAACTGTAATTATCTAAATAAAATATGGGGTTTTTTTTGGCCTTGAGCTGCAGATGAACAATAGAAACAAATAGAGGTTTTCCTAATTTACATTCTGGGGGGTATTTCTTTTATTATTCTATGGACTTGTTAAGGTTCCTTCAGAAATTCACATTCTATTTACTCACAAATTTTCACTATTAACATAGAACAAAATGACTTGTACATATACACACATATACACTGTACAAAATATTAGAAAATGCTAGGTAAAATAAAATTACTACAGTACATTCTCATGCACCACTTTTTCTATTTTCAGTTTTTATTCTACATTTAAAATTTGTCTACGAAATACGAGCATTTTAAGCAATTTGGAAATCATCTGAAAATACTGATTATACAGTGTATTTGTCATTCTTCAGAGTTTGTTTTTTTTTAATATTAAAAATCACAAAGACAATTTAATAATTTTGCAGAAATGGTTTGTAATTGTGTATTCCAGTCTGAATATGATCAAGTAGATATTTTGTCTTGTGTCAAGAGCCTCTTGAAAGAATCAGATGCACTAGGCTATGTGAAAACAGCTAGTCATGTAATAAGAACTCCATTTACAAGGTCTGAGGCCTGCAAGATGAATGTATGCCAGATTGACTCTACTTACTGTACTGATAGCACACAAATGAGTGTTAGTACATAGTAAGTATTTCAGAGAAAAAGAAAATGTCTTGATTAATTTTTCAATGGTGGGAATAGTTTTTAGATTCCAAATGAGAGATCTCATGTGTGTCTAAGTTCTTCTTTGGTTTAAGCACACCAAGAATTTCCTTATACAAAAATCATCTGCTAAATGGGTCATTTTTAAGTCTAATATAAAATTGTCATCTCCATAATGTCGCCTACAGGTAAAAATCTGTGTCCCTTCTCTGTCCTGCAGGATTAGATTTGGTTCTGTTGGTGCCACTGAACCCTTAAATATATTCTGCAGCTGACATACATCACTTAAAAATATGATGTGCTCTGACATATTCCCCTCCAAAATCCTTTTAACATGCCGGTCATACAGCAGCAATGATACATTTCTTTGTGCTCAGACATTTCATTCCTTCAGGATGAATAAATAGATAATTTTTTTTTCTCTAAGAATATCTGTTTTTTGAAGAATAGGCATATTTCCAAACCCTTTGGAAGAATGAGATTAAATACTGCTGGACATCTCTTAAAGTAATTGTGATCTAGAAGTTTTCTCATTCTGAGAAAGCACTAAGTTTGTTATTAGAAGATTGCTTCAGGTTGCAGGCTAAGTTTAAGTAAAATGTGTTTCCTGTGGAGCCTCATCTATTAGCTCTTGTCTATAAGTGGAAGAGATTTTTCAATACTACACACTTAAGTACCCCTTCCATTTCTTTGGGGCATTTCTCACAAAGATATTGATTACTTTGCACACAGAAATGTGAGGAAATGTCTAAAATAAAATATTTGGGAAAAATTACCTAAATCAGTTGAGAGATACAATTTATTTATATTGATGCAATAGTGATGCATATCTGAGTGTTCTGAGACTCAATCTGATGTCTGGACAGTGTTGGACTAGAACCCTGTAGCTAACAAAGTACACGTTGGCTATGAGGTCAGTCCTTTGGGACCCTGAGAACTCACAGCCCAAGTTTTATATCACATGGAACTGCTGTGACAGAAAATCCCTTTACATTTTCAGTGGACTGAGAAAGAGAGTTTTTTATTAACTGGGAGAAGGGATCACCACCCATGTGGCTACAACCTCCATTTAGTAAATTATAGTGAGTGATATCATAGGAATAGCCTATGTTTATCGATGGATGGACCTTAAACATCATCTAGTTCCAGCCCCCTGCCGTGGATTGGGATACCTTTCACTAAGTTAGGTTGCTCAGTATTCCATCCAGCCTCATCTTGAATGCTTTCAGGGTTGGGGTATCCTGTAGGGTCTCCTTTGTGCCTCCTTTTCCCCAGGCTAAACACCCCCAGTTCCTTCAGACACTTCTCAGGAGACTTGTGCTCCAGACCCTTCTGCACCCTTTCCCCCCTTGTTTGTGCACACTCCAGCCCCTCTATGCCCTTCTTGTAGAGAGAGATTCAAAGCTGAACACGGTATTTAAGGTCCAGCCTCACCACTGCCCAGTACAGAGGGACAATCACTTCCCTAGTCCTCCTGGCCACACTATTTTTGGTACAGGCCAGAATACCATTTGGTCTCTTGGCCACCTGGGCACACTGATGGCTCATGTTCAGCTGCTGTTGACCAACATCCCCAGGTCCTTTACCACCAGGCAGCTTTCCAGACACTCATTCCCTGGCCTGTAGTACTGCATGGAATTGTTGCGACCCAAGTGCAGGACCCGGCACTTTGCCTTGTTGAGCCTCATACAGTTGGTCCTTGGTCCATAGATTCTTCCTACTGTTGGACAGATGAACTCTTCTGCCCAACTTAGTGTTATTCAAACGTAAAAATTCTGAGTGGATAGCTAAAAATTCCATAAGTTGATGAATATTTATATGTTTTCATAAGGCTTGACATCTGCTATCCTGTGAATATTTATGATCTGGTTCTGTGCTAGAGATTTTGAGGGAGGTCAGGCAGAATAAGCCCTTATTACTTTGCAGTGCAGCTTTTAATGTTCCTGAATTTGGAACGTGTTTGCTTGGCAGGTTAAATGAATTGCCACTGCAGGCCCACTATGAACAATCTAAATTTCATGAAAAATAATGAAGTGCATAAAATACAAAAGAACAGCAATTTCAAAATTTTCCTATGAATTTTCATAAAATCACAGAATCCTTGAAGCTGGCAGACACCTCTGGAAGTCCAGCTTCCCTGCTCAAACAGGATGAATTCAGGTTTTTGTCCTGTCAGTTTTTCAATAACAATAAAAAGATGGAGAGTCCACCACTTCTTTGGGTAGCCTTTTTCTGGATTTGACTATCCACACAGTACAAATTTGGACCTTACCACGAAATAAAATTTCTTCTGTTTCAAACAGTTTCAATTGCCTCTTGTGGTGTCTCTGTGCACTGCTGAGAAGACTCTGGTTCGTTGTTCTTCATTCTCTCTCATCAGTTATTTATACATACTGATAAAATCCCCCTGAGTCTTTTCCAGGCTAAGCAGCTCCAGCTCAACCTTTCCTTGAATTTAAGTTACTCTGGTCCCTTTGTCATCTTTCTATCCCTTCACTGGACTTGCTTGAGCATGTCTTGCTTATACTGGAGAGCTCAGCACTGGACACAGCCCTCCAGATATGCCTCACTTGTGCTGAGTAGAGAGAAGGAATTATCTGCCTTGACCTGCCAGTAACAACTCTGCTGTGGCCCAGGAGGCTGCTGACCTTTGTGTCAAGGGCTCATTGCTGGTCTGGCTCATGTTCAGGCTTATTCCTGACAAGCTCTTTTCCTACTTGTTGACACTTACTCTGTACTACACAGGTGCAGGATTTCTTACTACCTTTGTTGAATTTTATGAGGTTCTTGTTAGCCCATTTCACCACTGTTGAGGCCCCTCTGAATGACAGGCCAATTGTCTGGTGTATCAGCCACCACACTTCTAGATTTTTATCATCAGCAAAGTTTTTGAGGGTCATTAAGAAAGAAATTAAATAGTAATGGTCCAAGAATCAGCCCGGGGGTATACCAGTAGTGACTGGTCTACAGGTTGGCTTCATGCTGCTAGTTGGATTCCTATAAGCATGCATTTCAGAGAGTTTATAATCTATTTTCACCATTTTTTAAATTATATGTTTATTTATCAGATTACTATTAATAATTTTAATTGGTAGCATTGTGTGAAACTCAACGTCAAAAACCTTGGAAAATTCAAAATAAATTATATCCTCCACTTCTCTCATTCTCTGAACCATTCCTTTGAAGAAGTTTGTGAGGTTGGTCAGGCATGATTTCTCCTTTGTACACCCATGCTTAATGCTCCCAGTAACCTTCTTGTCCTTGGTAAGGTTGGACATGATTTCTAGAATTATTAGCTGCATTATACTTAATGGATTAAGAGATTAAGATGTAACTGACCAGATCTTCCTTCTTGTACTTCTTGAAGACAAAAATTACATGTACTTTCTTCCAGCCCTTTGGGACCTCCCATAATAGATGTACATATGGTACATATAGATGTACCAGAGTAAGTACTGTGTTATTTCAGGCTTTAATCACCATAGTATTTGTTAACATTGAATTTATACAAAGTGACATGCTAATAAAATGCCACTGAGGTGATGTAAGGAGGTGGGGACAATCAAATTTCTAAGATTAGAAGAAATCTGTTCCTATATTAGTCTTCTCTAATTTAAAGGATTTCTGTTTCTAATCTGCTATGTATTTATGAACTTTAAAAATTTTGCATGCAAATTACTACATATAATAATAATGCAGGATATATATTATTCAAAAATACAGAATAATATATATGTATAATTAAATAGATGTATAATGAATGGATGGAAGACTAATACATGAGAAATAATGTTTAAAGGATCATAAATCATTAAGGGTTTAAATGGCCTCCTAGATCATTGAGTCCAACCACTAGCCCAGCACTGCTGTGTTACCACTAAGATATATGCCTATCGTACACTTCCAGAGATGATGATTCCACCACTTCCCTGGGCAGGCTATTGCAATGCCTGAAACATCTTAGCTCTTCACTGAAGTATTTTTTTAATAATTTAGAAAGAAACATTGAAAAAAATTACATATACAGTATTGTGAGGCTGCATTGTGGGCTAACTTCAGTCAGCAGCTTAGCCTGGCACAGCTACTTGCTCACAAACACTGTTATAAGACAAACACCGTAATTCTGAGAATTCTTCCCTTCTTTCTTCTCTCTCCCAGCTTTTACTGCCAAGTACAGTATATATGGTATGTAATAATCCTTTGGTCAGCTGGGATCAGCTGTACCAGCTGTGTTCCCTCCCAACTTCTTTTTCACTCTTAGTCTCCTTCTCATGGGACAGCAAGAGAAACAGAGCGGGCCTTGATGCTATGTAAGCACTATCCAGCAATAGTTAAAATACTAGTGTGTGTCTATGGCTGTTTTGGTCACCAATCCAAAACACAACACCATATGTGCTGCAATGAAGAAAATTCCATCTTGAGCAACTAGTACCTAGGGGGTGAGTTGGTGACTGCAGATCTGGTATTCATTAAATCCTGCAATACAAGAACAAAAAAGTCATTTGTTTATGCTAATTTGAGGTCAGTTGAAGAATGAAAGATAGAAATTCTTTGTAAACAAATGGAAACTTCTGTAATTTGTTAGTGCAGAAGGTTGTGGACAGAAATGGTATCAGTAGGTTTTGAAGATTGGTTAGATTATGGGAGATAGGTCCATAAGTACATGTCAAAAAGTGCAGAGAGCAATATATCACCTAACATCTCCATGGAAGAGAATAAGTGAATTGTATGTGTAAAGTAGCCAGAATAGGGTAATTTACTGCATCTAAATTTTAAAAATACTGCCTACATATAAAAAAAGGTAATATTTCAAGTTTCCCAAACTTATTGTTAAGTGCTTATTTTATTTTAATTGATGAATGAATCATGTAATCCTTTATATATTTTCATAATAACATTTGTGTAATGGTAAGTGAGAATAATCAGTTATGTTGGTTTTGTACCCTTTTTTAATGTATATATTTTCTTTTGCATACAGCCAATATACTTGCTGGCATTATTTTATTTTATTATTTTTAATTACTGGTCTAAGATAGCTAATAAGAAACAAAAATATAGTAACTCAGCCGTTTAATTGTTTGATTCTGAAATGCTACATAATTGTGAACTTCAACAATAGTTGATTTGAGAGCAAACATTCTAGCAAGCACACTTTTTTATTTAGTATGGAAAGCTTTGATAAACAGGAGATTTTTATTTGAAATGATCCTATGAAACAGACAAAAAATTATATTTTAGATTCCTTATGTAATCATATCTTCAACAAAGACCTTTATATCTTAAGCAAACTCACACACCCTCAATCAACTAAAAAGAAAATCCCCAAACAAAAAAGTATGCTTTCATAAACTAGAGAATGGTATGTTTTCAGATAGCATAGCTATATTTCTATTCCCTCATTTATCTTAGGAAATGAATATGCTTCCCTTGATCTTCATATTATCTTTTAACAATTAATGTAACTAATCACATAAGAATTGGCAGGATTGTCTTTGTCTGGAAAATAAATTACTTACTCCAGCTTTTCACACATTAAAGGAATGTAATTTTATCTGAGCTATGAATAAAGGGTGGAAGTCACCTGTTTGCTATTGTTCCCTTATATACAAATACAGTGGTTTAAAAATTATTGCCTGTGAGGGAAATAAATTGGTTGATATTTGCAATTAAAGTAGTTCCTTTGTTCTTTCTGCTCAGAGCTTGTTACGTAAACTCTGAGGTCCTGGATTCCCTGAAGAGATCACTAGACAAATTCTTGACTGTCCCTATTTGTCTTATTTTCTCCTTCTCCTTGGAAATTAAGTAAGCTTATTTCCCATTTTGTTCTGCCAAATACTTGAATCAGTGAAAAACAAAAGTCTTTTTTAAGCAGACAGTGAAAATAGTTCTCTCTTAATGGATTCTATAACTAATCTGTAGATTAGACCAGAAACAGAATAAAAGAATTCTTCATTTTGGTTTGTTTCTCAACAAAGCTTTTACAAATAATAAAAGCTTTAGATCTCACACTTTTTTTTTTCTTACTACAAAATATGTGAGAAATTTAGGTACGTCAGTTAAATTGCAGCCTTCTCAGGAGATTAATACTTATGAAAGAAATTGTTTTCTCTTCTCCTCCAAGCCATGAGATCTTGGTTTAAGAGTGGTTATTTTCCTCCTTGGCTGAGATGCAAATATTTCCAGTTACACAGTGACAAAATGCATTGAACATCACTGAAGCAGCAAGGAATATTAAGGGGAAAAAAATTAGAGTATGAATCTCCATTCAGTTTCTGTGATTTGAGGGGAGTGTCACAGAGGGCTTTAGAACCACTTGACCCTTTCTCTTTTGCATCAGTATATATATATAGTATATATCCTCTTGTCTCACAAGCCGTAGGCAAGGATTGCCTCTCGCTCATTCCCTGCACAATTTAGTTCAAAAGTGTGTGTGTCCATCACCAAGGTTTGTTTAAAGATTTCAGAAGTTCAGAAAAATGTATTTCATAAAGTCTTTTATGGAAAATAATACTGTTAGCCACAGCATGTTTTAGAATGAAACTTTGGAAATTACCTGATCTGCTATTTAGAGTGGAAAAGTGTTTCCATTTTAAGCATAAAATCTGTTCCCTCCAGTATTTAGTCTAGAATAACCATTAACAGTTTACATAATGTAGCTGGATGTATATGTTGTCCTAACTTAATTGATAGTCAGAACTTACTCAGGGGCATAGTAACTGATCAATACCCGGCATTATTTGTAGAAGAAAATGTTTATAAATTAAGGAGAAGTTTAGATTTGATGATCAGTGCACCACAGAAAAAAGAAGCCATGGAAAAATTTTTCTTTGTTCCTAATTGTCCAGGCTATAAAACCAACTGGAAGGTGTATGTCATAAACTGCATCATATTTTAACAATATTATAAAAAAAATAAATGTTATAAATGAAGTTTTACAGATGTTGAACTGTAAATTCAAGAACTTTGGTAAACATAATTTCTAAATAGAAATACGATATATTTCACAGACAAAGGCTAGAAAATGTAAACATTTCTCCTATTGGTTTCTTCAAACATCAGAAATCTAATCCTTTCAAAATGTCATAAATAAAACTTTCCTTCTCATATAGTCATATATGTATATGTAGCTATATTAATTTGCATTATACATCATATAACTTTTACCTCATGCACTTTCATATTTTAAAAACAGAACTATGTTTTTTTAGGATTTCAATAAGAAAAACAACAACAAAACATATAAAAAACTCCACCATCAGAAAACCCCCTTCAGATTTTTCCTCAGGATTTTTTTTTTACTCAGATGTTGTGAAGTGAAACTCTTTTGAACTTTATCTTTCTTCTTTCGTACTTATAGATTTCTCTTTCTCCTCACTTGTTTCAAAGAGAAAGTGAAATAGACAAAGAATATAGAGACTTTGGGACTTGTCTGAAAATTCAGACACTTGAGTTCAAAGACTCAGAAAGGAATCTTTGTTTTATAAATTGGTGTTTCTTTATAATTCTGTCAATGTTTATTATCTTTTTTCCAAATTAAGGGAAAATCCAGTTGCTCCAGTTAGTTCCTTTTTTTTTTTTTAAATATATTTGGTAAGTAAAGAAAGTGGTTAATGAGTGCGTAAAAGAACAAGCAGTTTTTTCACTTTTTTTCTGCTATGAAGTTTCAAAGATTTCTGCAATTCCTGAGAGTAGCAAGTATAGCATCTGATTTTGAAAGACATCTGAAGAGAAGGTTTATGCTGTGGCATTGCAACTTCTAAGTCATGCTTAAAAATCTGTGCCTGCATAAAAAATGTTTGGATGTTGATTAAAGGGGGAACTTTAGCTAATATTATGGAAATGTGCGGGAAAAATCATTCTTAGATGTATCCTTCAAACACACAAATAAGTTTTGTGGCCCATAATGGAGACATGAACAAACGCAAGAAAGTCCAACAAGGATAATTAGGAAATTGGAGCATCTCTCAAATAAGGTGGGTTGAGATAGCTGGTACTGTTCAGCTTCAAGTACAGAGGGCTCTTAGCAATGTTTATAAATGTCTGAAGAGAGTGTGCGAAGACTGTAATCTGTAGTAGTGTACCCAGACTCTTAACAGTGGTGATCGATGACAATGGGCACAAACTGAAACATAGGAGATTCTCACTGAACATCAGGAAACACTTTTTTATTGTGAGAGTAAAAAACACATTGGCACAGATTGCTTGGAGCGGTTGTGATGTTTCCTCCTTGGAGGAGGAAAACCCAAAAGCAGTCTGGGATAGTCCTATGTGACTGGCCCTTGATGTCCCCACTTTAGGAAAGGCTTGGACAGGATCACTTCTGCAGGTCACTTCCATTGCCAGCCATTGTGTGAGTCTGTGACTTCAGATAATATCATGGTTTAATCCCAGCCATCAACTCAGATCCACACAGCCACTCCTTCACTCCCATTAATGGGATGGGGAGGAGAATTGGAAAAGAAAAAGTGAGAAAACTTATGGCTTGAGATAATTTAATAAGTAAAATAAAATCTATGCACACAGGCAAAAGAAATCAATGAATTCATAAGCATGACACCATATGGTACGGAATATCACTGGTATGGGCTGTCCTGGCTGTGCATCCCCAACCTCCTCACTGGGGCAGGATGAGAGGTCTTGATACTTTGTAAGGACTGCTCAGAAATAACAAAAACATTTTGATGTTATAAAGTCTGCTTCCATCACAAATCCAAAACACAGTCCAATGCAATGTACTATGAAGAAAATTTACTCTATCCAAGCCAAAACTAATATAGACAATCAGGCTTCTCTTCTCGTAGAAAATTCCTAAATTCCAAATATGCTACCCATGACACAAATGTCAGTTATTCTCAGCACACAGTGTATTTGTTGTGTGCTACTATAGGGTTAGGTGTGTTTTAGGGGCTTTTTTGCTAGCTAAATTTTTGGCTATAGTGCAAAAAGGACAATAATAAAAGTAATGAAGAAAATATTAAAAGTTCTCCATGAATGCAATTTGTTTTCCTCACACTGAACAGTTGTTTATATCCGAAGTCCTATTGAAATCAAAAATCAGAGAGCTACAGGGAAGCAATTAGGTCTAAAAGGAGTCATTAAGTAGTACAGGTTTCACTCATTCCAATACCATTGGTAAAAACTTAATGCAAACCCTATAAATTTTTAAGGCTAATGATTTTTAATTTGATTTTCTATTTACCTGGTCTGGAATAAAAGAAACTGCTGTCTAGGCACAGGAGTACTTAGGGGAAAAAAAAATAAATAAGAGCTACCTGTAGTAAAGTAAAACTCATGCAAAAACTGCATCTTAAAAATGATGCAGGAGAATTCTTCCTACTAGAAATAACAAGACAAATATATGACTCCTCTGACTTGGAGAAAGCATCTGATGAATTTTTCAGATTGTGTCTTTGTTTCATAAAGCCACACAGTTTCAAAAAATAACAAATAGCTTAAAATGTCTTTTTCTTTGAAGTGAGCAAAGCTGGGATATATCAAAGGAAAACAGCAAGTGGTAGACGAGACAATTGTTTCTATGAGAATGAGTCAAGGTTCCAAGTGGGGAAAGGCCCGTTTTAAGCTCCTCAAGTGCTTATCCAAATAAACAGAAGAGGAAAATGAGGGAAAAGAAATATGATTACTTGTGTTATCTGGAAATGAAGAATATAGTTTCAGAAAACTTTTTTCGGATTTTGATACTGCCAAGTATTCACATAGCAAGAGATCAATATAGGAGGAAGAAAGATCTGTATTTTGCTCAAATATATGAGAAACTCTTATGATTAAAAATTGGTCTGGTTTTGCCTCCAGTTTTTCCTCTGACCAGAAACTCTGTCTTGGGCTTGGAAAAAAGTCCATGATAAAAATTCAATTAACTGGTGATAAAACAAATCTTTTCAACAGTAAAGTATGTTGTTGAAAAGTTCCCTATAGATTCTTGGTTTCTCATCAAAAGCAATAGCAATTTGGTCTTGGGAATGTAAATTATAAACGGAAATTTTGTTGACCTGACCTTAAATAACCCACCTAAAATAATGTGAAAAATATACCATATAGTCAAAGACTAAGCCAATGTCTCCTGGCTCAGAGGTTGTTTTATAGTTTGTACAGAAAAAGATAAACTGTGCTTCATAGCGTCACTGGAAAAATGACAGAAGCAGTTAAACCATTTCCTACAATAGTCCCAGAGATTGCAACCGTGCAGATTTAATCTCAATTGTTTTATTTTAAGTGCAGACACATCCTTTTTCACTTGCAACGTCAAGAGTCAGCAACTTAGTGGTGACTACAGTGAACTGAATTTTGTTTGATTTTAAGGAATCTTGATTGAATATTCTAAAAATTTTCCAAGTTGACATACTCAAATGAGTAAGTTAGGAAAATATTTCTTGTTAACTGTGCAATAGCAATGTAATGGAATTCTGATTGTTTACTGAAAATGTATTTCTGCAAAATATGGTGTCAACAAGAGAAAGGGGAGAGGAAGCAGAAAACAATATACAATAGAATTTCCACCTAAAAATTTGCTTCCATCTGAGTAATATACACCCTGTATATAAACTAAAAAAAAATCAGCCTGGAAATAAAAAGAGGATTATCTGGGAAATGTGCAGAATTAGAATTCTAGAAAATATATCAATTTGTTTTTCATT
The DNA here is from genome assembly GCA_025584955.1 of Alethe diademata. Lineage (NCBI taxonomy): Eukaryota > Metazoa > Chordata > Aves > Passeriformes > Muscicapidae > Alethe > Alethe diademata. Next base: position 131,997,049 of record JANRMJ010000001.1, read on the forward strand.
CTTCAGCAGGTATTGCCATGAATTGGACCCCATGCAGTGACTAAAAGGAAATAGTGACATAAGGTTACTAATTGCTGAACTGATAAATACTCACACAGAAACACAAATTGTCTCCAATTAAATATTTTGATGAATATTAATGGTATTTCAAAGAAAAATTCAGGGAAAAAGAAAAAGAGAAGGAAGGAAGGAACCATCCAGCTGACTGCCTGAAGCATTTAGATTTTGATAAATGATTTTAAAAAACGTAAATAAATCTCATATTCAAGTCAATTGTTTCAATATTTGCAATTAATTTTTGACTACAGTGAAAAAAACATTAGACATTCTAGGGTTTGAAAGCAAGAGGCATTATACCTCTTTATCAATCATATCTCTGATATTAGTAAGGATTTTCTATCTTAAACTGAGTCAGAAAAATTTAATCCTATCACTTGTTATTTATTATAAACAATATTTTGGAATTGAATCGTCTAGCACTTAACTAAAGACTACTTGCAAAAAAAAACCCTGCTTTGATAACTATCCTAAGAACAGGAATTTGGTCCCACTGCCAATTGAGTTCAGTGACCTCAGCTCTGGCTCATTATCTAATCCTCAAGGATCCTTGTGGTAGCAGCACCCAGGTTACACAGGCAGCTGCCTAGAAAATTTCTCTGCGTGTCAGAGAGCTTCCTTCTGGAAGAAACCTGGTCTTACACGGCATCTCTTGTCCACTGCACTGAAGATAAGGATAACACTGGATAATACCAGAAGAAAACTTGCACAGATTCATCTTGTCTTCCCTCAAAGCTCATATGATGCCTGCAGTCAAGCATGGGCTTATGGCCAAACTGCAGAAAATATACAGGAAACCACAATAGAAAAGTATTAGTTGCTTTAATTTTCTTATCAACCTTTATATTAAACACATTTACCTTTTATATTTTAAAAATCCTACTTCCTTTACCTGTGAGATAGTCCTGTAGTTGTTTCCTATTTTTCCCTGTGCTAATTCTCTCATTTCTGTGTATTGTTTCTTGCAAGCAACACTTAGTCCTTACCCACAAAAATTAGCATGAAATAGCCCCTCCCTGCCATTCCATCCCCTATATCATCCTCAGATAATCAGTCTTAATTTCTGTTTTAATTTCTTTGAGTTTAGTGGGGATTTTTGTAGTTTGTTTCTGTGTGGGTGTTTTTGCTCTATTTCACATATATAGATATAATGTATGTATATATGCATATGAATTAAATATGTATGTGTGTGCGTGTATGTATAAAAAATGACATCTTCTTCAGTTTCCTTATCACATTTTTCCCAGCCATTGTGTCAAAATGGTCAATCTGTATTCTTTTATAAGTCACTTCAAAATTGTTTGGAGCTAAAGTCCTTCATTTCAGAGAGTATTTCACTTGTCTGTATAAATACCCATAATTATAAAGCAAGGCTTCAGAATACAGGAGAGAGGAGAATGTGAACACAGTAGATGCTTTTTCCTTTTTTTTTTTATTTTTTTTGCAAGGTTTTGGAATTTAGTGGATATCTGAGAACTTTTGTTGCTAAGGAAACTGCATCTTTTAGCTCTATGTTCAGACCTGTTCCTTCTGATTTTATTGTTATTATATATTTCTTGAGAAAAAAAAAGTCTTCTAAATACAATAGAGTTAACATTCCTACTTGGGTAAAAATATTGGGAAAATATATTTGGAAATACATCTATGAATGCTATGGAAATTGACAGATAATGAAGAAAATGTATTCTGGCTTAAAAATATTCAAATTGCCATACTTTTTCAAATTGCTCCAGTCCCTCTGTGTTGCCAATATTAAATGTTTTGAGACAGATGAATATTCAGAAGGCACTGAAAGGCCTCGCTACAGGATTTTTAGTTCATTTGTTTTTTCCTAATGCTTGGAAGCCAGCGTCCGTTCTGATAATAGATTATTTGTTCAGTCTCTTCACATTGTTAACATTCTGTTGCAGTACATTCTGTTACTTATTATGGCATACCATGAATAGCTATTCTGAGAAATTAAAACATGTATCCATTTTCTGTTAATTCTGTGTGTTCCTCTCTGCACATCTATGGAAGAAAAACTAGGAATTCTCATTTTACATTTCAAATCTATTTAGGTAAAATATGAAATAATTAAATCCTCATAAGATTCACTGCTTGGATAGAAAGCATTTCTACTTCTAATGCATCTTCTCTGGGACAAAGTGAAAAGGACTGAACTCTGCATTCTAAGAAGTCTAACTTTACCTGCTTGCCTTTACTTACCTTTACAACTCTTACTAGTTTTGAAGACTCATTTATTACCATAAGTATGGAATTGTTTTCACTGCCAATTAGCTTTACACTCAGTGTAAAGGGAAAACAGTGACTTATTCAGAAATTTTATGTCTATTTGCAATAACTAGAATAATTAACAGGCTTTCTTGTAATTTTACTGAAAGAATTCATATGTAACTTGTTTTTTGGGGGGTAATTTCTTCAGGCATATCTCTTGACTTGAAAAAAGACTATACATATAGTAGAATTCTTTGTACCAAGTTCAGAGTATCTTATTTTGAGTTATAATTTTTTTTGGGAAACCTCCTGGCCTGGAAAGCAATGCTTTGTATAATACTTGACTTTGGAAATGTGTACTCAGATACATTTTCTGCAAATATTCCAAATGTGCTTCAGGTTTGACCTTGTGGGACTACTAAGGGGATGCATTTTCCATTTTCCCAGCTCTGCACCAGGATTGCCAATAACAATTTGATTTACTGTCTGCTCCAGTTTTTTTAATTTAGTACTTACTTCTTGAAAATTTTCAGCTGATAGGGAAGATGTTAAATATCAGAACAGTTATTTTTCATAATTATGAATATAAGGAGAATTATTATGAATAGTCTTATATTGCTCCTATATTGGAAATAATACTACAAACTTCAGAGGATTTGAAGGAATATTAAACTGCCTGAGTCTCATGCTTGTTACAAAAGCTGAAGGGGTTATACCAGTCCTTCAGTCTGTAGTATTATTTGGCTTGAGACACCAGCTACTTGTAAAGCAAATGTAGAAGTGAGATTTCCTTTTCACTACTGATATCATCTCTCAAATTCTGAAAATTCACTTCCTAATTTTTGCCATTCTTCACCAATTTCCTTTTCTTATCATATGTTCTTGGACAATTTTTTATTTTAATTAATCCCTTACCCTTTGCTTAATACTTTAGATCCAATATCCTACACACTTAGAAAATCATTGGCTTAAAAATGTAACTTCAAATTTAGGGTTGAAAATTAACATCTGGCAAGGTTCCGAGTAATATTATCTTCTGGAAATTCCTAAATTCTTAGGTACTACAATCTCTGTAGAAAAACAAACAGTATTTACACATAACCAAAGAAAGCTATTTGGTGTGCAACTGGTATTCTTTGCCAATATTAGAGAGTAATCAAGTCAGTATATCTAGTGCTTATTTAACTCTTACAGAATTTTTGAGATGTTATATGTAAGAAAATCTGGAGGTCAATAGGAAGTGAGCAGAATGAGATACACAGCTGAATAAAACTCACATGATACACTTTTCAAAGTACTATTTTCTTCACAGAGGACGTAAGTGCCCCCAAACTGACAACTGTACAGATGGTCAGACACCACGCTGTTAGGATAATGTCGATCAGAACTATTATGGTGTTTCTGAGAAATGACTCTGCTCTGCTAGTCTGTATCCAGTTAGTCTTTTTCAGTAGCAAACACGGGTTAAAGAGGAGTTGGACTGAGTTGTGAGAAACAGGAGAGGTGGGAGGGAAAAGAATCTGCTTCCACTGAGTCACCCTGCAGAAGATACTGCTACAGACAGGAGGTGGGAAGGAGCTGGCCTCTTTGGTGACAATCTTCTTCCAAAGAAAGATTCTTCTGACAGAATAAAGGAAGATAACTTTAGAGTATTTCTCTTGAAATTTGAATCTAACTGGTAACTTCAGCTGTGAATTGCTGTTTCAGCACATCTGAAGAGCAGAAAATCTACAATGACTTCTAGAAAAAGCTTATTTTGCTGTATTGTCAGGGAAGATGGGTCCATTAACATAAGAAGTTTTGCTGAGAACATTGGCTCAGTTGGATGAATCAGATTTTCTTTTGGAAGATCTACATAAATGTAATACTTGCAGTTTAAAACCTGTGAGATTATGAACCTGGATTATTTTACATTTTAGGTTTTAGTTCTTGCATTTCAGAATAATGAAATTATATGTTTTAAAATACATTTCAGGATCCTTAAATTCAATTTGACAGAGCTAACATTTTTGCATAGAAATCTTAAAAACTGTATATATATTGATGCAAAGTAAATGTTTGCAGATATCAGCAAATGCATCAGTTTAAGCCTTCCTAAAATTTAGTTCCTTCTGGAATTTTTTGTTTGCTTTAGATAATGTAGGTGCAAAAGGCTAATATTTCATTATTACATAATTATATTAGCTAATTACTTTGTATCCAAAATATAATCACAAACAAAGCAGAGATTTTTTTTCCCAATTTATAGATTTTAAAATGCATTTTAATGCAATGTATGCATAATGTATAATATCTCAGTTCGTGAAAGAGTTCTGTGTTTAACCGTAATGCTACTGTATATGATGTTCAGATTCTTGAGAAATTCCTTGGTTTTAGACTGATGTTGTTATGCAATTAATAGTAGTAGCAGCAGGTAAAGAGGTATATACACTGATATACACATACAACTCTCTCTCTTCCTTTGTGTTGTAACTTGAGAAATATTCTACTGCTTTACATTTCTGAGAGTAGGTTCCTGGGAACAGCTTAGGATTCAGACCACCACAAGATTCATTCCTGTTAGGCTGCATGCAGCCAGCTCCTGGTGCAGCCCATGCTGTGAGGTAAGCATCAATTCAGGCTATCTGGTGACTGGGAACATTCCTCAATAAATACAACTAATGCCAGCATGACCTTAAGGACAATGAAATACACGGGGTTTTTTTTGTTTTTTTTTATTCCTTATAACACTATAATGACCCCCTTAAAGCCTTCATATATGCAGGCTAATAACATCTCGCTCCTTTATACAAGAGATATATAAATATATAAAATACTGAAGTGTCACCTCTGAATACTTTCTATATATATGGACACAAGATACTGACTTTGGAATATTTATGATGTAACACTGAAAAAAACCCAGAGAATAGTAGAAAACGCCTGCAATTTTCCTATTTTATTAAATATTTTATCCTCATTGAGAGCTCATGTGAACTCTAAAATCTGTTAATGAACTGCATACTATAATTTACTAGTACGAAGAGAACAATGGGTAGGAAGGGAAAGTTTCAGACACTGAAGTTTTGGTTTGGGGAAACTCACCTACACTCTGTTTTATCTAGTGCCAAGTACCAGCATCTCTGCTGAGGCTTTCCTTTGTAAATCAGACTGAGGACAGCCTGTATGATGAATTGCTGCAGCAGGTTGTTACTGAGGTTGCTGATCCACGCTAAGGAATCTGGCTTCAATGTTACTAAGGTGTTCTTACTTTAGTAAGAGGTGCCCGTGCTGGATTCAGCTGCTCAGTCATAATTTGAATTGTTACTCCCATTAGGGTAACACAGGTGGCACAACTATGTCCCTGAATTATGACTGGATTCATGAATTAAACAGAGTCATGCTTAATTACTGGGCATAGCAATTATTTTTTTCTTTACTAATGAATGATCAAAATAATTCTTGACATGTAGAACTTTTGGACTGTGTAAACTACTACTTCCCCAAATGCTTCTGAGTCACAGTTTAGGACAGTAACATTCCTAGCTGATTTTGAAGGCTGAGAGATCTTATAAAATTATATGTTCACTTCTCTGGATGCATTGGCATTTGTGTCTGGGAAAATGCCTCATCATACTTCTTTTAGCAGCACAAGTGTAGCCATAGGGACCATCAGAAGAGAGATGTGTATCTGCCTCTTGTTGAAAAAGATCTCAACTTTGCCAGTTTGAGTAGAAGACATTGAATAGTTTGTGTGAGATTCATGTTGTGTCTGAGTAATCTGGTCTAATGAAATGTGTCCTTTCCACAAGAACAATCTTAACTGTCCTTTCCAACCCAGGTTATTATTCTATGATCTTATGTAACTACATTTTTTTCTTTTGAATATATACTTTTGTGTTTAAGTGTAAAAAATCAAGTAAAAAAGGCACCATGAAAGATATTTCCATATATAGATGTATATATTATTTTTTATTTTATTTTTTTTCCTATGAATAAATGTAGGAAATGTAGAAATGTAGAATATAGGAAATAAGAAAATAATTTTAGTATATTTCTTTACTGCATATAATCAGTTTATTTCCAAATTTCCAAATTATATTTGATGTGAACAGAATGGATTTAAGTCATGCTTTGGGCAAAAAGAGAAGAAAACAGAGCTTGTCTAACCAGAAACTTTGGAATTAAATAGGCAACATATTTTAGAGAGTTGTCTTTGCTGTAACAGTATGAAGCCTCAGCCAGTGGACATTAACTTTTAACACTGAGCTTCCCTGGAGTGCATTTCAAAAGAAGCATGTAGGCTATGTTTAAGAAGAAAAGCAGGAGAAAAGGGAGGCAGACACCGGAAGCCATGGAGACTTTTAAAGCCTCCATGATTTTTAAAATATGATTTAGGTTGGTTTTGGCTCTGAG
>JANRMJ010000001.1:132003817-132018736 GCA_025584955.1 Alethe diademata
TTTCATTCTGTAATTCCCCAGACAATTAATAATTATTTGGTTTAAGGGAAAAGACCTATTTCTTAGAAATAATCACTGATGATCAGCTGAACCTCCCAGTTTATTCAGAGTGAATTTAAATCCCTCTAGAGCACAGCCAATACAAAGAGGTATTCTTACTCACAGTCCTACAATTAGAGTCAAAGAAGCCATAAGCTCTAATAGTTAGCTTTGAGACTAATTGAAGAAAATATCTAAAAAATAAGAATTCTGAGATAAATGCAGTTGCATAGAAATATCAGACTACATCTTGGAAAACAGAGTAAGGAAAGCTGGAAACCCTTCTGTTTTACACAGAGTTATCATGAGAAAGGGGTGCCTTTCTCTAGACCTATATGATATTTTCCACTACCTTGGGAAATATGGAAGTAGATATGATAATCAAAAAAACTTTCTACTTTTCTGTTCCATTTAGATAAATGACACGTGCAAGCTGTAGAAGCAACTATAAAAAGACAATTTTGCTTCCTTGCAACTGTTTTGACATATAAGGAAGTCTCCAAACTCCTTCAAAAAATCTCAGTACGAGTAGGGAGAATCCAAATTTTCTGTATTACAAACCATAGCTTTGGCTTGGAATAGCTGCAATCACCAAATTATTGAAAGTCTTAATCAGGATGTGAATCTGAGGTACCAGTTATTTGCCTCCTCACCTACTCCTTAGTATTAAATGTGCCTTCAGCAATCCACATTCCTCTAGCTGCAATGAAAATGATTCCCATGTATCAAATGTGGTAAGAAAAAAAAAAAAAGGTATTTAAGAACAATTTTAGAAAACATCAAGGAAGCTGTAATTTAGAAATTAATTTTCTGTTCTGGAATATTCTGGCAGGACAGATAAAATCTTCAGATATACAAATGGGCATTAATATATGGTTAACACAAAGCATTAAAAGGTTTTGCTTAATCAGAAAGTCTACTAAGAGTGAAAGAGAACTGTTGGGAAACATGAAAAAAAAGTCATGATAGGACAGTCAATTTATTTTTTTTTTTTTTCCAGGAAATATTAGTCAAATGGATTCTGCTTTTAGTTGTAGTATTAAATTTTCTATTTTCAAGTGACCTAGTGCTTCCTTATTTTAGTGGGGAAAAAAAATCAAAGTAAACCAGAAAGACAGAAAACGAGATCCTTTTTGACCTGTTTGTCTACTGCTAAATATAATCCAACTAAGATCTCATATCAAAGCTGTGCAATATATCTCATTTATATCTTAACAAACTGTAAAACAATTAAGATTTTAAAATCAAGATGATCATAAATGCTTTTAAGTGTTGGATGAAGAGCCATTAAATATCTTAGAGCAACAGTATTGTACTGTTGTATAATATTACATTTTAGAAAATGTATTCATATGATACACTTCCTTCTAAGAGATACAACAGTTTATCGTGAGACAAAGTGAAAAATCATCAAAAAGATTAATGATTGTCTATTACATCTAAAACCAACTATTTATAGCTTTTGCAATCTCCTTTAATATTTTGGTCTTTTACACTTTTAATAAAGTTTGAAAAATTAAAATCATTGTTTGCATACAGAATATATTAGCACAATTATTAGCAAAGTCATTAAAAAGAGGCAAATAGCTTCCTTCATAGAAAAAAACATTTTGTAAACCTTGATGACCGGCTTTTAATGAAAGGCATAAATCTAATCTTAATATTTGCAAAAAATCAGTTTCAAAAGCTGCTTTGACACTAAATACTTCAGTTTCATGTTGCAAATTAAAATTTCATAACCCAAAAGCTGAGAAGATAGCTACCACATTGCTGCTTTTAAAGAGACGGAGAAGTGCTATGGAAATACAGCCCCAATCTTATCTTTTAGAGGGCTGCATATAGAAAGTGAAATACGAGAGTTTCAAGAGAATCTATGTGATGAAAACAATAATTTCTCACTACTAAGAATAGGCTCATATTCAAGAAAATTATTGCACATGATAATAAGGTTGCTATTTGGCTTCATCTATTTTTCTAAAAGCATTAATCCCAGGGAATAGTCTCTTCCTATACCTAGTAATTTGAGCAGTACAGAGTGGATAACCCCTTCTGAGATGTCTAGTCACACCACTCAGCATATCAACAAGAGTCTCCTTTGGGCTTCCTCTAATCTTAAATCACACACAGAGACACAGGCACACACGCACATGCCCTTAGATACATACAGTTGTGCACACCCCCCTTTTTAAAATCCCAGTTCATAATACCTGGATTGGAGAAAAGGCTATGCTGAATAATCAAATATGGTAGAGGATGAAAAGCCTACTGGGTTGCTGTTGAAGCATATCTCTTCGACACACAAATAGGTAGACCTGCTACAGCTAAACCCATATTTCTAGGATTCCCTTGTGTGAATAACTAAGCAAACCCAAAAGTTTTAAGTTGGAGGGAACAACTCAGGAAATAGATATTCTTTTAACCTTGGAATATGAAAGAATACATAATTTTCTCCCCTTATCTTCAAAAGCTGATGATGTTAGCAAAGGAAAGCAGGAATTTTAGCTTTAACTGTATGTTCTGCAAATTCAGATCTTGTGGATAACTAACCTCGTCTAGTGAAAAGCATCCCTGCCCATGGCAGGAGCATTTGAAACAAGATGATTTTTAAGGTTCCTTTCAACCCAAATCTTTCTATGATTCTAGGAAATCTGTGAACATTTTCAAGCATATACTATTATATAAAACCCTAGGTTCATCTTGGATTTGATATATTTTTGAAATTTGAATTTCTGTGAGTAATCCTCTATATCCCTTCCAGCAAAGCATTGATATTCTATATTTTATGTTAGATTTTTATTTCATGTGCTGCTTACTGCATACTTTCCTTAATCTCAAAAGACTTTGTGAACTATACTTCTGTTATTTAAACATTTATTTGTATTTTATTGCAAAACAATATAGAAAAAGAATTATATACAAAAGCTGGAATGAATCATCTGAATTGGGTACCATGAAAAGTAGCACTGTAGAGAGTTGAAGAAATGAAACAGGTGAATAAAAATGAAATTAAGGATTACCTTATTTTAATATTTTCTCTTTCTTTCCTACGCTATAAAATTTATAACTATGCTGATTGAATTCAGAAGATTTAATGCACCAAATAATAACAGATCTTTTCTCTGAAGAGCCAATAATTTCTTCCTCTCAAGCAAAATTATTTGCTTTTTTAAACTCCCGATTTTTTTTTCTGAGAAAAACCAACAAAATTAAGGTTTTTTACTAACATATCCGAATATCATTGCTTCTGCTTCTAAATTGAACCTCAAGTGGAGATTTTTGGAGTAATTTCTTGCATGTATTCTATTCTATTGCTCCTATGAAAATGACAACTGACTGTGGAGGACTCCTACATATTCAGGGTGTCCCAGAGCCAGGATATGTGACATTTCTTTTTAGTGCAGCAATCATTATAAGCCCCGATGCAAAACAGCCAGACACTTTCTGCATAATCTTAGTCTTCTCACCACATGGTAAGAGGGAAAGAAATAAACAGCACAGCCAAATATACAGCTAATGAGTCTGAAATGTCCAGTAATAATTCCACAAGGACAACAAAAAGCAAGTGGTCACTGTGATGCTGACATGAAGTAAACACCAATGCTCTGTTCCAGTAAAGTAATAATGATATATTACATAGTTTTAATGCTTACAGTTGGTGTTCACATATGGAGCTCTTTGATTTATGGTTTGAAATATATATCAACTATAGTGGGAAATAAAATTAAAGATTTGAAATAGAGTTATAAATGTTGTGAATATAGAGAGAGTGAACGATGAGAACATGATGCATTTTAGCAAGGTTCAATCAATATTCAGATATGATCAATGCTTGAAATGTAAGGTCCTAAACCATAGCAGTTTAAATCAAAGAAATAAGTTATTCACTCTTAGAATATGACAGGAGAAAAAGCAATGCCAAAATCAATAAAAGAAGTAGTCCAAACTGTATAAAAAGAAAATAAAATTTAAAAAGGAAACAGAAAAAAAGAGAAAGACTTATTAACAGGGAAAGTAGTTAAGAAGACTCTCAGATTACAAAGGAATTTGGGACAATCAGGATTGCTCAGAACTACATTACATTAAATAGTAATGAGTTGTCTAGAAAATGCTGAGGATCAGAATGTGCAATGAGAGGAGTCCTTCCTGGTTCTGTCACTTATGATTCATTAGAATTTTTGTTTTCTTGTTGGTTTCCTTTATAATTGGCTCAGAAACATCCCTCTAGGCATTAACTGGATTAGATTACTCTATTAAAGTATCATTAGTTTAAAAAACAATTTCCCTCTATCAAGTTTACTGCACTTTCAATGCTTTGGATGATTTTAATTTAGATTAATCTCCAGTGATTTAATTACATCCAGGTGTCATGGATGTCCTTATTTACCATTGCCAGTCTTTTAGCTTCCTCCCTGGAGCTGACTGCAGGGATTGTGCTGCCCTGTTTTATTTTGTCTGGTAGATGGTAGTTTGATACAAAGCATGCTGCACCCCCACAGAGCAGTCATATCTGTATGCGCTCTATTTTGTATTGATTCTTGAATTTTTTCTTTCTTTTTGGTCTGTAATTGTGATCCAAAGATTGCAGTACAATGCAATATTCATGTAATTCTGAAGATCAAAAATCTATGACTGCAATGTTCCCAATGAATGCTTATTTTAGATTGGGGAAGAGGATAAAACGGGGGTAAAAAAGCTAGTTCGGAAGTTTCATTGCATTGTGCGAGCTTAAGGAAGCTTAAAAAAAGAGTAAAAAGACTTTAAACTTTGCATTTTCAGAAGACTAAGCATAGACAGGAAAAATAGAAAAAAATACTTTATCTCTTTCGTTCAGAACTACAGCTCAGCTCTGTTTTCGCTCCCATTCCCTAGTGCCTTCTTCCTTCCCTTCCCTTATCTCAAATACTCTTGCTTCATCATTTCTTTAATCTATGGCAACAACATCTAGAGCTCATCTTCCACTTGAAGGATGCCTCTATTGAATAAATCATTGATAAAGTACTTGATTCAAAAATTCCTTTTACTTTTTATTGTTCATGAGGTTTCACAGATTTCCATTAGTAAATTAGCATTTAAATTATGCAATTTTTCTCAGTAAATGTATTAACAGCAAAAATTCTTGCTGTCTTTCCAAGATGAGAGAAGGAAATATTCTACTTTAAATATTTATACAAACACCTGATACCTAATCTATACTGTGTATAACTGATAGTCAAATTAATACAACTTGTATTACCCTCCAGAAACATCTTCTGTGGCCTTAAATGCAAACAACATCTTTAAAATATGGATGTGTGGTATTTATGTGCTCACTTTCATTTCTGATGTCTATAAACACATCATATGAATGACTGTGTGTGAGAACCCATGCAATAAAACCCTGATTATCCTCTTCTATTTTTTTCTCTTCTTAAACATGTAGCTAATAAAACCTGATTTGTATGTCATGGTATTTGCACCTTTTTCTTTTTGTACTAAATTGTTTTAACATCTTTCAGCTTCCAAGTTTTTTAAATGAAATAAATTTATAAACCTGAAGTAAATAAAACAAACTTAAGCAACTGAAAACTTTTACTTGTGATACAACTTTCAATGACACACATACATATTTTTTGTCTGCATTTGCATCAAAAGTGCTTGTATTGTCTGACCATTTGGAAGTTGACTTGGTGGGTTTTAATGATCAGTGTCCCCATAGACCTGCCTGAGATCTAGGTCTAACAGGTAATTTAGATCCCATTCTTCAAAAGTACTACTCTTCCAACCAAAGGTACATAACTTTGATGAAATTTGGTGATCTAAAGTCAAAACTCACAACAAAATTACAAAATTATATTCAACTGTAACTTACCCAGACATGCCTGAAAGCCCTTCAGTCTTGACTGAGACAACCTACTGATATTTACACTGGATCTCAATTCAACAATTATTAGAATTATGTGATTTCTTTTTTTTTTTTTTTAATTTGGACTTCTCTGTTGGAGGCTTGTCCTGAGACCATCAACTGCAGCAATATTTGTGCTCACATCTGTTTCTTAACTGCTGCTTCCAATTAGAGTAATGTGGCCTTGTAGAGACAACAACCATCCAGGCAGGGTCTACAGCAGATTTGAATTCTGCTGGCTACAACCTGAGCATGCCACAGCATCCTCAGCAGTCCATGATGTTCACAGACAAATTTGCCCACAGTGACCTTAGCCCTGGCCATTAGACTCTTCTTCTGTTATACTCTTCAGAGCTTTCTGAAGAGCTTATTTATCCGTAGTGAAATCATCAAGGTGATTCTGATTCACAGTCCATCACCTCTCGTGCTAGAAAAGTAGCCAAGGAAGGTATATCTCATAGTATAAAGCAGATGTAAGACAGTAACTCCTGGGTTCATGTGTTTGGCTCTTTCAGTTCTCCTCAGCTTCTACTCAGAAAAAATGAACTTTAGTTTACTAATACGATATACATACCTGCTTATGATAGCCCACACTTCGAGTACATCCTCCAGCATTATGACATAAAACTATGTTTTGTTAATGAGGATGTAGTTCATATTCCATTCGGGTGTTTTTTTAGAATGAATGGATTAATTGGCAGGGTAAAATATACTGAAAGGCTGTTTTTTTAGTACATTGTAAGCAATAGACTAAAGAAAATATAACTGTAACAGTAAATCAATTGCTTGAAAACTGTCAAAATTGTAGCTAAATCCAGAAGCTTTGTATCAACAGCTATATCCTGAAGTAACAATTTAGATTAACTCTATGTTATGACCGTTGTGCTGGGAGTTTCAGAGGAAAAATATATTAGTATATAGTGAAAGTCCTCAGCCTGAGGGCTGGTCATTGTAACATATGAAATAATCTGCATGATCTAAGCCCCTTGATTTTTCATAAGGTATACTGAAATGCTAAAGATGGGAGGAAAATGTAGGCATTTCCTAAAAATACTAAAAATTTTACTTTAAAGAAGAAAGCTAAAAAGATGAGTTAGTGTGGGGAAAGATTTCTGAAAGTGTGTGAACTGAAGAAGGAGGGTAAGGGTTTTAAAGAAGGCATGAACATAGACTTTCTTTTTGTTTCCATGGAAACAATAAAATTAACAAAATCCATTATCCCAACTCAGAAGAAACAGTAAGATGGTGTGATCAGTGACCTACAGCCCATATTTAGGACTCTGGTCAATGTCCCTTTTGGCCCAACCAGTCAGCCAGGGTTCCCAGTTCAACCCTATGAGCTCATTTAAACACTGAAATACGACAATTCAGCCTATTTGGTCCAAGGCAGATGATCTGTGTCACAACCAACTTAGGGAACTTTGCATCCCATCTGGTAGAAGGAAAAGGTGCTGGTGATAATTTTGACTTCCCCTCTTGATGATCAGCTTCTCTCATTTGTGCCAGCACACATTGTTATATGCTAAATCATAACAAGGAATTGATCCAGCTTTGAAAAAAAACCCCAAACATAAGAGTCCACAAATTGCAAATCTATGTGACTGTGTTTCTTAACATTTTGTTCACATAATCTTATGACACATTTCTATTGAGAAATTTCAAGGTGGAAAATTGGCCAATCTCCAAGTAACAGTTCTTTCTACTTACTTAATTTTCAGATTCTTCCACTTTATAGTGTTTCTGTTAATTTCTTCTTGCAAAATAAGGAATTAAACCAAAATAAAAATGCCATGAATAAAGACTTTAACATCTTGGAATAACAAGACAGAAAAAAGGTCTAATGCGATTTATAATATTGCAGGTACACATCATGCAATTTTTTTTGACATTTCTAGCTTTCTTTCTAATATTATTCTTAAGAATAGGGAAAATTTAAATGTCATTATCAGTTCAATATAGTCATGTTACCCATTTTCATTTCCACAGGTTTCCTTACTATAAGTAATGACCCTAATTACAGGCGTAAAATTCAGTGTATAAAAAAGCATAAAATACCTAGTATTCCATAACTCTGAGCTTCTTTCTTTCAGGTAAATGCACAATTTGTTACTGATAAGAAATGAGGTGTCCTTCCCTAGGCACTGTTGGGGTTTTTTTGCACAGGGCTTTCTTGAAGAAAAAGCTGTCTCTAAGGTTTTTGTCCTTAGAGAAGTGTATCAATTACCAAATGCAGTATTTTACATGGATTTGAATTAGATTAAGTTCATAGCAGAAATTTATTACTTCTGCTTCTGTATAGCAGCTATGCAATGCAGAGATTTTTGTGGAAATAGTTCTTCTCAGGCCAAAAAACATATTCAGACTAATGATCTCTGATATACACCTCACAAGGGAAACTGCATCCAGTTTTCACTGCCAGTACGAAGAATTAGATAAACTCTAATGGACTCAGTAGAAGGATACAAGTTTGAATGGGGCTACAGAACAGCTCAGAGTAACAGCTGGGGCAGCTGGGCTTGTTCAGGCTGAAGAGATGTGTTTGGGGTATAGCCCTGCCAGTACCTATGAAGAAGTTAGTGAGAAGACAGAGCCAGGTTATTTACTGAGAACCAGGAATAGGAGAATGAATGTCAGCGGTCATAAGTTGGAAAGGTAGCAGTCTGACCTACAAGCAAAAACTTCTACTCCACAAACACCATGAAGCATTGAAAGAGGCTGCCCATTGAAGCTGTGTATCTTTTGTTAAATGTTGTTAAATGTTTTGTTAAATGTTAAAACATTTGTTAAATGTTTTCAAGATTTGTCTGAGCACCCTGGTCTGGTGTTACAGCTGAGCCTGTTTGAGCAGGAGGTTTTACTAGAGAGCTCTTGAGATCCTTTTCAGCCTAAATGATTCAGAAATTATTATAGTGCAGTGAGTGGCTAAATAGACAGAGTCCGAGTTTTAAAAGTCAGTGAGGTGTTAGATATTTTTCTATTATTTGGTCTGATATAAAGAGAATATGCTTTAGAATACTTGTGGTTAAAAGTCAAAGAATAAATCCCAGTAACATTTCTTAAAAGCAAACACTTTCCTGCAACAAAAATCAACTACTAAGTGCAGGAATAAACACCTGCAATTTGTGTCTACTTATGTAAAAGACAGAGAAATTGCTGGCAATCTTTTTTTTTCACTTTGAAAATTATAATAAGTACATTATTTCCCCTGAAATTCATAACTGAATTTTCTATGTTTCTTTAAACAGTATTGAATTGTTGCTTCATTATACTTTTTTATTATTTATTTACCAATTAAAAGACACATGTCACATGAATGTATTGGTCTACCTAATTTTTACATGAAATAATAGTAAGTAATGATAATTTCTTTGCTTCCTATTTATTGCTATTATCTAGCTGTTTTTATCAGTTGCCATATGTCATCTGGCCTGGACAACATATATTATCAGACCTAAAGTTCTTATTTCTTCTGTACTTTAAAATAAGATAAGTATTCCAGCTATGGTTTTTCTAAATTTTATCTCCCATTTTTACATTATTTCACTTCAGTAGCTTCTGTATATTTTTTCTTCTGTTTTGATTTGTTTATACTCTGTTTACTTGTCTTTATTCCTAACTCCTATTGATAATTCTTCTTAATTATTGTCTTCATTTTCTCTCTTATTTTGGGTTCGGTTTAAAAACGTATGTTCCTATTTCTGGGGCCACATCTTTCTCATCACTTGATCTTAAAAATGTATTCGCATGTGATAAGAAATGGTTTTCTGAAGATGATCACAGAAGAAATAATAGGAAGTGACCCAGAAGACTGCTATTTCTGCTTCCATTTCCTTTGATTTAGTCATTAAATCATTCACAGAGAAGAGCTAAGGCAAAATGCACTATACCTAAATGATTAGCCTGGTTTCTTTTCATCCTGAAATTTCAAATACTCACATACTAAAGTTAATGAAGCATATATGAATGACTGCAGTAGTTACTTAGAAAGACATTGCTGATGGGCCATGCTTAATCAGCTTACTGTCAGAAATCAGGTACAGTATCTGCATATCACAGTAAAATGAATAGAGAACTTAATTAGAAAATCAAAAGGACAAATTTGGGTTTTATCTGATGGAAGGCATTGCTCTTAGACTTTCTACATGCAGATTCATAAGTAAAATGTTGGGGAAAAAAGATGAATCTTGGCACATCTCTTGATAGGCATTTTGCTCTAAAGCATCAAGTCATATTTCCCTGAGGACCAGCCCTAAATCTCTGAAAAAAGATTTTTATAAACAGTTGAACAGAGATGTCAGAAACCATGTATGACAAATCCTTGTGTCATATGCACATCAATGTGTATGTCATACACCATCAATGTATGCACACACAAACATACAAAATGTATCCTCTGTGAAAAAAAGAAATATGTAATTCGAGGGAAGCAATACTTAAATAACAGCAAAGTTGTAGTTCTTATAGAATAATATCAAGGGAAGAATATAAAATAAAAATGTTGAGAAATGTAAGAGATAATTGTACTAGATAAATGGACAACTATTTCTAATGCAGTACACAGGTCTACATAATTATATGCAGATGGTAACAGATATTTGCATCTATGAAAATTATCTCTGTACCAAGATTCCTGTAAGGTCTGTGGATTTTAAATTGTCCTAACTTCATTTTTTTGATATGGTATTGTTAACATAAGGATCATTATTCTATTGGGCTCTATCATTAGCCTTCCTGAATATCACCTTTGGATATCACTGACTCTATTTGTAATTTTCTAAGGTTGTTTTTTTGTTATACAAAAGAGGTTAGTTTTGACGACATTGGGTTTAGGAATGGCTGAAGATCAAATTAATTTTGTTTGTTATTTATTCAATAACATGAAATAAACCTTCGCAAAAAAATGTTGGACAAACCTGAGACAAAAATTTTTAATTCAATAATAGAAAGTATATGCTATATATTGCTATTGTTTGTTAATAACAACAGTTCTCTCATGGCTTTCAGTTATTCTGGACCCCTCAAAGGACAGGATTTTACCCAATCTACAATGCCTGCTACTTGTCTTCCTTCAAGTTCTACATATTGAATCTTGATTTCACAAGTTATTAAGTGCAGTTCTTCGAATATGGGCAGCACATATTTTCTTCCTTGGACAGAACATATGGCTGGTAACAAAAGTACGTGTGGCATCAAGTTGCTCAGAGAACTGTAAGCAAACTTTTTTTTTACCATGAACTTATCAATTCTTCATCTGAGATGATAACAAAGTTCTATTGAAAGTCAATATAAAGGAAAATCAACAATCAAATCTAGGATTGTAAATCTACATTGCTCAATTATTTTCTTGTCATACACTTTCTACTATACTTCATTTAAGAATTATGGATACATCTCTGATCCTGCAAATCAGTCTGTACTGGAAAATCAATTAGTGCACATATATGGGCCCAGAGATCTGGATATGGCAATCAATCTATTACACTTGTAACTCATACCATAATATCTGGAGTTTGGGACCCTGGTTTTATTGCAATGTTTCTGAGTATTTAAGGAGTATTTTCTAAGTAAATGAATACACATGTAAATAACCACGAAGAATATAGGGATATAATTAGTGCCTTTGGCATATTTAAGGATATCCCAAATCCCTATTACCTTTAATGATCACTTTAAATGTCTTATATTTACAATAATTACATTAATTCATTAAGGTGAAAGTTTAGTGTTGGCATGGAGCACATAAAAATGGTTGAAATTTGGACATTAAAAAGAAAATGCAGCCATTTAACAAAATCTTTTTATACATTACTGTGACCCTTTGATTTTGAAGTGACTTTTAGACAGAAAATTAACAGCCCTACCTTTTTATATTTTGAATGTAATTCTTTATATATAATTTACCTTGAGAAGGTCAGCTTATGGATATTTCAAATCATTTTGGTAAGACATAATAAGATTAGGAGCAATGTGAACAAATTAAATTTCACAGAGATACTTTAGTGATATTTTTAACTAACTTTCTTGAGCTTAGTCATGAATTTGCTTCCATTCTTCTCAGAAAGAGGAGACTTCTTTCAGCTAACCCTTTTTAGTACACACACATCCAGTAGAATAGACAATTACAAATTCTACTTATCTTTTGTGAATTATTTTCTTTGAATTCCATTCATAGTAAAAAAAAAATATGTAATCTTACGTTATAGGGATATATTGGCGATTTGAAGGAAGGAGTTTAAAATATTTTTTCAGCTGAATAGAGCTAACAACAAAGTTGAAAACTTAAGGAAAATAAGAAATTTCTTAGGGAGGCAGAAAGAAAAGATCTTAGGGGAGATCAAGAAAGATAGAGGACACTATGAAGAGTCTTGACACAGGTAAAATTTACCATTTAATGTTCTATGTAGGAAATAATTTCTACTATATAACAAAACCATGAATGAATAGGCAAATACATAAATAAATATTTTGTTGGATTTTTTGTTTGAAATTTCAATGTAATCTTCCACATTATATAAGAAATTATTACCTCCTATATATTATCAATTAATACCTTTCCATTATTCTGATTATAGTTTCTCCTTTCAAGGCCATATTCAGGATTTCAATAAGTCTATGATCTTCCTTCTGTAAAGTATTTCCCAGCTCTACAAGGCACAGCATAATTCAAAAGACGTCTAGGAAATATTAGCAGCTGCTTAAGGGGATATTATAAAACTAGAGGCAGCAACAGACATCTACTGCTCAACACTAAAATAGCAAAAAAAAAGTGTAAACTTGCATAAATTGTTGGAAATGGCTTTGGGCATGTGAAATGAATTTATTGGTAGAATAGATAGATCTTGGATCTCTAAGGCATCAGACATAGGCAGCTTCTGGTGATCCAGAAAAGAAGCATTTTATCAATACTATTTACCTAGCTAGGTAATAATAATAATAGTAACACTGAAATAATTCTAAGTTGTTGCAACTCATGTTCATTTTATACACAGGAAGTTTGAATGAATCCAGGCCATTATTCATAGAGTTCATGAAAAAGTATTTGAATTTATGAGGCTCATAGGAAATTCAATAGCCCTTTCTGAACTCTGTTAAATGGAAGAGTGAATTTCTAATCTGTCATTGCCTTTCAAGTTATAAATTGGGCTGTTAAAACAATGAAATGTATTGAAAACTAGAAGAAAGAAAACACAATTGTCGTGCAAGCAAACATGACTAAAAGCTTTTCAGAATTTTAAGATTTATAAATTTCACATATATTTTTGTTAATAATTTTAGCAATGTGTACTTGAAAAAATAGGATGCTTAAAAACAGCTGTCTGAAATACTTCTATAGCTTGTCAAAAGTATGGCTAAAATAAAATTATCTAATTAGATATTCTTTCTTTTTTTAATACAGCTTATTAATTTTAAATGTTTTGAATTTATTGTTTTGTTGTGGGGCTTTCTGTTTTTTGGTTTTTTTTCTGTTAAGTACTTTATACCAACAGCTCATTTATCAAGTTTCAGCCTGATGCAATTTGAAATGGCTGAGTCATTTTAAGACTTGTTCTGAGGACTTTGATTGTGGAAAAGTCATATCAGTCTTACCTATATTAACATTTCTGGCAAAGTGAAAATAGCAAAATAGAACATCCAAGAGGGAAAAAGTTAAACTACCTTAGTCATGCTGCGGGGAAATGGAAATCAAAAAAATTAAAAGGAAGAAAAATTTTGGAGGAATAAATTTATGTAGGCAGAAGTGGAACAAAAAGATAGTAGCTGTCTTTCCATCATTTGATGTATTCTGTGCAGTCATGCACACATGCACCAGACATTCAGGGTAATATCTGGCATGCTGTAAGAATTCTGTGGAACCAGAACACCCTGAATGTTACCTAATACAAGATACTGGCTTTTTTTGGTTTTTTGTTTTGTTTTGTTTTGTTTTTTTGCTGTGGTTATAAATTAAAGCTGGAGAAATGACCTGGGAAAAAGTAGTAATAAAGAATAGCAAAGGAAAAAATACCACAGGAGTAATTCTACATTTTATTGCAAAAGCACACACAAAGTAGGTACACTGCACTACCACACTGTTTCTAAGCTGAATCTCCTCAGTAATAAATTATCCAGCCTTTTTTTGTCAGGCTGTGAAGTTTCAAGCACTGTAATAAAACACGCATATATTTTACTCCACTTTATGACAAGAAGCCTGTCACTGAAAGTTTCAGAGACCTTTCTCTAGCTTTTTTGTGAAATTGCAAAGCTATGGAATTTCATAAAATTTGATTTTCTAAGAAGATTTAAACTATGTTTCAGTTAAAATTATTTTGACATTTTTAATGAAGTCAGTGAACTTAAAGATAGCACAAATTAAGAAATTTTATTTAAAGCGATTCACAATTAGTAAAAAATTTGGACAAATAATTTTAGTAAGTAAATTATGTACTCATGGAACACAAACTTTATTCAATATCTTGATAATATCCATCAGTTATTCGACTAGGTAGAATGGATTGCATAAGGAAATCAGATTCCATGCTATGTCCCCCACAGAATAGACTCCTGAAATTAGGAGGGAAATAGGTAAGTAAAAATGTGTGCTTTTGGGTAAATTATCAGATTTGTGATTCATCCACTCCTTACCTCCGCGATTGTTTGAGAAAAAATACAAAACCATGAAGAATAATTGAAGAAAGAACCAGACAGCCTGTCACTCAAGACATCCCATTGTGCAATGGAGAAACATGGAAGAGTGAACTGAATGATTGCTCTCATCAAATGGTGCTGAGATGAAAAATACTGAATTTCAAAACAAAAAATGAATGGAATTTTTTATTTCTAAAACACAGCGTGTAACTCAGCAATTAAGAGCTCATGCCCTTGAGAGAATTTTAAAACAGTAAAGTGAAAAAGTGCACCAGGAAAATAAAGGGGAAAAAATATGGAAAAGGAAAAACAAAGAAAGGGGCTTCTGCTGCCGTTTTGGAAGCAGCCAGGAGAGGAGAGGCCCCCAGCTGACC
>JANRMJ010000001.1:132027419-132059581 GCA_025584955.1 Alethe diademata
GGAAGAAAGAGCCTCCTTTGGTTTTGTCCAGTTTCATGTTACATCGCCTGGTTTCATCTTATAGAATTTAGGAAGAAATCACTAGCGAATGTAACATGATATTAAGAATACCACTGTTTGGTTTGTCAGTGGGAGTAGATGAAAAGACTGTGTGATAAGTGGGATAAGAACAATAAGGGAATCAGAGAAATTAAGACCAAGTTGGAAGAAGGTTTGAAGTGTTCCTTTTAGTCTCCTTTTTCCTCTATCTTTTTTTTCTGGATCTCCAATTTTGAGCATATTCAAATTCATATTTCTTCTTTTGGGAAATGTGATCGATGTTGTATGGATAACCTGTCAATAATTACATGGGCTAGCCCTCACGTGAGGTTTTGTATAGAAGACCTGTAGCCAATGGAACACTTAGTAGGGTACACATAAAAAGATGCACCAACATTTAGAAGAGAGAGTATTTGTTATATATTTTTGTAGCTTTTGCTTCAATTCCTATGTTGAAACAAAACATTATATGATTAAATTTTATTATAATTGGAAAACAAAGCCCTGAGTTTGTATAAAAAAATTCAATCCACCTAGAACCTTGTGATTAATAGGCCAGTATTTCTTATGCTATTGTTAATACTTTTGCAAAATTGGTACAATGTACAAGAGCTGCCGGTACAGACAAACCCAGCCTTCATAGGTTTGTGGTTTGGAGGCACTCTGCTACTATTTCTGTAAACAAAACAAATTTTCAAAATCCTGTACCAGACAGATGTATAAATTGGGTAGGAATCAGAAGCTTATTTTATTTATGAGTAATTGAATTTCATAAGCAATACAATCTGCCATGCAATTTTGCAAGAAGTATTAAACCTCAAATTCCTCCAGGCATGGCTTCAAAACTCAGAGGATTCTTAAGGAAACAGTTTAAGAAAACCAAACTGTTATATAAAAGAGAAACACTTCTTCTAAAATAAAAATTCTGGAAATATTATTTATGGAATACTGTCACAGAGGATTTTGTGCAGGGGCCAAACCACACCACATTATAATGTGTGACCTAAATTTATTTCCTAAGCAGGATGGGCAAAGTGAGTGAATAACAGTTCTTATTTGAGACAAAAATATATTTTTAGTTCTTGTCATGGAATCACAAAATCTTTGAAACTGGAAGAATTCTCAGGAGATCACAGAGTCCAGTCCTACAGCTCAGATCAGGCTCAGCTGTGATATATTGCTCAGGGTTGTATTGAGTTAGGTTCTGAATATCTCCAAGGATAAACCTTCCACAACTTTCCTTGTCAATGTGTTTTAGGGTGGAGATCTCTCACAATTAAAAACAAGATATTTTTAAATAGAAATTTCTGTATTTTTATTTCTTCCAATTGCCCCTTCTTCTCTCATTGAGAGAGTCCAGCTGCTGATTTTGGCTTCCCCTTATCAGATGTTTCCATACATTCATGAGATTCTTCCTGAAACTTCTCCTCCTTGGACTAAGCACTGTTGACCCTTCTGTTGCTCTTGTTATGGGAGATGTTTCAGTCCCTCAATCATCTTCATGATTTCTTGTTGGCCTTATTCCAGTTTGTCCATGTCTTTTCCACTGGAGAGGCCGGAACTAACACAGAACTCTTATGGGTTCTCACCAGTAGTGAGAGGAGGAATCACCCCCCCACTCTGGCTGTCTACATAGCTGCTGAGTGACCACGGGGTGCTGTTGGCTTGCTTTCTCACAGGTGTACCTCACTTACGTTCAACTTATTGCCCATCAAGAGCACCAGCGCCTTTTCTGAGCTTTCCAACTGGCTGGCTCCAGCATGTGCTTGTGTATTGGCTTATTCCTTGGTAGGTGCAGAACTTTGTGCTTGTCTCAGTCTTTGTGAGTCTCATCATGATATTTTACTTACACACTTCACATTCATGTCAAATAAGTGTCAAACCTCTCCTGTTCATTTGTGATGAGTCCATGGACCAAGGAGAATTGTTTGAATTACTTGCTGTGTCCCTGTCGTGGATGGTCTGGGCTTTTATGTGTAGTGGTTTCATCTCGGGTTGAGACTTCAGTAAGGTTTCACATATCAGATAAATATGTTTCCTCACAAGGGACCACAGTCTCAGTTTTGGGGTTGGTATGTTTGGTTGGTTGTTCTTAGGTTTTTTTGGGGTTTTTTTTGTTTGCTTGTTTTTTTGTTTTTTGTTTATGTTTTTGGTTTTGTTTTTGCTTTTGTTTTGTCTTGCTTTAAAATAGATTGTGAACATTAGCTGCCAATTTACTTATAAGTTAGATATTTTCAAGCTGATCTCTTTTACTTTCCCATTATACAATACCAAACTGTTACTTTAACCTTTGTGACTATTTCCCTTTAACTCCTGCCCCAACTGATTGAGAAGAATGTAAATCTGGCAAGAGTTGCACTGCAAAACCCATCTATGCGTCTCTGTGTAGTAATCTTATTACACTAGTAATCTAATCAATCAGGGTTGAAATACATATAAATACAGAACAGATGTATTCCTGGTCTTTGTTCAAGCAGTGCTTTCAGGTTGGCTTCTTCCTGCAACAAATACAGAATAGTAATTAAAATATTTCAATTTAGAATTTTAAAGTTTTTGAGAAACAAAGTAGCAAGTATTTTAAGGATAAGCTTTGTACAAGTTTCAAATAACTGGTATATATATATAAATCTAGCAGTGATGCACAAGGCTCTCTGTGCTTGGTCAGCCTCATCTAAGCTCTAATACGGTTGATTGCAATGAGATCCATCGCAGACTTGAAGAAAAGAATCCACCCAGAGTTAGTCATCTGCTTTACAAAGGTAAGAGTCTGAGCAGCTTGTGGGTAAAGCTGTGCAAGATAGGGTGATATTATAGCTGTGCAGGTTCTTCTTGGGCACTTCCAGTGCATCACTGAGCATTGACAATTTGATTGTTACTGCACACATCCTTTTCTAGAAAGTCCACAAGAATGTTTTATTGCCACCAAGTGCCATTCTTCTGGAACTTATTTAGCTTATAAAATATAACAGTTGGATGGGAAATTTCTGAATAAGACAATAAAATTGTAAACTGGAAGAGGCAAGAAAGGGGACAGGTGGAATGAGTCGTGCTACATAAAAGAAAAGAGACATAGAACTTTAATATCAGTTTTGCTAATGAAGGTTTTGCTTCTAGATTTTTTTCTTTAGGATTGAGAAAAAGATTGGCTTTTACTATTGTTTCTTTCACAAATATTATCAGTGCTATGCAATATCTATGCGTGTGTATGTACATTATCCATACATTTGTTTCATAACCTTCTGCACTGCAACATATTCAAACTAGCCAAGAAAATCAAAATTGCAAGCATAAACCTTAAAAATGTTTAAAATAATGATCTTTGGTAGAGAGCTACAGTAAAAAGACTACAGAAAATTGAAATATAGTGTATGAAGAAGATTTCAGAACCATGCTTCAATCTAGCACATTAAAATTAAAGAATGCAAAAAAGAGTTTTAATGTGAAATTCAAGGAGTGCTGCTCTTTTACCATGTTACAACCCCATCACCTTCTCTATGAAACCCTAACTAGGCCTTTGTACTACTGTTATCAAGTGACTGATGGCTAAACTCAACAGCTAAATTATGCTTTGTCTAATATTCAGAGCAGTCATGCTGAAATCACATCAAGTCAGCGAAGAATTTATTCTAAATATGTATTTAGAATCCCAAAAATGTTCTCTCTACATTTTAGCTACTCCATCTGTAAATTCATGCTGTATGACTTTTCCTTTTACTATGCCACACTATATTTCAGCAATAATAAGTAGGAATCATTTATGAGGACACAGTTAATAGTTATTCTTAACCCTAGCTGAAAGCAAATATAGGTTCAGGTAAAACTTTGGCATTATGCTTAGCACACTATGATAGAAGCTGAAACTCAGAAAGGCTTATTCTCACACACAGAGCAAAATGGCAATATTCTGTGATGGTATCTCAGGAATAATTACAGCTGCCATCATAAAAATAAACATGTAGCACCTGAAAAGGTCAGTTCCCACAAATGTTTAGTCAAATTTTGTTCAGACTTTTCAATTTTAAAAACAGGTCAAGGTACTATGAGATTTACATAGTGGCTGAGATATCACCATCCACTAGTATGAACCATTTCCATTAGTGGAAAAAAAATAGAAAAGATGAAATTTGACTGACTGAAGAGTTTACCTCACCACAGCAGTTTGCATTTTTGAGAGATATTTTGTATATAAATTTTAATAAAGTCTAATAGCTTTAAACAAAATCAAGGAGCTAAAAATTATATATTTATTATTATGTAAAAGTTAATTCAGACTTATTGCAAAACTATGAAGCTGACTGACAGACTGATGGATTGAACTGCTTAAAAATCTTCTGCAAGAATTAATCTATTTTTCGGCACAAAACAACTACTGTTTTAGTCAATAGAAAAGCTCCAGTTGTTTGCAGTGGGAGAAGACAATGGACAAGCTCTAAACAGAAAAGAAGGATCAGAAGATTTTGCTGCCTAAAGAGGGATTAAGCACCTGTAAAAACACAAAATGCCAAATGCAGTTCTGGCACAGTTAGATGAATAAAAATCATCTTCCTTAATGTAGGGTGAAAAAAAGACAAAGTCAGAGGATATAACAAATTCCTTTGCAGTCATTTGCAAAAATTTTAAATTTAGCATTGGAAGTTTCTTTTAGTGTGCAGACCTGGCAGGTAGGCCCAGAAGCAGGCATATCAAACTGATTCCATTCCAGAATCAGACTGCACCAGGGATGGCAGGAGCTGCAGGTGGGGGTGGGTTTACCTGTGGCTTGGAACAGCTGGCATGGATTCCTCTTGACAGCAGTTGAGAAATAGAGGCGGATTAAGAGCTACCATTCTTGAAATACAAAGAACTTCAATTTGCATCTGTAAATCTGTAAAATAAATGTTCATGGAATGTCTGAAGACCAGTTTGCCCCATGCAGCCCACATCCATTGTTTCAGGCTCTCAAACATTCTGAAACAACATAGCCACATCTAAATTCAGTTATCAGCCTCTGATAACTTCTGCCCATGTCCAAGTTCAGTGGGAAAGAACTGGAAGAGAAGAACCACGACCATGAGAGGTGCTGTTTTAAAAAACGAAAATGTTTTGGTTTTGCTTTTTCAGCTGTATTTTTAAAAATAAAAACAAAAATTATCACATCCTTAATAGTGTGAACATCAAGCCAGTGAAAAATCACCTGCAAAGACAGCTGGAAAAAATTTACTTTTTTTTTTTTCTTAGAGGCATGTAGGACAATATAGTTCTGTGTGTAAGTTTTACCGTAGTGAACTTTCTTATAGAGAAGCACTTGTGAATAAGTTTGACCAGTCCTTCTTGATGTTTCAGACCCTAATCTTAACCATTAGTGTGTGCAGTGAGGAAGAAAAATAATTTTATATTTCCTCAGAATTTCCTTCAATAAAATGTTGAGCAACATCATCATCAGAAAACAAATATGAATAACTAAATATTTAAAGTGACTACTTTTTAAAAGGAATTTCTCTACTAGCAAGTTTAAAGATTTTGAATTAAAGTACAATCAAATTTCCAAAAAGGGCCATTTAGGAAAAAGTAGGAAACACAGTAATAAATTTTACAATGTCTCAACAAATTCTGGTTATTCTAATGATTGATATCACAATGTTTCAAGATGCTTGTTCCATATTTTCATAATTGAATTAATTTCATAATGATTATTTCAGGGAAAAACACCAAAAAAACTTCCTGCAGGTAACACAACTTAAAGGAATACCAGATGTGCTAAAATAACTCCCCAAAATCATTAAATCAATATTCTACTCTTCTTAAAATTTGACTTCTTGAAAAAAGAGTCAAGGTCATATCAGCTTTTTCTTTACTCCAGTTGAACAGTTTTACCTTGTTGTATCTCCTTTACTCCTACTTACAGTACAAAAATGTTAACTGAGCAATCCAATTTGCTTTCTGTAAGGTTGTTTTGATGATTCTTTTTTCCCTTTGTTGATTCGCTTTCAGTTCAATGAGCTCATGTGCTTTGAATTGTAATGATTCTTCTGACAAATACTGGGTGCTTTTTCCATTTTTGTGATTTTTTATTGTAAATAATCTAGAGATTTTTTACACAGCAGTGAGTGTTCATCATAATTCTTTAAGGAAAAGAGGAAAATTTAACACCCACGACTTGTAAAACTGGGCCTAAATCCAGATTCTAGAAGTTGCACTGCAATTCCCAAAGACATTGTCGAACATGATCAGCATCTGCTTGTAGAGTCTCACCTGAAGGATGCCAACTTCCAGCTGATGACATATGAACTACATTTACAGATAGAAATTCCTAAGCCAGGAACTTGCAACTGATTTGATTTTTCAACAGTGCTGAAAACCCTGGTCATGGTCTACTTGAGGAGCAAAGTGTTGTGCCAAGTGAATAACACTCATAGATTTTGACATTTCAAAACCCAATCTTTAACGTTGGACATTTTGTTAATGATTACTACATAGTGATGTACACTAATCATTTTATATCAGTCTAGTGAAGATGGCTTTAAATTTGGAAGGTAAATGTAGACAATTTTGATTGCTTCTGGAGGAAAGTCAATACTAATACTTTTGCATTCTCATCAAATACATAAGCTAAAAGCATCAACCCTCTAGCCAAGTCACTCAATCTGACAGCAGGAACAATACTGAAGAGGCTATTATCCTGAAGTTTACCAAGCTAGTCTGACATGGCCTGCAAAATACAATTGGAAAAAAAAAATCATGCGATGCACCTGATGTATAATTCTGTTCAAAATTGAAAAAAATATTTTTAGTGTCCTTGCAACAAAACAGTTTAATTTATTCTTCAGTCATATAAAGAACTGTATTTACTTTTGCTGTATTTGAAGATTATGATTGTAACAATCAATTATTGTGATAAGAATTACTTACCAGATTTTAAAATTATGCATTACATAAACATACATTAGCATTAATTCTATACAGGCTTCAAAGACGGTTTTAATCAACCTTTCAATATGAAGCACAATATTAATGGAAATTTAAGATGCAAAGTATTTTGAAAATATTACCAAATTGTTCTTTCCTGATATTTTGTTTATTTTTCCATGAGTATTATCTATGAGAAGTGTTAGATTGACGGTTCTAGTGGTTTAATTCCTTTCTACTTGCCTACATTTCGATACTGCAATTTTCTTCCAGCTCTAAGTTGGAGAGATTTACACAGGGAGAACAGAATAAGTTTTGACTTCTGGTAGATTAATGTACTTTCCTGTCTTTTCAGAGAAATAAATCCAACAACAAAAGGGTTACCAAGGTCAAGAACAGCAGTCATAATGTTCTTTAGGCTAGTGAAAATGCTGCAATATTACCGTAGCTGCCAATTATCTTATCTGCTTGTCACTTTCTTCAGTAAAGCGCTACAGCGACATTTCTTGGCTAAGACTCCACCATTTCAGGACTATCACCAAAATTCTGCTTCAGACACCAGTTTTTAAACTTTCCTTCTTTCTTATGAAAATATTTAACATTATTTTAAGACTTTAGGAAAACAGAACTGTATAGATCTAATCTACATTTACATGAAGTAGTGCTATGCCTTGTGAGCTACAATGCTCAAGTTGCTGTCAAAAAAGACCACTTCATACCACATATCTGTACTCCATGATTCTAAAATCTGCCATTTTCCTTAGAAAACAATTTAGTGACTTTGCTTTTTAGTCAACTGGCAAACAGTTTCATTATTTCTCTATTTTAAATTTAAGCCTGCCAAAATTATTTTAACCATGGTACACTTTTTTGAGCATGTCTACTATACCTCTGACCATTTTTAACTAATATTGTGGAGTTCCCTTATTAGTATATTAACCTAAGAAACAAATCACAGAGCATGCAAAAATGTGTTAATATATTTTTTTTCATGCATCACCTTCCCAGCTAACAACGGCTTAATGACTTGTTTCATGATTGAGGCTGCTCATTGAAACAAATCCTGGCAATGCTAAGGTACACACAAGACAGGGAGGTGATCCAAAACTGCTAGCACAGCTTCACTAAGGGAAAATTGTGACTGACCAGTCCAGTAGTCCTCTATGATGGAGTGATGGCAATGGTCAACAAGGGCAGACTGAGCAATGTCATCTACCACGACTTCTTAGTTGTTGAATGATTATGTACACAGACCAAATGTGTATCAAATTTCACCATATTTAGAAATGAAATACATTAAGTCTCCATTAGACATTTCAATTTGTAACAAGGGTGTTTCTGTAGGAGATAGGTTGTCATCTACAATGCTGAAATTTGGACTGATATGAAACAGAAAGTAATTGCTAGACCCTTCAAGATACTTTTTAAGCTAATAATTCAAACCCAAACCAAACACAAAAGAAATATTTTGCTGCGACCATCAATTGTGAAAGCAAACAAATATGTGGCAAAGGCATAGATGGTCACAGTAAGGTCACAATCTCAATAAAAGAAAATATATTTCAGGGGAAATAGCAAACAAATGCCCTTGGGTTTTTACCATCCCCTAGTTTCCAAGGAGTAGCCAAAGACCTCAGGACTATTAAGAATATTTAAGAAGTACTGAGCAATGAAGGGAGAAGATATTTCTTCCCTAGTCTGTGCTGTCTTTCAGCTATGTAGAGGCAGAGTCTTCCTAGCTAATGACAATTACTTGGGTTTAGTGGAGCAGCCTAATTTACAATATACCACTGATTACTGTATCTCACATCCACATTACAATGATGGACATATCTGTTGCTTAGCTACCTGTAGGTTTTAGTTGACCATTTTCAATCTAATCCCAGCCATGTAATGCTGCTCCAAGACAACAGGGGGAGAACTTGTCTAAGCAAGCACAATCACTGTATTTCACAGCCCATCTGTGGTAACTTAAGGCTCTGCCTTTCTTTCCATTACTTGGAACTTTCTCAAAGGAAAGAATTTTATATAGAAGCCAGGTATATTTGAGCTTCAAAATTAAGGATCTTTTTCATTTCAACATCTAGAGAATTTCCGTGGCTGTCTTTACGACTCTCGTTTCACTTGTGTTAAATCATAGCGGAAGTAAAGTATCTACATCAGCATATCTGAGGGCAATGATGTGGCTCAAACTTTTCACCCCCAACAAAGGTGTAAGTAGCTCTTCAAAGAATCACCAAAGTCACTATTCAGATACAGTCTGAGGCTTTCATGTTTAATGACTTTTAGGCAGTATCTCATCTTCAGAGGGAAATAGATTCTCTGCACGGGTGGATCTGAACAAAATCTTACCAAGCAAGTGCATAGCAAAGAGTGGCAGGGGACGATTTATTCACCAAAACACAATGACTCAAGAAGACAGTAAAATGTAGAAAAATTTGGGACTCAGCAAGGGGAAGAAACTATGTTGCACCTCTCAAGAAATTTGTTTTTTTTTTTTTTTCTTGAAGATTAAACCAGAAGTTAGTGTGATGACCTGGGAGTATTTCTGACTGGAAGTTAGACTAGACTGATGTGCCTTCCTACAAGCTATCTATTTAGGTTGGAAATGTATGAGATGAAGTTAATGAATTCTGTGGCAGACCTAACAGGCAAAATATTCTAATTTCTCCAGCCTGTTACAGGTTGTAACAGGTGGGTTTGGGAGAAGAAAGACTTCATGAGTTCTGAGGAAATGACACAGGAATATCACTGCACATACTATTGTATAGGAAAAAAAAATCAAGGAAGTTTTCATCAAGTGAAGAGTTTATCAGTTCAACCCAGAGAGAAGAAAGAAACCATTCACACCTGAAACCACTCTCTGCATTGTGTCATTAATAACGTTTACCATGTAGCATCATAACCAATAAGTATAAATCTGTCTAAATTTAGAAGGAAGAAAAATCATGCTTGGCTATCTGCAAAAGGCTTCACTGATCTGACAGCAGTATTTTCAAACCTAAGAGACAAAATGAATTGCAAAGAATTAAACTGATAAAGAAATGGGAAAAAATTTGCAGACTGCAGTACTTTGCTCTGTAGTGAAAAAACTTTTTTATTCCCTCTGATTATATTATTTGCATTTAATGTTTCTGTCCTCATCTTAAGATTAACTACCATCACGTCTGATTGTCTCCAACCCTCTCAAAAAGCTTATGATACCAGCTTCGTAATGCAATTTGTTCCTCATTCTTCCAACTAGATCCATAGTTTGTTTTTGTCCTCCTAGCTCTCTCTAGCACAGCAAATACCTTTGAGAGTTAAGCTAAAAATTTCCCTACCTCTTATTTGGACCTACCTTGCAGAAAAACTTCCACAGTGTTTTGAAATATTAATCAGTCAAATCAATAATATATATTTTGTGCATTGTGGTTTAAGAAGAAAAAAATTCAGCTGCAAATGGATTTGGCAAACAATATTTCTAATGTGTCTGTGACAATTTCATTGCTGCTTTCTGCTGTTCAGTCTTCTTACCAGAATATATCTGAAAATATTAGACTGAATAACCCTAATCTAAAATACTGACCTTTCTTTTTGCATTCTTTTTAGAACCTTTTTGATTATGTAAAATTATACATTAAAATAGATTATCGAGATCATTTTTTTCCACATAATAGGTAAGAGAAGAAAGATACGTTTTGAAGGAATCAACACTTGCTTTGCTTATGTGAGCATTTCCATTAGAGTAGAAATGTTAGTGAATTAGAATTTAACCTTTAGTTGTCATCTGAGCATTATACTTATTATGTGGCTGAATGTGTCTTAAAGTATCTGAGAAAAGATTTACATATAAAGATTAATAACATCTTTTTCATATATTTCAATTTAAAAACTGTCTAGAAAAGTGCAATACTGGCCATTGCTTCTTATAAGGACATGGTTTCATTAAGAAATGTTTTCCACTGAACTTTTTCATGCTTGTCAACCCTAATGCATGTTTTCTAGTTAATTAAAGACTAATTGAAGAAATTTACTGTAAAATGTAGTGGCTATTAGTATGGCTGAAAAGAATCTCTGATTCAGAACTCACTGAAATCTAAAAACAAAATAGAAATAATATTCTCTTAACTCATGTATGCATATTTAAAAAGTATAAATTATTACTGGCTATTTTTTGAGACATTAGGGGAAGGGGAGTCTTACCTGTTTCATTAATGTATTTACTCAGCAGTTTACTTTGTATTATATGAAAGAAGAAGGAAATATTACATATATGCTTTCATTCCACTTATTTTTCAGTTGCTTGAGAAGACCCTGGTGACCTTGATTAAATGTAAAATGTCAAGTTTATTCCCGAAGTAAATGTCTAAAGTTTCTATATTGACTTGTGTGCTTGTGCATGCGTGTAAGCATCTGCTTTCATAAGGAAAGATGTCAGACTGACATATACTGACAATATGAGTATATGATGAAAGGAAAGAGCACTTACTACCTACAAGAAAACCATAAGAATAACTCCTCTCAATGCAACTTCTATAGTTCAGAAATGAACTATGAAGAGACTCCTATTTTAAGGCTCCCTCAATGGGCCTCAGAAGCCTGTTTTAAGCAACTGTCTTATGTAAAGAATTGAGAGAAAGAGGTAGAAATAGTATCCGGGATAAGTTTGTGTTTTGCTTACTGAATTA
This sequence comes from Alethe diademata, assembly GCA_025584955.1. NCBI lineage: Eukaryota > Metazoa > Chordata > Aves > Passeriformes > Muscicapidae > Alethe > Alethe diademata. Next base: position 132,039,014 of record JANRMJ010000001.1, read on the forward strand.
GCAATTATATATCTATGGAAACACTCCTTTTAGCTATGAGAATGAAAGCTTCACATATTCCCAGACAATATAGTAAGTAGGACATTTTAGAAATCCCTTTTTTTAAGCCAGTATTTACTTAGAATTCTAAATCTTGCCTAATCAATTTGTTAGATACATGGGCCACATAATTGTGTATGGGTGTGCCTTAAAAGCCTCCTGTAGGTTAGACATACTAGCACTTGTACATCATAGAGAAAAGGTTTGAGATTAAATGTATTAGAACATGATCAGACATATAGTAAAAGTTACTGCGGAGAAACTTCAACTTCTGTCAGCTGAGCCACTGTAGTTCTGATAACCTGTGTGTATCACAGGAATAATATGGAAAGTAACACTAATCCACTAGTGACAAAAGTTATTATATATGTAGAGGAAGATTGTAGAGCTGATGATTAATTTAAAATTAATTTCTCATAAGCTGTTAATGCACATAATAAAAAACCCTGTTACAATGCTGGAAATACCACTGTATCCTAGATAAAATCTTGTTTTTGGATGCACTATTATAATATTAAACATGCCCCCTTGAAAAGAAAAGAGTATTAATGCTTGCAACTAATTAACTAAGAAATGTATTGAACCTATACAAATCTTCAAAAATGCATGTATCTCTAAAGAGATGTGAAAAAATGTATGTTTATGTAAAATTCATGCATAGGTATATAATTTTGTAGTCTGCATTCTATTTGTTTAATACTTGTAAGAAAGTACCTTAAAAATCCATTTGCCTGGTGCTTTTAACCACAGAGCTCTTCCTTTTTCCTGTTACGTAAGTTTAGTAGCACATAAATGTGTACACATTCAATTTAACATTGAGACATCTCATCATTCTTGTAGTAATCATCAAACATGGGTAGAAAGATCTACTACTATAGGAGAAAAACAGATTATGCCAAACTTTAACCTCATTTTCCATCCACAGAAAATTTTACTAATACTTTCTGAATTGATGCAGGTTGAGACGGTTTAAGTCCATTTCAATGACTGTATCTACATTTATAAAATAGATCAAGAAACAATGAACGCTATTTCTTAATACCTTAACACAGATTGCTCATCTGTTTATGAAAGCATGTACTTAAAATAACAACCAAGGGCCACTGAGCAGGTGTCTAGGAGTAGGAAAAAAGGGCATATCCTGAATCCATTATCAGTCCCATATTACAAGCATTTTGCTTTTAATTTAAACAACATTTTCTTCTAGATTTAAATTGGACAATGCTATAATAGGCAACAGAATCCCTCAAAACAGAGTGATTTTTTTTTTAATAACATGATATTATATTGCTTTTTCCATGATTTCCTATATTGCAGCAGCTTTGAAAAATCTAGATAAGAGTTTTCTCCAGATTTTTTTTTTATTTTAGGGAAGCATAAGATAAATAAGAATTTTCTCTAGAACTTTTTTTACTTTAGAGAAGCATTAATAAACAACTTTTCTGTTCTTTAATGAAAAACTCATGAAAATGGAAGTTCTTAGAAGTGGACGCTGTTTGGATTTTTTTGTTTGTTTTAAACAGCTAACAGGACCAAATCAAAGCATTCAGGTATGCTCTCTGCCTGGAGTTCTTTAACTGGAAAGAGTATGCCTACTTTCTTGAGGAAGCAGTGACATTTAGAGTTTGGTCCTGCAAGGGTATAAGTTGGCTACTCTCTTCAAAATGTTTTGCAATCCATCTAGCTCACATGAAACACATGTATCTCTGGGAGATGCCACTTCTGACTGATAGGATAAACATTCCTACTGGTCTAACAATTAGCTTAGGCACATAAAATCTTACTAATCCTGTGAAGCAAGAGCCCATGAGTGGTAGTAGATGGGGAGATGTGACACTGGAAGCTTCGGCTGTGTGGAGAGGGGTAAAGGATGAAAAACAAAACTAACATTGAGATATTCAGCTTTTCCCAACAAGCATCTGCTTTTACAATGATGTCAAGTTTCACCTTGTGGAGAGAGCATGTACTTCAATGTGTTCTCATAAATATTTGCATATCAAATATAGTACTAAACTCAATAGTTACACCAGGATAAGAATACATGAGGTAGGCTCATGCTTCACACTCAGTACTGGTCTCCTTGGAAGAAAAACGGAAAGAGACATGGAAGTCATCAACATATGAGTGCACTTGGCAATAGCTATATCCATACATACAAACAGAAAAATAACTCAAAGTAATTTATCTATGTCTTCAATAAAATCAGCCCCTTTTAAATTGTGTAAGCATCACATCACGAGGGAAAAAAAACTGAAAAAAACATTGTCTCAAAATGTTTTCATCTTGTAATGAACAAAAAATGTAGAAATGCAATAGCGAGTGGAATTCTGAGCTGGTAAATAAATGTAGCGGTGTGAAATGCTGTTTAGACCTTACCAGTAAAGAACTAAGGAAAGCAGTTTTCACTGACAGTAGTGAAGGGATAGCATTTGGGAGCCTACACTCAAAAACTCCTTGATAATCAGTTCTCTTCGAGAAGTTTCAGATGTCATTAGAGGTCTTCCAGGAAAGTCTGGAAGAAGTATCAGAAGACTGTCTGCCTCAAATACTTCTGCTAAGAAGCCTCATCAGAGTCTTCTCCCTCTCTTCGTGTGAAAGCTGTTTTTAACCTGAGGTTTTGTCTATGGTTCTGGCCCAAGCTGTATTGTATCAACCTTACAGATCCTTCATTCAGTCACTAATTTTAACTCGCAGATTTGACTTCCAGGTTAGATTTCAGACTTGCTTCATCATGATAACCTTGTCTGATAATTTCTGTATGGTTTCTAATCCTGGCTAATTATTTCCAGATATATCCTGACCTTGACTCATGAACTCAACTTCCTGAGTTGGCTTCAGGTCTTCTTTTACAAGAGGGACTTGTCTGGCTACCTGTATTCTTGTTGAACCTGGTTACCATCACCAGATGTGTCTGCTTGCCTTGCTGGTGCTGTCTGTGACGTGACTGCCTGTGCCCCCCCTAGCACTGCCCTTGCATCCTGTTCGCACTTGCTACATCCTGATAGATCTAATTGCAGTCTTCCATGACTTAAGGAAGAGGGTGCTTGGAGGAGATAGTGCCTGGTTCATCTTAGGGACTCACAGGGAAATAACCAGAGGCAATAAACACAAGATATTGGAATTAATGTAAGGATAATTTCATAATTAGAGTTGTTAAACCATGAAAGAGGTTCCTCAAAGCATTTTCAGACTTTTCATCCTTGGAGGTTTTCAGAATTCAGCTGGACAAGATCTTTAACAATTTCATCTAATTTTCCAGTTAGCCCTGTTTTGACTAGGACCTGGGACTACAAGATTTCCAGGGAATTAACTAGATGACTTATAATTTCCTTTTCTAGGATTATATAGTAGCACTTTCTTGGAGAGAGTGCAAAAAAGCTTAGATATGTACTGACAGTGTTTGCAATGGTAGCCCAGAATACAGTTTCTGAGAGATAATAATGATTTGTTTATTCAAAAAAGAGCCTGAGGTATATACATGGAAGAAAAAATCTCCAGAAGAAAAAAATCTCCAGAAAAAAATGTACATTGTTCTTACTATGTTGTGCTCTGGAAAAATGGCGGTGGCATTTATGATTAAATTATGATCAAATTATTCCTGGTCTTTCTTGGGAATCATGCCTTTTTAGTGACTTTGTTTTTGTTCCAGTATAGAGACCATTGCTATGATGAGCTTTCATACAAATCATATGGGTACACAATTATCACTCACAAGTTAGCTTACTGCACTTGAGCAGGTTGAGTGTGCTGCAAACCCATTAACTCTTAGTGGTGACTTTCTACAGTCTCTTGTCTGCCAATAGGGGCCAAGTTTTCTGAAGAAACAGGAAATAAATTTTATTCCCTTGGTTACTTTGAATAGTTATAAAATCTTGCTCTAAGACAGCAAAAGAGACGCCAAAGATGGAATTATTATAAAGTAAGTGTGTCAAGAAAGGCAAATGAAATAAACAAGAGGCATACCCAAATGAGATAAATATTTAAGCAGCATTCACATCAAAACTAGAGTGGAAAACCTGAATAATTTGTCTTTGCAAATTAGCTTAATTTAGATAGTGATTTCCATAATTTACTCCATTTCCAGGTTATAAATGATTTTTTTTAAGGATGCTGACAGCAACTGGTGAAATATACTATTATTATACACACATTAATCCATGTTTCCACATTAATAACAAAATCTGTAAAGTTATATGAGTCCTTTTTTAGGTGATGGTAATGACGATCAGTGGTATTATGTCTTCAATATCTCTAATTAATTTTCTCAGCATATTTCTGGCTGATATCAAAGCTCCTAGCAGCAGTGCGTTTATGTCACTGGACTGATATCACTGCATATCCCACTTGACTTGCTTTGCAGTTCAATTTAATAGCACTCTGTCTTTGATCATCTAATTATATGAGATATTTTCACATTTTCTATGCCTAGTAAATCAAGCATTTTTTGAAAATTATTTTTCTCTTAATAATACCATAGTCTAAACAAAGGTGAATTCCCTCAGGCCATTAATTTAATATTAATCAAATGGCAATTACTTTTCATTTTAACTGTAATGTGCAATCATTTAATTAAATGCAAAACAAATTTGTGGGCCTGATGATATTACAAGAAGGGAAGTGCACTAAATGGCTTCGGTCTCCTGTTTGTTTTGAACAATTTTTTAGAACAAAAGGTATTCAAAAGTCTGGTAAATGCCAGAGATCATTACTGCTTATCACGATCTTTTAATTGAGTATTTCTCACTAAATCTTTTTCTTGATATTTTAATTTTAGAAATAATAGAAGTGCAGTTTAAAATTCTGAGTCTTTTTCAAACCCTAGTATTTGGATGAAGTAATGGTTGAAACAATTATTTAGGTGCAGAATTTATCTACTTTGATTCTTGGCTTTGCAGCATTCTCCTCTGCTGCCTTAAGCATCTTCATCAGTGTATCTACATTTCCTTTTAATGTCCTTAAAATGTCAGCATAAATCTTAAACTCTACCTTTGCTGGCGTGACCTTTGCTAAACTTTGCTGTGGGGTTTCTACTAGGTCCTAGTAGGAAATTCCAAACTGGTCATACTGGAAAATGACAAGTGTATTAATTACATTTACATGGTGTTCGTGGTACATGTTGGGAAAATAGACTGTATAATATATATATGAGTATTGAAACAGCATTATTTACAGATAGGCACAGAATTTAAAATTAATTTTATGCACTTTATTCTAGGATAAATTTTAACTGTTAAAATCTGTACTTCACTTTGCTAAGACAAGTACAAAGTGGGGATTTCTTTTGGTGAAATGGAGGATTGTACTTTGACTGCATGCTCTGCACCTTGCTATATCTTCACTGGTTTTCAAATCTACATTGCATTTGAAAATAGCTACATAAGTAAGATTGACATGCATTTTATGCCTATTTTCAGTTTTCATTGCTATCCTTTATCTGATTTTACCCAGGACCCGAGGTAGTATCCCTATAATGTCCCTATAATGATCAGTAATCACTGGTCATGAAAGGTTGCTACCCTTTTAGAACAGACATACCACTTAAACTTGTGTGGGATTAATCTATTCAGAAGTTCCTCAGAGATTAGGCAATCATGTACTTACATAAGGTGTTAACAGATATAAACATTCTAATGCTATTTTTTATTAAAATCTGTGATACTCGAGGCAGCAAGAAGAGTTGTAGTATGCATTACTACTTAAAATGGACAATGGAGGATGCAAGCAAAACAGCATGACTGGTGGTAGTGAACCCATTCTCCATGGTGCACATGCTTGACTCAGATGTGAACTATTGACCCACATTTAAATGCTAATTCATGAAAGAGACCTAAATATTAAGGTGTTAAGTACCCTGGAGAAGATTTCTTTGAAATCTTTCAGGTTCAGCTTTCAGACTTGACCTCTGGTCACAAAGCCAGCACACAGTTCTGCCTGGGAGTTTTCTGGAATATAAGTATATGGGGGTAGACTACTGAATATAGTCCAGATGGATTTATTGTTAGTAAATGGCAGCACTTGCTGAAAGTTAACAGTGACTTTTTTCAGACTTTTTAGGCTGTCATTACACTAAAACAAATGAATAAATTGGGAAAGAAAAAAACCCACTACTGACTTTGCATGATCTGTTAAGGCAACTGTATTGCTATCTTATACGCCATTTTGTGATGTGCAAACTAGTCATCTATCATTGTAAGTTTCTGCATCATATTATCAAAAATTTAAGCCATTCCTCCTCCTTTCTGAAAGCAATAAGAAAATTATATTATAATATAATATAGGCAATGACAATAGGCAGTGTACAGATTTCGCTCATTTCATTCAGTATTCTGTTCTGATTACACGTGAGTTTCTGTGACAAACTGCAGGTACCCTTTTTTTCTTTCTCTCTAATCTTAAAAATGTCCACAACTTCCTGTAAAAAAGCTTAGTATTTATGGACTTCAGCAGATGGGTATAAAAGAAAGTCCATTTTCTGACTTTTATTATTTATTGAATAGAGCTGGAGATGTACAAAATAGTCTGCTACTTCAGTGACCTTACAGATGAGGACAAAGAGAATAAAGGCAAGACCTAGAATAGAAGGAGTTGTAAAGAGTGCCACAGGGAAAATTACCCTGAAAATGTAGAGGAAAGACTATGCTCAGTGAGGAAATCATCGCTTCCTATTCTGAGTCTAAGTAACATCACCACTTGAATACCGCAGAATCTGCAGTGTTAACGTGACTTCATTGTCCTGTACTGGGCAAGCAGAGAGTTTAATGTTCCTCTTGAATTGATTGCATACCTGGAGATTTATATTCTTCTGAAATTACTGGTTTTCCCGAGATGCTGTTTGCCTTAGAACTAGTTATCGCAAACTAGTTCTTTTGAAACCAAATAATGGAATTATAGAATGATTCAGGTCGAAAGGGATCTTTAAAGGTCACCTCTTCCAATCCCCCTGCCATGACCAGGGATACCTTCAGCTAGATCCAGTTGCTCAGGGACCTGTCCAACCTGAACTTGAATGTTTGCAGGGCTAGGACCTCCTTGGTAAAGCTGTTCCAGTGTTTTACCACTCTTCTCATAAAAAAATATGGAGTCTAAATCTACCCTCTCTTTTCAAAACCAGTACCTGTTATCCTATCCCTGCAGGACCTAATAAAAGACCGGCCTCCATCTTGCTTATTCGGCCCCTTTAAGTACTAAAACCTTCAATGACATCTTCCTGGAACCTTTTCTTCTCCAGGCTGAACAGCCCCAGCTCTCTCAGCCTCTTCACACTGAAGAGGTGTTTGAGTCCTATGATCATTTTTTTGGTTCTCTTCTGGACCTACCCCAAAGGATCCATTCTTTCCAGCACTAGCAACTCCAGAGCTGGATGCAGTATTCCAGGTGGAGTCTCAGTATTCCAGGTGGTGTAGAGGGGTAGAATCACTTCCCTCAACCTGCTGGCCACTTTGCTTTGGATGCAGCCCAGGAGAAAGCTGGCCTTCTGCCCGCAAGTGCACATTGCTTGGTCATGTCCAGCTTCCCATCCACCAGCACCCCCAAGTCCTTCTCAGCAGGACTGCTTTAGATCTGCTCATCCTCCAGCCTGGACTGATATGGGGGTTGCCCTTATCCAGATGCAACACATTGAACTTGGCCTTGATGAACCTTATGAGTTTTACATAGGCCCACTTCTTGAGCTTTTCCAAATCCCTCTAGATGACATCCTGTCCCTCTGGTATGTCAGCAGCTCTGCTAAGAATGAGATCATCTGCAGACTCATTGAAGGTGCACTCAATCCCACTGTCTGTGTCATTGATGAAGACATTAAACAGTACTGGACTCAATATGGGCCCCTGAGGGACACAAGTCCTCCTTGACCTCACTCTGGACATTGAGCAGTGGGTAAATTTATTGTGGGAATAGTCAAATTCATTGCAGAAATTACTACATCAATGGTTATAAGGAACATGGAATAGGATTTCTCTTATATATTTCATAGGATGAACTTGACTGAATTAGAGTTTAGACTGGAAATCTCTTATAAAAAATGTCATGTCTCAGCTTTTCCCAGCTTGAAATATTGGCAGTAAATGGACATTTGTGAGACAATTTTTACATTTGTCTCACAAATGTAAAAATTGTGGTTGCTGTTGTTGTCTCATTACTTTACTTTGCTGTATTAATTGTTTGATTCTGTAGCTAGTTAGATAGATTACCAAATGTCAGTCCATGGTTGAATAGGTTTGGATATAAATGCATAGATGTTTCACATTCATATTTTATTAAAATAAAAATCCAATAGTAGGATTCTAAAATGCTTTATCTATAATTTATGCATAGCTCTCACTAATACAAAAGATATCAATATTTAAATGCATTGTCAGAAAACAAAAAAAAAAAACAACTGAACAAAACCAGATAAATCTAAATAGCTGTAACTGATAAGACAGGTTTTGAAGATTTTACTGGAGGCATTCAAATGTCTGCTATGTAATCAATAAATTAAAAGTCTACTCCTATTGAGTCTAACAGTACCTAGAAAAGAAATTTTCTGAGAAGTTGAAGGATACAAAATTATTCCATGATGTCTCTCAAAATCAGACGAGACCTGGACTCATAGCATTCTGTGACAGGAATCAAGGGACAATAAGTTGTAGTGAATATATTTGTTAACCCTGAAAAACCTGTGCACACTTCTCACTACTGAAATATTCTATAGTGATCCCTCTGGTTGCAGTGCTTGCAATTTTACTATTGAAATAGAGAAAAAATGTTCTTCATCTACTCTTCTGGGATATGCTTTGAATTTTTGTAATAACAAAATTGGATTCACATAGTCATTTTTATTGATATGTCTTCATGACACTGTTGAAATTGGATTAATAATTGTTTAATTAACTTAAACAGAGGCATGATTATCTCAGTATAGCACAAAGCAGAAGAAACGTTTCATTTTTCTTTTAATTTCTGAATGCGTTCTGAAAAATCTTCAGCATACCCATATATCTGTAGTAAAATTTTTCTTTAATTTATCTGTGTAGACACATATGTTAATGGTTTATGCAGTTTGACCCATTACATTTAATCCCAAGTGTATCATCAGATAAAGACTATAAATATTTGTTACTTTAATTTAATGCTCATGAAAAGGTGCATATCAACAAAGTGAAAATTTAAGAAATCAACAATACATGAAAGGCATAAGGTATTTTCTTAAGGAGTAATAAAATGTTTTAATCTTGATTAAAACTCATTCATTTAAAATAAATGACTGCACAAAATACTTCATTATATTTCATCCTGTTATGAGTCATGTGTTATGAACAGAATTTACAGACTTCCTCCATAAAACAATTTACAATTTACCTTCATGTCTGTATTATTTCCACTATAGCTCAAAAATACTGATTTAACAGATAAATACATTGCCAAACTAAGAATAAAATAAAATATCTGGTAGCATGATTTAAACAATTACCTTATTGTCCTAAGGCCTCTGAGATTGTGTGTAAATGTTCTTTTCCTTACCTTCTTTTCACCACTATTTTTCAGACTTGAGAGTAACCCTCAGTAATGTTCTCTGCATCAATCTCTCACATTCATGCTTCCATTCCTGCTCAGCTGGAAGGTCTACCTCTGCATAGTAAATTTTCTCTAAAAAGCATGCACTGTTTCCCACACTCCTGCTGTTCACTTGGCATGTCACAGATTGCCAATCAGTGTTGTTCTTTTTTTTTTTTCCTTCAGTACCTTTATCAGTCTGTGTCATCTATGGCTTTTCGAGTGATATCTCATATTTTGGATGCTCATAATATTTTTCTGCTTTGATTTTTTTTTGTGCACTACGTATTAGCAGACATGATTGGTTCAACTTCCTCTTCTGCATGCATGATTATAATGTTTTCCCTTCATCAAAATAAAGAACATTTCTAGCAGGGCACTGGCCAAATCTTTAAGATGCTGGACATTGTGAAAATATTGAGAAGTCCTCAGCAATTTATCTTCACCTTGGAAGTACAGATGCTGCCTGACAACACATTCTGAAAGATGAAACACTAAATAGAAGAAAATGTTTTACCTTATATGCAATTTTAAACAGCAAGGACACTCCAAATGAGACAAGATTTCAGCCAAAAAGTCTATTCACAGTTCTGATACTGCTAGCATTAGGTACCTAACTTCAATTCATCTTTGAATTGTGCTGTATCCATAATGTCAGACCACTCTTAAATCATTCAAGGACATCCTTTCTATGCATGAGTCTCAGCAGACTCTTCCTTTTTTATGGTTTTGCTGTAAAGGGGTATTGAAACATTTGTCTATTTGTCTCATTCAAGCAGTGCTTTCCCACATCATGCACAAAGGAGCAGTGGGAAAATAGTTGTAGCCGTGTGTGATTGAGGAAGGCTGATACCGGCACTCTTGAGGCTGCTGTACTTCAAAGGATTTGAAAGTTTGGTTTGATAAAAGATAAAGGGACAAAAGTTCAAGTTCTGTGATCAGAGGCACAAAGAAGAAGGGAAAAAAAGGGGTAACTTCTGATAAGCTTCACTTGTTCACTTGGACTGGGTGCAGTCAGACTGTCAAACTTGCCAGTGTGGCTAAGCTGGATAAGAAAATAAGTGACAAAAAGGAAATAAGAGCCACAACAAAAGTCAGATGAGAAATCTGTGAGCACTTGTCAATGCTGGGGACATAGGAGAACTGAGTCTGCTTCAGTATGTCTAAATGATTTGTACAAGTATTTCATAGGCATGAACTACACAAAATGCAGTACTTGCAGTCTTCCTAAACTGGTAATTCTTGTCTATAATAAAGGAGAATTACCCTACAGACAGGTTACTGAGTGGGTTCACATGCATATATTCTCTCCAAGGTACTATTTATTTTTCTCTGCAGAGACTGCAAAGATCTGAAATCTGATTATCATTCTGCAAATCATAGGATCACGATAAAATTCCTCCTGAAAGAGACCTCCAAAACTCATTAGATGTGACTTCTTGCTTAAGGCAGGTTTAATTTCATGGTTGAATCAGTGCTTTTATGGCATATATTCCAGATGCCCTTACCACCTTGGAAGCTCTTCACTGGACTTTGTTCAGATTGTCAGCAACTGCCTTGTGCAAGGTGGCCCAAAATGGTGTCTGATTCTTCAGCTAGAGTTTTGAAAATGCTGTATGAATGGGAAAAAAATCACCCTCTTTGATTTTCTGGTCACAGTCTTTTTGATGAAACACAGTATGCTGTCTAAATGCTGAACATACCCTCTCTGAGAATCTTGGAATGCCTCTTTGACCAGTTTTCACCCATTTATGTTGTTCCTCACTACAGAAATTACCCACTGAAACTTCTCATTAGAGCCGGCATATGTAAGAAGTCACTAATAAAACAGGCTTAAATTCAAACACCTGCAATGTAAATATAGAGAAATGCGAGTTACAATGACAAAGATCTTGGCTGAATGACAGCCTGCTGCTCTTTGACTGATCCTTTTCAAACGAAACAATTCCTGTAGGGATAACTGATTTTATTCCGTTTTCTATCTGCACCAGGGACTACCTCCATGGGATAAAACTATCCTTTTCTCTCATTTCCCACTTACTGTCATATAAAAAAGCCCATTAGTTGGCATCATAAAAATCTTTATTTGTTAGGAAAATATTTCATTTCCCTCAGAATATGACTGCTATCTTTTATACTGTAAGAAAAATATGGATACAAAATTAAGAGGTGAAATATTTAATATTCTCTTTGAAATATAATTTTTTAATGTTTTGTTCTGTAGTCTCTTAGGCACTAGAAAGACTTGTAGTTTCCTTTTAACACATGCACTACCTTCTCAGTACAGTCCTCAGAAACATAATTTTATAGTTACACTTTAAAGAACAATTCAGGAAAAAGAATTCAGGAAAGACTTTTGGAAAAGTAAAAAGTCCATTAAAATCCCTTAAGTTTTATAACTGGGACTTGATCATGCTTGATATAAAGTTTCACTTATCACTTCAGTGTGCACTTCTCTGTGTCTCTCACTAAAATTAATCTTGATTTTAATTTAATGATCAATTTTTTATTTAATCTCCAAATTTATTTTGTCAATTTTTCTTTGAGATTTTTCCTTGGCAGTTTTCCATTTATAACAATTTTTCTTGTGGCAGCTCCTTAAATTTATGTACATTTTTTTGCCCTGAAGACTAATAAATTTAAAAAGACACCCAAAGAGAGGAGAGAATAGTTCCCTCTTTTAAAAACTTTAAAATTTAACATTTTTTTTTGCATGGTATCTGGATTTATTGGTGTGTTTATAGTTCTAAATGTGTTTTTAATCAGTCAGCATTGATTTAGACAGTTGAAGCAGTCAATATTGCCTTGTTAAGTCCTCATGCAAGGTTAAGAAATAGAGATCCTTAATGCTTTCCAGCACACATCCAGCTTAGCTTATGTGCTATAATGTTGCAGTTTTGAAAAGAAGCATATTGAAATTTAATGTATTTCTTTTGTGTCTGTGGCTTTAATCACTACTTCTACAGCATGAAAAATGTAAGCAAAGCGATTGACTGAATGTGTTCTGAAAAGTTACCTAGAAAGGAAAATATAATGGCTTTTAAAGGGTTGTTCCTTTGTAGTTCAATTGATATTGTGCAATTTTATGTTTGAGATTTGTAATTCAAAGTTAGAGGTAAAAGTCTGTGGTACTGGAGCGGATGAGAACAGAATGTTAAACACAGGCATTTTCTACATTAATGTCTTGCAGCTCCATTTTCTGTTCCATTAACTTTCATACTTTTGCATGTTGGTTCACATGTAGATTTCTAACTAACTGACAAGCAGAATTTTAAGCCTTGTATAAAGTTTCTATAAAAATACATGGTGCTCAACTCAACTTCCCCCTTCTGGCATCTGCAAACTGAGAATTAAGAGAATAAGCTACTCTAAACTGGCATTATCATGCATGACTGCTCAGGTGTCTCTTTGTTTAGACTGGCCATTCTGAAGTACACACTTTAGAGCCATAACACCTTGAGATATATTGGAAGTATATGTGTAAAGTGGGAAAGGACAGCATCAAAATGGTTCTAAGAGATTACAGTAATAACTTTTGAACACGATTTACTACATGGGTGCTGGGAATTATGCATCTGAAGCACCCTTGGAGATGTTGTGAGTAAGAGCACTGTCTGCTAAAGGTAGAAGTGCTGGATGAACACTGCATAGAATATTTCTGTGTACTGAATTTTTTGTGAAGAATCTGTATATTAATTAAAGCCATAAGGCTAAATTCACTAAGGAGTATATGCATCTCATTGCTATTTAGGAAGTCTGAGGCAAACATTTAAATGGTAATAAAAACTCTCAAAAGAAGTCTCAGTCATATCTTCTGTGTCAGTTCTATTAGATTTTAGTTGTCTAAGGTTTCCTGAAAGCAGTGTTATCCTTCTTCCAATATAGATTCATTCCACTTTGGTTTGTCTCCTTTTTGCTGATCATTTGGGGGTTCCAGGTATTATCTTAACATAAGAATCTATTAATCAGACATTTAAAATTCATTGAAGAAATATCAACTCTGAAAATTTTAGATGTAATATACTTATTAAATATTACAGCTCATAAATAAATGGTCTAACCACAACTATGATAGGTCAGTGATGGGTTTCTCCTAGTCTCTTCTGATGGAATTCTGTCACTTCAGATGGATTCTTTCACTAAAAAGAGAACATGAACAAGTGATCAATTATTTAGTCATATGATAATCCTCAGCTTAGAGATGCCACAATGGGATATTCATCAATTTACATATGGCCTTTTCAGTCTGAAATATGCTGCAAGATCACATTTCTGCTATTGTCTCCCTCGATTGCCTGTCTTTGGGAGCTGGGCAGCTTTATAACCTTCAAGCATCAGTGCATTTTCTTGAGAAGCAGTAGACTTTTGTGCTTGTTTCCTTGCACTTTTTGATCACCAATGCCATTCTTCATTTCTACCACAAAGAACTGTGATTACATAGAAGTTCTAGCTCTCTCTTTTATTTCTTATTCCCTCTTAAGTGAAATGCAAAGGCAGTTCATCAAAAGAACTTAACTAGTAATCTCAATAGTTGCATTTATGTTTCACTGTCATGATGCTTCAAAGTGTATTCGTATTTTGAATATATTCATTCTTCCCTGTTGAAAACCTAGAGTCTTTGTGATTTCTTATATAACTTGAATTTTTTCCATATTTGAAATATAGAGGATTGGGTATTTCATAATATTCTTGTACTATAGTAGCACATAAAATATTATATCAGTAAATTTTTCTTAGTTTTCAGTGACATATTAAAGTACTTTGTTTTTTAGAATTGACTCATGTCACTTTGGTTGAATTGCTGTTTCAATTTTTTTCTGGTTCTTTTAGACTAACTGGCAATATTAAATCCAATATTTTATTAATTAGACTAGAAATTGGATTTTAATCTTTAATTAATTGGATTTTTTTTTTTCATTTTCCCCAAATTTAACATCAGTCTATACAGTTACTGGTGTTCCCTTATTCTAGATTGGCAGAACAAGTATGATTTTATCTTGCTTGATTTGTTCAGGCTTCTGTTTATCCTCAGATGTATTCTCAGCACATACAGTTCAAATGCATTATCGTTTAAGTCTATACATAACTTTGATTTGATATCCTAATGGTAGCATTGGTAGAATTTTTCACAGAAGTCACTTTATCATGAATAATATACCAGTTGTGTTGGTTTATATTTCAGTTGATATGACACCTGTTTTTTTTTTTTTGGTTACATTTGCGTATTTAAATAGCAAATTCCACACCTGAACTTATAGATGAAGTAAAAGAAACAGAACTTTTCTAGGAAAAGCATTCACTTTCTTCACTATATTTTTAGATGGATGCTAGGCCCTAGTTGACTGCTCTATAATCAGCTAATTATGAATATGAATTTTGTCATGTGAGAAATATGAATACTTGCAACTATGAGACACAGTTTGCCATGGAAAAAAAACCCCATCAACTAACTGAGAACTTCCCTTGACAGCATGAAATGCATTTACTTGGTTATTTGTGTTGTCCAAACTCTTCTGCTTTTGGCATACTCCTAATAGATATTTACACCAGCAAAAGCTGTTTTAATGGCCCTGCAAGAACAGAAACAATATGAAATATGCATAGTAAAAGAAATATGGAAGACTCTGATAAATTGAAGATACCTGTACCTTTTTCACAGAGTTATGGAATGCAGGAAAGGAAGCCAAGAAGAATATAGAGGATAAAGAAAAAGGACAGTTGAGAACATGAGAAGCCTTTAAAAAATTTGAGATATTAAGAAAACATCTGTGAGGAAACAGGACACAAAAGAATAGGATGCAGTCAGGAGCTGCCAGAGGCAAAGGGTGATGAAGTAAATGTTCTTAAAGCACCACAGGAGGAAAGTAAAATACAGTACCCATGTCTGGGGACATCATGAGCTGAGATGTCCACGAGTAAAGGAAATCATGAATATTTTTTAAGTAAAAATGAAAAGACAAAATTAATAAGGATAATTGAGAATAAACATTTGTATATTTCTAGAAAACAGCTATAATATTTTTTCCTTGATGATTGCTCATGTTTGAAATGAAGCATTTGTTGTTTAAGATCAGTATCTCCTTTTGAGCATCATGCAAAAAGAATTCCATGTGGTTTTCTTTTTTCCTGTTAATGAAAATAATAAATATGTGGAGAGGAACTGAAATTTTATTTACTATGCAAAGAATTTTGCTGTGTAAATATTTTATTATGAAATTAGTATCAAAAAAACTTTTAATTCTAGAACTGTAAGGAATTAAAAATCACTTCAAAATAAAATTTAACCACTTAAGACAGAAAGAGAAAATAAAGTGTTACTGACATTTCTCCTGGGATGTTTGACTTTTTTCCTTAGTCCTAACACATCAGTTTTAAAGAAAGGTAAAATGGATCTATGAATAGAAACACTTGCATTGCTAGTAATGCTGACCAATCTTTCAAGAGGAGGAGGAATTTGATCTTTAAGTATAACGTATTTTTCATATGCTTCTGTCAGACGTGAGAAGCAGAAAAAGATGATGACATACACTTGTTTTTATCCTACTAACATAAGAAGATAGTTGATATCTACACTGGTAGAGGAGAATACTGAGGAGAAAAAGAACAGCTTTGTAACAAATTTTCTACCTCTGATTTTTTATGAAATGTCTTCAGATATGAAAAAGCAAGAACATAAGCATATGCTTTCTTAAGAGATTAGCTGCATATTATATATGCAGATATGTTCTAAAGCTCATATCAATTTTGCAGTCTTCTTTGATACACAGGATTTCAAAGGGTACAAAACGTTTTTCTATTGAAGCTGTATTCAATGTCTTGATCAGCAAAATAAATTATATGTGTACATTAAAAAAAAACTAAACAACTTTCTGATCAGAGTAATGTATTGTAAAATCAGGATCAAGGGAATTGTTAGTTATACATAAAATGACAAGGCTCATGATTTATTATTATTATTTGCTATTTTAACTCTAAGTGTGGCCTCACCAGTGCTGGGGAAGGATCACCTCCCACACCCTGCTACCCATACTCCTCCTAATGCAGCCCAGTATAACATTACCTACTGCAAGGACTTAAAGAGCACAATTGTCTCAAACGCTGCTGCCACAGAAGGATTTTGCCATGAGGTAAGTGCAGAACAGAGAGGCAAGGAGGTGCTAACTCCAGGCCTGAGGAGGCAAGATCTGGTTAGCCCACCCTGAGAAATGCATCCACACAAAATTCACACAATGGCAAACTGTGTAAAGAAGCAACTGGCTGTACACATATCACTGACCAAACAAAAATCGTCCACAGTTATGGGACAGATGGTATCTGTGACCACCAAAACCCTCCCACCCCCTTAAGCCAACAGTGATGGGAACTTGAGATAAGATAAAGGTGGTACTATTGTCCAAATGTTATCTCAGACCTAGGGGGAGATAAACAAAGCTGGGGGAACAAGGAAGTATTGGTGATAATGGCAGAAGTTGTGGGCCACGAGGAAACCAACTCTGCTATTGTGCTGAAATCAGCTTGGATTGGGCAAAAGGCAATTCTGGCAGGGGAAGATTGTAACCATGTACTCACAACCAACAGTCAAAGGAAGAGAAAGACAGCATTCAACTAATTAGCATTAGAAACAAGGTAATCACTTAGCCAATAGAATAAGTGAAATATATAGCCAATGAGCATTAATTCTTCTGTTTGCAAAAATGTATAAATAGTGAAGTTTTTAACTACCTTGGGACCCCCATTACCAAGAAGACCAGGGTGAAGAAGGATCAAATTCACACCACAGATCTGTGGATGGTGACTATCTTCTGCTTGATCTCTCAGTCTCTCTCCCTATCCTTTTCTGTGCCTTTCACTCTCTCTCTTCCTGTCTACCTCACTTTTATTGTGTCTGTATAATTGACTTCAGCATGTGGTCTAGTTTGCAGGTTAATTTGTGCAGAGCCATCTCTCGCTAATTGGATCTTAGCACCTTATCTGTGGCAAGGGCACATTGCTGACTCATGATCAGCTTGGATCCACCAGGAGGTCCTGGGCTGTTTCTGCAAAGTAGTTTTCTAGCCAGTTAACCTTCAGCATACTCTGGTGCATGGGATTGTTCTTCCCCATGGTGGGACTTGCTGAACTTCCTGACATTGCTGTCAGCCCATTTCCCCAGCCTGTCAAAGTCCCTTTGAATGGCAGCAGGACCCTCTGACACTCTTCCCACTTAGTGCCAACTGCAAACCTGCAGAGGCCACACTCCATCTCATCATCCTGATTATTAATGAAAATTAAAATGAAATGGAAACAGAATTGAATGTGATATTGGCCCACAGGGTACCTTGCTACTGACTAGTCTTCAACTACCCTTTGTGACACTGATTATCACACTTTTTGGTCTGGATGTTCAGCCAGTTTTCATTCCAATATATTATGTATTTTAAAAGAAACCTTGTGAGCTTGTAGTTGGCCCCGGAGTACCTAGAATTGCCAATTGGATCAATCAACTTTTCCACTTAATGTGCATTGTGAAGTAAAAACCTGTGAAGCATGCAGTAAAAGAGTCATAGTCCTGTGACTAGAGCTGTCAAGTGGATTAAATATATAAGGAAAGGTTAAATGGATAACAATCTAAACTTTCATAGACTATGTAGACATAGATAGTATATTTGCAATCACATTTGCAATCTGTGTTTGCAGAGAAGAATGCTAGAACAGATTTTTAATAACCACAGTGTATTGGATCCAAAGCTATGTGACTATAGAAATCATTAAGGCAGTACAGTGTATTATGGTTATTTAGACATACTCTTCAGTGTCTTTAAAGAGATTTCATTTTGTTTCTGGATAGATTCTCACAGAAACAGCCATTATACCATTATTCCCAGTGTGTTTATAGTGCTTTGCAGCTGTACAACTTCGCTAAGTTTGTTGACAGGTTTAAAGATTTCAAAGAGGTATTTTCTCATCTACATTTGAATTTCATCCCAGAAACTGTCAGAATCTGTTAGAACTAACTAGTGAGTTTCTTATTCAGCAATAACAGAAGATACATTTTATGGCTTATATCTTCTTTTATAGAAAATTTTTGCAGCTGACATTCTTTACAATGCTTATAGACCAAGAGAATATGTCAAAGTTTTGGTTAAATATATATTATCAAACTATGATGATTTAAATATTACTTTTTTTTAACATAAAAATTATACACATTCAAGCGTGATATTATTTCAGAAAATAAAAAGCCACAAAAATATTATTTTAGGCATTTTTGTTTCTCCTTTTGAGGGACCATACAGTGTTCTATCAACTAAAAACTACCAGACTTTACTACATCAATATTTAGACAAGAGATGTCTAGAGATCTAATCAGTAAGCCTTTATGATTACCTAAAAAAATATATAGCAGTGGAAATACAGGCTTTATTTTAACATTCTTAACATGTCAGTTCACCAACATGATTATTGTTCTGATGATTTGAATTATGTGTGTTTTTCACCAGTGACTTGTAGTGGGCAAAGAGCACACAGAGACTATTGCAAGCACATCACCACCTAGATAGGAGGTGGATCCATATTTGACAAATATAATATTTCTTCTCTTGCAAACTTTCATGTGAATTCAGACCAAATTTTAATGGCCTGAGATTCATTAAGCCTAGATGCAGGTGGGATATGGGTGTTAAACAAATGTATAAAAGTCAACCAACCAAAACAAAAAACAGACATCACAATGACTACCAAAAAATAAAAAAAGAAAATACTCAATGGAAAAAGAAAATCAAAGCAAGCCAGGGAAAAAAAATCAAACAAAGCTGTAGTTAAACTTATTAGAAGCATTATCAGCCTTCATGGAGAGTAAGACACAGTTGATTCTCAGACTGTTAATTCCTTACATTTAAATCTTAATTTGTTTTGGTCAAAAGTTTCAAAATAACTGCGATTTTTCATCTCCACTGTGAAAAATACGCATTTTACATATCCTGTAAATCTAAATCACAAGTGATCCAATGACTTTCTAATTCACATTAACTTTTCAGTAAGCTTAAATAGTTTCATCTTCAAAATCTTTAAGCAGAACTGTTATCACAGCTATGTTCTACATGATTGAAATTGCTTTCCACTTCAAATTTCCATCTTTAACTTGAAGTCCTGAATCCTCTTTGATTGAAATGAAATGATTGAAATGTTACCCTGAGACTTTCAAAACATGAAAAATAAAAACTTATATTTTTGAAGGTATTTAAAGTTTTTGGTTGGATTTTCATTTTTTTATTCCAAAGTATTTTTCCTTTTTTTTTTTAATTTATTTTTCCAGACTAGTGAGCCAAGGAATTCAGTACCACATAATTGTATGCATGATATTTGTTTACCAAACAGATTAATTTACACTCTAAAACATCATCTAATTATCCAAAGTGTTACTTCTATGTTATATAGTTTTAAAAATTGTTTTCTTGCACTGAAGTAAAAATACCTATATTATTATCTTTTGTCCTGAAGGACGAGCCTTTACAGCTCATGTAAAATATGTGTTTCAGATGAGGCTAGATAATGCTCAATGCAATTTGGTTAATTGGCTACGAAATTGCAGAGAAAGCTGAGAAAATAACTTTGCTAGATCAACATGATTGTTTAAGGAACATATCATGGAATACCTTTAAATATATTGAAAATGGTATGTATTTTCTGGTTGAATTTTCATCTTTACATTTTATTAGTATATTACAATCATAATTTGAAAGCTTTAAAAACAATGTGGGGGTCTATATTACTTTAACTTGGAGGCTTATATCAGAAAATTCTTCAACATGGATAGACAGGCACCCAAATTAATTTACTCATGCTGAAATAGGTTTCTTCTGCTGTTTCACAAAGGATGACTATCATAACGTGGCAGGGTGGGATTTTGGGGGAAAGTTGTATAGGATGAGCCAGGTGTCAGGGTCCGCACTACATGCGGGGTCCTGATAGGTTCTTTTAGGGATCTCAAAGCACAAAAGACACAGCAAAGGGACA
>JANRMJ010000001.1:132068407-132081296 GCA_025584955.1 Alethe diademata
GAAGGAAGGAAGGAAGGAAGGAAGGAAGGAAGGAAGGAAGGAAGGAAGGAAATCTTTGCTTTAAAAAATAAAATTAAAAAAAGATCTCAACATCTTCCTTGTCTAAACAGCTGCAACTCCTATGAGATTCACTGAGAGCTGAAATGCTTCTTCTGAGATCAATTAGCTTTGATATCAAATCACAAGAAATGCAAGACTTCGCAAAAGATAAATTTCACAAATAGATAGCTTTTATTGTGCATTCCTGAATTCAGACATGGTTTATATTTAATACTCAAATAATTGTGCGAGACTGGAGGAGATTTTGGGCTCAAAACCTTCCAGGCACATGTGTGAGTGGAAAGGAGAGATTGGGTCTTGCTCCAGTGACACGATGCCCTGGTCTGCACATCCCACCCCACCAGATTGGGGTCTGCATCCCAGCCTCTGCAATGGTCACCAAGCCCTGGCACATGGCAGGCAATGTGCCTGGAGCCTCCAGGCATCCCTGGAGCCCCTAACCCAGCTCCTGACTGGCCACCAGACAAGAAGTCCCATCTGGGGGAAGGGCCCAGGAAAGCCAAAGGACACTTAAGCCAAAAACAGTACAAGCACATATCTTGAGCCTACCTTTCCTTGGATTTTACATCAATTGAAATGTGTGTGGTAGCTATATTTATTCTTTTCTATTTTTCTTCTTATTCATTCTTCATGAAATTTGAGTAGCTTAATTTCACATAGGTTGGAATTTGCTAAATCGGATGGGCTTAGAGCTTGCTAAGTTAATGTGTTGTGAAATGCTTGATGTTGATTGAATATTGCTTTAAACTTTTGCCAGAGTTCCCTGATTTTCTAAAGTGTGCTTGTAAAGTTTTTGTTGTTTTGATCTCTTGAGAATATCTTGTCAGTATTTCCCCCTTGCATCTAAATCAGGGTATGTAAAAAACCCACAAAAATATAAGCCCTTTTAAAGGACTTGGTGATGGAGTTCTGGAGCTTTACAGCCATTACTGGAGAGTCCCTAATTGAAGCTTGAGTAACTTGAATCAATGTTGAATAACTGTACTACTGTTCATCCCTTCTCTAGATAACATGTAATTAAGCCTAAAAACAAGGTAATAGGAATAAAGAAAGCTCTGCCATAGGCTTGACCCCTCTGAAATAGGCAGAACTCCTCAGCAGATTGTATTGCTCAACAGAATGGTCTTTGTTCTCTGCCTTCATGTTTGGTTTACATGTCCAAGTGTTGGCAGTGGCAGCAGTTCAGGGACGGCATCTGAGAAAAGAGGAGAGGGGCTGCCCTATCCCAGGTACAGCTGGTTTCATCTGGTTAAAGGCAGATCCAAGGGATCTTCTGAAGGACACCGTTGAGATCAAGAAATACTTCCAATGCCTCTGTGATAATATTTTTAAGAAACCAGCTGTGAGAGAGTGAAAATAATGTGAGAGAAACAGCCCTGTACACAGCAAGGTCAAAGGAGAAAAAGATGGATGAGACACTCCCAGCTTCAGGGCCAAGATTGCCCCACAGGCCATGGAGAAGACCAAGGTGAAGGAATTTGTTTCCCTGCAGCCCATGGAGGACTGTGGTGAAGCAGGTATCCATTTGCAGCCCATGAAGGACCCCACACCAGAGCAGACTGGAGAAAGCTGCAACCCATGGAGACCCAGAGGAGGGTCCTGTCAGAACCACTACCCATGAAGGATGCACATTGGAACAGGGGAAAAGTGTAAAAATGGAGAGGTGTGGAGAGGAGCTATTGCACAATAACTATAACCCTCTATTTCTTTAGCTTTTCTAGACATTATGCTAGCTGAATACCATTTTTAGGGCTTTTATTACCTCAACAGAGACTTGTATTTTACCAGTCTTAGATAATGTTCTGCTCCATTCACCTTTGTTTATCTACTATCTCGCCACTTGACTTTTTCTTTTTGGAATTGATGATGTTAAGCAAATAAATAAGGAAAACATTTGAAGACTCTTTCTGCAGAACATAAAGCAAAGAAGTAAATGAGAATGAAGACAAATGAGCACGAACACAGAGTGACCTTTTAAAACTTTCAGCATAAAACATAGTGGAGACAAGTAGCTCACTGTGGAAGGTAAGTATACAGTACATGTTCTTACTAGCAATAGCAGAAGTATAGAAATTGTTTCAGTGCATTTCCATTGAATGTCCTCACTTAATCACTTTTTAAGAAAGATGTCTTTCTTGGCAAGCTAGTATAATTATCATATATAAAAACTGTTCTTTATAGTAAAGTTTATTGATGAATGCAAGATGTGCATGGATTTTTTTTTTCCTCTATCCCCATTTCAAATTATATTACACTATCATGTGGAGATGTCTGGATTATAGTCATAGTGTTTTAAAGAATTTATTTTTAGGTGGGTAATTGTTTATTATTGTAGAGGTCTGAGTATAAAAGAAGGGATTTCTACTAAAAAACATGGTATCAAAAGTGAGTGAACACATGAAGAATAATTCATAATCCCCAAGAGGCAGTTACATTACATAAGGCTGGGTCACAGGAATGGGTTTGTGGAATATCAACTTGCCTATATTTTTCTTCCCGAAGGCTTTAATAAATTGCTTTTTAGAACTGCACTGCAGTATTACTGGGGGAATAGGTGGCTGTGAATTCTTAAGTTCAGCATACACTATTCCTTACCTCAATTAAGATGTATCTCCGAGGATATTGTCTACATAGAAATTGAGAAAATGCGTATTGTGTGGATGGAACCAGACATAAATGAAATCTCTCAGGTACAGCTATCAGTATAAGTGTGGTAGCACAATATTCCAAGAAGCAAATGAGGCAGTCCCAGGAAGCTGTATTACAGCACTGTCGTGGCACTTGTACTATACTGACATGGTAGCTGAACAAGCTACATGAAAACTATCTCAGATATTTTTAAAGAAAAGCTGAATAAATATATTTATGAGATGTATACTACCTGATAGGCAAGATGTATATAAGCAATAAATGTATTCTAAATTGTCAGCTTGGGGACACAGAAATATGTTACAGATGTTTCATAGAAACAGAGGCAGAAGAAAAAGCTGCTGTTGAGAAAAGAATGTTACTCTGTAGGCTGCATCTGCATTCACATGGTACTGTTTGTACTTGCTCTTTGTCTGAGTAACTTCCATTTAATGAATACTTCCTCTTTTTAGTTGTTAAGTAATGCACAGAAGTATATGTTTATATATGATGAATCTTCATGCAGGGGAACTACAGCTTTACAGAACTGTAGAATGATGTGGGTTGGAAGGGACCTTAAAAATCATCCAGTCCCAAGTTGCCTGCCACATGCATCTTGATCTTCCACTAGATCAAGTGGCTCATAGCCCTATTCAATCTGGCCTTGAACATTTCCAGGAGCAGGACACCCACAGATTCTCTGGCCAATGTGTTCCAGTGCCTCACCACCCTCACAGTAAAAGAATTCTTCCCAAAATCTGATCTAAAATTTTTTCAGTTTGCAGCCATAGCGCCTTGTCCTATCATAACATGTCCTAGCAAATAGTACCTCTCCCTCTTTCTTGTAGGTCCACTTAAGGTAAAGGAACGCTGCCACAAGGTAACTTCAAGCTGAGCAGTCCCAACTCTCAGCCTGCCTTCATATAGGAGGTGCTCCAGCCCTCTGACTGTCTTCATGTCCTTCCTCTGGACTCTATCCCACACTTTCATGTCCTTCCGCTTTTGAGGGCCCTATAGCTGAAAAAAGTGCTCCAGTTGGGCTGTCATGAGAGCAAAGCAGAGGGGAGGAATCACATCCCTCTGCCATGCCACTTTTGATGCAGGGCAGGTTGACTTTCCAAGCTGCAAGCACACATTGCTGGGTCATGTTGAGCTTCTCATTCCCTGCTCCCTTCATCAGGGCTGGTCTTAATCTATTCTCCATTCTGTCCATATTTGTGTTTGGAATTCCCCTGACCATGTTGTGGACCTTGAATTTGCCCTCACAGAGAACCAAAGAAATTTCTTCTCTAATACAATCTAATATTCAGACATTCTCTTGATCTTTCTTTCCATCTCACTTTGTGAGGTTTTGATGCTCACTGCAAGCTGAAATTACTCATCAGTCCTATGTTTTTATAATCTGATGCTCAGGAGAGGGTGAGATCTTTATTTTTTTAATCAGCATTTTGTGAAAGGTTTTCTAACCCTCTGTAGATGTTAAAAAATGTAATAGATGTTCCTGAGACATTACAGTTAAAAGCAGTCTCCACACTGCAAAATGGTGTTTGCTTACATCCATGTTTAATGCTGGCAAGAGTCCAAATATTACAGGTTCCTATTCTGCTCAGAATTTATGACTAAATAAGGATTATAGTAGGCATGACATGAGCTTTAATGTATATGAATAATAGTATTCTAGATATTTAAGAGTTAATTTGCTGTCACTTTTGTTTCTTCTCTCCTTAGTGTGCTTACAGTCACAGTTAAATCCTGTCTTTCATGAAATGTGCCATTCATGAAATGAATGCTCTGCTACAATGGTTATCAATGACTTTTAATTATTGATGGTTCAGAATATTTGGGGGTATATACTCCAGCAATCTGCAATTTTTCACATTAAAGCATATTTTTCCTTAATAAATGTAGTTGCAATGTAAATTACAACTACAGAAGGCAAATTTCCCAGGGTAATATGTTAAATTTTGTTATTATACTTCAACCTTCAGGTTGATATGTAACACTAAAGTTTGCAATATTCTTTGCAAGCACAATGAAAAACAAGGACCATAACCTTAGCTGGTACAAATAGCATAGGACTTTTCTGATTTATATCCAGTGAAGATCAGATCATAGCTTGTAGCCTGCCTGAAGCTATGTGTAGGTTGCATATTTCATTACCTTTTTGATGGCTTTTTGGTCCCTTGCACAATAGAGGTGGTAAAAGGACAGTATTGAATATAGATGCAAAATCAAGCATCATCACTTAGGCAAATTTGCAAATTTGGAACACTTTTAATTTCTATTAGGAACAGATTAATATAATGAGAAAAATGAGAATAACATAAGTTGCTGTGAAATACCATTTTCTCCCTCTTGGAAGTCTTCATGACAACAACTTTTCCTCTCCCAACAATTACTGAGTGTTGGACAAAACTTAAAATATAACTGGATATCACTGAAATTTCTGAAGACAAGGCCAAGTTGATTGTAGTAAGCACAAAAGATTCTAAGGCAGGAGGAAAATAACAGAAAATTATTATAATGTGTATTATCATTAGATAAATTTGCATGCTCAGATACTACTGGAAGGAATAACTGAAACATGCAGGTTTTCAAATATTTATGCAAGAACTAATGTGAAAAAAGCCTGTTTCCTTTGGATCTATAAGCAAAGACTAAACTTTATATAAATTTGTATTACCTCAGTCTGGTTCTCAAAAATATTATTGGAAGAACCATTTGGTATTTCAAGAGAAATATAATGATTTATTAAGGTATGCATAGCACAGTCATTATTGCTAGCTTGCATGTTTTAAATAACAATATTTTTTGAGTTTCCTGTAATCAGATTGTCTATAATAATGTGAGGAAAAAAATCTCAAAGAATCTGCGATTGCTTAGGCTTCTGACAAACTGGAATTATGAGGTATGTGTGCAGTCATTACTCTGCTTGGTTCCTCAGGAAGGAGGTGGAGAAAGCATTTTGAGAACAAGGTAAATATTTTTGTTCTTTAGCACAATTGCACATCTGTCTGGACCGCTAAGTGGCTAAAACAAGTAAGTCCTCCTAAAAGTCCTCTTTCTAAAGCCAAAAAGCCAATTCAAGCACAGTTAGCAGAAACTCCTAGATTTACCTTGCCCTATGTTAATAGCAGTCAAGAGAGGTATTACTGGATTAATATTTGTCAATAACTATGACATTTCTATCTTGCTGACTTTTCCATCATCAAGTGCCTATGTTATAGGCACTGACAATATAACTTTCCTGTGATGGAGTTGTGCCAACCTCTAGTATCATTTAAGTGAGTAGATACTGACCTCTGTAAATTAGTTGGAGCTGGGAAATAATGGTCTATTATTTCCAGCAGCTTTAACATTGGTATAGAAACATCCTGTCTTTTTTTTTTTTTTCCCTTAACATCAACATTTTTATTTTAATGCAAAACCTTGGAAATGTATGGACCTCAAAGTCTTGAATGATAAACACTAATGTCTTCTAAATTTTAGAACAAGACATCATTTTGAGGTGTATCTTGTTACTAAGGTAAAATATATCTGTAATGAGCCTAAAAAACAGGGTGTATAATAGCAAATTTAGTTGAGACCATCCTTTGGGCATAACAACGTGTCCCACCTCAACATTTCTACACTTTCTTATCTTGTGATTATTCACTTTGTGTCTTCAGAATATTCTATGCAGTTAAGGTTGCATGTCCAAGGCTCCTGGGGCCCTTAAGCTATGTCATGGGTGTGTTTGAAGTCAAATCCAGATGGCTGAGACTGAATAGGCTGATGATAACCTTACCCCTAAATCTGTTCAAGCCTCTAAGCAGGGAATTTCCCTATCTAGTAACTTCTGTGGAGAATAGTGCAGTAGAATATGTCAGAACATTGAATTTGGTTAATCCCAAAGCACAGTGGGTATCATATCTACTTGAAAACTTAGTTAAAGGTGAGGCCAGCTCCTTCCATCTTTTAATATGGGCATTATAGACTACTAACACACATCTGAAATTCAATAAAGATGGGTAATTTAAAAAAAAAATCAAACAGCTTAATTTATGAGGTCAGGAAATGTATCACATAAAGGTTGGTAAGCAAGTAAATCTGCTTACACTCTGCATGATAAAACTGAAAAAACATATTTAATATCATATTGTACCTGCAGTGAGATCAAGGCTGATATTCTTCTGTCATGATTGTTTTTCTGTAGCTCAAAGCTACCTAAGGTCCAGAACCATTACTACACTCTTGAGACTATTCCAACTCCCCATGTTTGTTGGTACTTTCAGTCTTTCAGAGGAATGAGATAATCTGCTTTGAATTTCCATTGTCCTCACATTTTCCTTTCATTCTGTTTTAGTCTCTGCTTTTCAGTCTTTCTGGATTTTCAGTCTTGTTTTTAAGAGTGTTTCATCTGGTCATTACACATTCCGTCTTGAACAGACTATGAACCCCAAGCAATGCTCAAATTCAATCAAACTTAACAACTGGGGATGTTTAAATGATTTGTACACTAGGTAAAATAAATGCTGTAGTGTCCAATCGGATGATCCTATCAGAGGATAGTTTATTTTAGAAGACACTATGTCTTTATAGATGAAATTTTTAAATTGTCTTAGCACTTGTGTCTTATATTTTATTAGTGTGAATCACTAAGCTTATCAAAACAAAAGCAGACTGCTTTTACCATCATGTATTTGGAATCTGCCTGTATAAGTCAAACAACTTGTGGTTTATAGTGTGTGACATGTCTGCTTGTTCATGTAGAACAGAATGCATACATTTTTTAGCTTCTGTCCTGGTAACATAAAAAGAGAAATCAGTAAACAAAATATAATTCTGAGTATTAGCAGCAAAGTAGATGTAACTAATATCTTTCATATACTAAGGTGTTTTCTGACCATGCAAACACAAGAATTGAAGAAAATATTCATTATGTTTTGAGTACACCTAAATGCTTACACCTGT
The DNA here is from genome assembly GCA_025584955.1 of Alethe diademata. Taxonomy (NCBI): domain Eukaryota; kingdom Metazoa; phylum Chordata; class Aves; order Passeriformes; family Muscicapidae; genus Alethe; species Alethe diademata. Next base: position 132,076,049 of record JANRMJ010000001.1, read on the forward strand.
TATAGTCAAACACAAAAGATATTTATAAGTGATACCTATACTGAGAAATTGAAGTTAGTAGAATGGCCTTAAGGTTTTACAGGCATACATACACACACAGAGGAAAAATTTTTTTTGGCCACACATCTGTCACATGTAGCCTGTAGTCACACTTTTCAAAAAGTAAAAATATTTTCATATATTTAAGTTTAAAATATTTTTTAAATTTTAACTTTTCAGACATCTTAATGTTTTTCATAAATTAGATTTTTTTTTTTCTTTTGAAAGGCCTCCTAAATACTTTTGAGGTCTGAACAATTCCAGATCTGACCCATTTTTTTGGGTCATGGTCTGACTTAAAAAGTCTTTTTTTTCTCAAATACTAGGAAGAAACTTCTTGTGTTCTTTTTTGTTTTGGCTTTCATCCTTGCCTTTTTTCAGCATCACTGATGGTACTGAACTAAATTTATGATGCTAGCTACAACTACATTCTTAAACTTTTTCCTGAGAATATGTTCTCAGAAATATTAAGACAGCCTTTTAATGTGATTTTTAGATAAACAAGATGCTGATTCTCTTCCAGTAGCAATGGTGCTCTATCTCTATTTATTTCAGAACAATAAGAATGCCCAGAAATAGAACTATGAGTAGTAATGAAATAATCAGTACTACAGTCATGCTTACTGGTACAGAGGTATCTTAACAGCTGATGCTTTCCACTAACATTTTTTTTAAGAAACAAATTAAAACCACATTCCTGACAGGTATAGAAGAATTTCAAAAGGTTCAGAATTTTGAATGAAATTGATAAAAACTTAAAATCTTATCTGGATAAGTTCTAAGAAACAGATTTCTTGTAAAGATTCTGAGCCACTAGATTGCTTCAAGTACAGGCAGCAAAGGGTGCGAAATGTTTTGTAGTTGGTCTCTTACCTATGGAGGGAAAATTTAAAATAATTTAGACATTTGTGAAGTATTGAGTCCTGTTTGACTTTATTTTAGGTATGAAGAAAATTACTTTTTATTTTAGCTGTAAGTGTTCATTGGTTCCTGTATTATAATAGCTATAGAAAGCAAGTAATAGCTATGTTTGGGATTTTTCAGTTGATTTTATGAAAAACATTCCATTTTCCTGGATCTTAGGGCAAGTTAATGAATGCGTCACAAGTGGCCCCACAGCTTTTTACATCTCTAGCACTCCAGGAAGAAGCCCAAAGAATATATTTGATTTAGTAACTAACTTTGCTAGCACAATAAGATAGAAGTGCAGTAGCTGCTTCTGTCTCTTATGAAAGCAACAGCAATAATACTGATTAGGTCTCTGAAATAAAAAGTATGTTTTAATTAGATTTTTGTTTTCTGTTGACATACCAAAGGTTTAATTTCTGTGATTTTCTTCATAAGATTTACCTTTCTTTACCCCATGTATTGTCAGAGGGATACATCCCAGTGGCACAGTTTTACACAGCAATTTAACTGAATTGCGAAGATACAGTGGAGAAAGCCTCTAAAGTATAAATTATTTCTGTTCATCAGAATGTTTTTGTTTCAGCTAATTTGTTATGTTTGAAATTACGCACACTCAAAATCTGATAGAGGTGCCCCTGCTGCATTTAATCAGATATGGAATTATTTGCTGATGTTAAAAATGCTTGGATTATTAGCTGCCTTTAGGTGTTTCTGAATTGCTAACATTTTCCTAACATATTTGGCAAAGAGCATCTGTTTAGTGATTTCTCTCTGTTTAATGATGCTGTAGTAAATCCACAGACCTAAACTAAAAATTCAAATAAGCAAAATGACACATAAGCTACATTTCATGTGTCAGAGAAACAGTACTTTATTTTTACAAAAATATTTCTAAAATACTGTGTTCGAGCTTCCAAAGAGGGAAATTTAGAGTTTGGGACTTCACCATGATTAATATCTAGTTCTATCTATCAATGAATCTATTTCACAACTGTTTGCGTGTTCCTTGACATGAAAAAACTTAAAAGTTAAGCTTCCATTTGGAAAGTTGAATTGCTTTATGATTATTTGAAATTTTAATGCTAGAAGAACAAAATGGAATGCTTCTTACTTTTGAATTCTTCAATAAGGAGTCTTCTAGACATCTTCCAATTTCTCCATGTGGCAAACTGAAAATTCACATTTCTGGAGCAGAATGCATTGTGATTTTCCACCTATGGAAATTGGAAATAAGTAATTGGAAGACTTAAATTAAAAGAGCTAGCATTTTATTTGGACGACATGAAAACAGTTATGCCATGCTAAAAGAGAGTAGAAAAATTGTTTTTACTTTCCAAGCCTTTTTATGAGAAGTGTCACATTTGTGCTTAGATCTGTAGCATATACCACCAAATAATAGAAATAAACTCTAATTCAGTTAATTTTCTTGTAACTATGGGAGTGCTGTATTTATATTAATCATAGTAAATATACTATTTTCTTATAAATTAGTGAACATTATTTTATTAATTTATAATTGGTACCTGGATTTCTACACACAGCTATTGCTAAGTGACAAATCAAATGCGTCAGACCTCACCTTAGGACTCTTCACTATGTCATCATTCATTATTTTCTGGACTTATAGAATCAGAATAGAGAATAATTTATGTTTCAGTGGCCTGGACACTGACAGGTCTCTCCAGTTTGGTGTCATCCATAAACCTGATGAGACTGCATGCTGTCCCAGCTTCCAGGAGAATTGATAAGCTAAAACTGTTCTAGCCCCAGCTCTGTGCTGTCTCTGTCAACTGGGTGACAATTGAATATTGAACAAATCATAGGAGTCCCATCAATTTTCAGTCCATCTTCTATCCCAGCTGGTATTTATCTCACCATTTCAACTGTTAGAAGAGACTTGAGAGCTCAAAGTCTGTCTAAGTCTGATCAGATTCAAGCATTGTTTCCACATTTTTGCTTCCAAGAATTGATCTCATAGGCTTTTTCAGGAACCACTATCAGTTGGAAGTCAGCATATAAATGCAAGAATGGAAAGTGCCGCATTTCCACCTCTTTGCACTCCCTCTTTAATCCAGTAGTTCAGTGGTTAGAAAGCATCTGGAGAAACAGATGATCTTCTGCCTAGAGGAATCTTCCTTTTGCCAGATACATATTCTAAATTATAAACTAATATCCCACAGCAGTGGGAAAGTGGGAAGAGTGCTGACTTTTATTCTTTCAGAAGAAAAGCTAGCTCAATATCCATTTAACAAGCAAAAGATGACACTTTACAGCATTATAATTAGACACCTCACTCTGATTAAGGACATGTGGATTGTAGTCATTAACCCAGTGCATATATATCATCAGATGTTTTAGTATTCACTTCAGGAAGGAATAGAGCATAAATATTCACTTGCAGGTGAGTTTCTTAACGTATTATAAAGTCATTCATGTGTTTCTTCACTGGTATGAGAAGAGGGGAAGGGCAGTTCAAGGGAAGTACTGACCTCATGTAAAGCCAAGATTTTAAGGAATTTTGGAGAAACTTATGCTTCTTTAATTTGTTTGAATGGGAAGCTTTATTTTCTTGGGAGGTGTAGACCTGGACTAATGTAACAGAAGCTTTTGCAGGAAGAGAAGTAGGGTGAGCAATTCCAGCTGCTACCTGGAAATGTCATTCACAGAAGTCGTTACACAAATTATCACACCTCCCTTCACAGCAGAAAAGCTGATTTCCATACCACACAGGCAAAGTTAAGCAAACATATTTTTTCCACATGCCATCCTGTACAACTGTGTACTATGTTGATGCCTGAAGATATTCTTGGGCTACTGAAAGCATTTACTGTATTTGAGAGGTAGAAGATGAAATCATACCAAGTTACACAAAAGATAAAAAATAATCCAAACTCCCCTGTAGTCTAAAGAGTTGTAGCAACCACTGAAAAGACAGTTTAGATGGGAATGGATCTTACCACTACTTGACTGCAAAGACTATGAATTGCAGCAGTGATCCATTTCTTCTGAATATGACAGCAAAGTGACTAAAGACACTCTTTTATCACCTTGTTGTCAGCATTTCTTACTATCTAACTTAGGCAGTGTCTGACTCTTTATAGTGATTTTTCAGTGTATGTTCTCAAAACCCGTATCCTTATGTTGAAATAAAAAATTAGGCAGATTCCAACAGACAGAAATCCATATCCTCTTGACAAAATCCATAATCTTGACAAAAGCTTGGAGCTTTGGCATGTACTTCCCTAGTCTTGGCAGAACTTTGACAAGGATAAATGGATCTCAAACAATTATGTTTTAATTCTCAAAGTGGTATGATTCTTTCTAATGTTTATTAAATACCGGGGTTTTTTTCCATATTCCATTGTCGAGATGTCATTTCCTCAATGCATTACTTCTACTTACTTTGAGAAATTGCTTTTACGTAACTCTTAAGAGGGTGGGCAGCAGGATGGGGACTGGGGAAAAAAGTCCTTCACACTCTAATATCAGGCTCATGACCGCCTGAGGAATCTGAAGACACTTTAGTCTGTGGGACTCAATGAAATACGTCTCAGAATCCTGAGAAAATTGTCATTGCCAAGACACTGTCTATGATATTTGAAAAGTCATGGCAATCAGTGGCAAGCCCAGGAGACTGGAAAAAGGGAAACATGGTATCCATCTTTTAAAAGGGTAGAAAAGGAGGACCCTGAGAACGACTGACCTGTGAGTCACCTTTGCGCCTGGGAAGATCACGTAAAAGATCATCCTGAAAGCTAGGCTAAGATGCTTTGACTTGCTTTTGTACAGCCAAGTTTTTGGTAGCTGTGGAGTCACAGAGGTGGCTTCTGTGAGAAGTTGCTGGAAGCTTCCACCGTGTCTGGGAGAGCCAATCCCTGATGGCTCTGAAGATGGACAGGTTGCTGGCCAAGGCTGGGCCAAGTAGAGATGGTGGGAATGCCTGTGTCACAAAATAATTGAGGAGAAATCAAAAGAAAGTTTGTAGCACAGTTGTAGTTTTCCATCTAGAGAAGAGTGACGTGAAAGGAGAAGTGTGAAGGAAAACAACATGGCAACACCAATGTATGGGAGGATAGTTTGTAAGGATAGCGCAGAAGGCAATTTTCCTCAATGAATTACAGCTGAACTGGTTGCTGAGAAGTGGAGAGAGCCTCGCCTGCACAATGAGGATGGGAGTTATAAAAGAGTGGGTTAGCGGGCTGAGAGCTGGTTGTAGATGGAGTTGGAGCTTGAGAGTCTGCTGCAGTCTGGGGTGGGGTCTGCTGCAGTCTGGGGTGTGGTCTGCTGCAGTTTGGGGTGG
>JANRMJ010000001.1:132082333-132092985 GCA_025584955.1 Alethe diademata
AAGGGACAGACAAGGTAAGAAGATGTTGTGTGAGGGACAGACAGGGTTAGGTGGCCTGGTAAGGGGCAAGTTGGGGTTAGCCAGTTATGTAAAAGGAAGAAGGAAATTTCCAGAGAGAAGGAGGGAAGGAGTCAGTGCTGTGTGGAGCTGCCTGTGGGGAAAGGAGTCTGTACTGTATGGAGTTGCCTGAGAGAAGTCTACAGAGAGAAGGCATGAAAAGTTTTTAAACAGGACTGCTGATGGTTCTAGCTGTGTCCATCTTGACATAATTACTATGCTGATGTCAGTGAAGAAGGAGGAGAGGAGGTGCTCCAGGTGCCAGCACTGCAATCGCTCTGTAGGCTGTGATGAGACCATGGTGAGGCTGCTGTGCCCTTGCCAATGGATCCATGAGGGATGCAGAGATCCACCCACAAGCAAAAAGCGCAATATTGTTTCTAGTGTTAAGCTCAACATTAGTACAGAATCATTAAGTTCACTTAAAACTGCACGCTCTTCCTTGTTATGGTCTTGTTTTCAAAGGAAACAGGGTAAATATTAATTTTCATTTTTTGCAGTTTTTGACAAGTGTGTACAGTATTTGCAATGACATAATGTGACTGTTTATCTGCACTTTGAAGAGTACAAATGTTTACACTGTTTTCCAAGAATCATTTTTATTGGCAAGGGTAATGCTCTTGCTAACTGAATAATATCTAGTGCAAATCTAACATTGCAGGATTTCATCAAAATTCACAATATCTGGCCTGAATCTGATCTTTTAAAGGATAAATCTATGTTCTCATATATATCTCCATCTAGCCCAGCAAAATTTTTTTGTTTGAGCTTTGGGGGATTGTTGCCAGAAAAATATTATGGATTGAGTATAATGAAGTATTTTTCTGATTATCTGGGATTCTTAAAGAAAACAATCAATTTCATTTTCTGTAGAAAATGGAACACAAAGTTATTTTAATATACAAATATTTTTCCTGTTTTAAAAGAAACATGTTTATTCTTATTTACTTATTGGTATTTCTTTGCTATAACTTCTAGATTATAGTTAGCTGCTTGTCATAATGCATGTGTGAAATCACTGCTGTTGGAAGTAATAAAATACCTAGTATAAAATTAAATTAAAAGAATTAAATTCATTAAAAGAATCAAATTAAATTAATTAAAATTAAAGATGTGAAACAGAAATAATAAATATAAAAATGAGGAACAATGCTGTGGAAATAATAACAAAGAATTGCAAATATGTACAATAGAGGGAATTAATAAGTCTGTTCTTACATGTTACAGTAACTCTATGAAAAACCCAGCCTAACAAAAACCCCAAACAATAAACTATACCAAACAAATACAGTAAAAAGGTGAGAAACCTAAGGCTGTAAATTACTTGACTGATTTAGAAAACCTCTACTCTGGGAGGCAAAGAGAGTACTTCTACCTCTCTGACTTCCAGTTCTGCAAACTCTAACCATAGTGTAATGACGTTGCTTTAAGCATTCTTCATTAGGTGAATACAAAGTGTGAAAAACATGTGCATTTCACACTGTCATTATTAAAATTATTTTAATAACAACTAGTTACTTTTTACATATTTTAAAATGATGCATATGAAAAACATATTCATATGTTTATGTATATAAATATAGAAAAATTTATATATAAAATTTTACTATTTTCATGTTGCTTTGAGTCCTTGAGGAGTCAGAAAATTGGACAGTAAAAATTATGTGTGGCAAAAAATTTACTATAGATTACTTGAACAATACCTGGAAAAAACACAGTGATAAGCTTTAAAGAAGACTAATCTACATCTGAAGTCAGTCTTGAAGATTAAAGACCATTTTCTTTCTGAAAATATATGCTCCAGAATATTTTAATGTTGCCATATTTAAGAAAATAGAAATCTCTCATGAGGAAGTAGCAATATTCATGTTGAAGGAGTGCACAATTTAACCGTGTGAGTGGTGACTGCAGTTAACCACAGCTAGCAGCATAAGTGGAGCCATCTTTTGATGATGTATATCAGTCTCTAAGAAACACCACTGAGGTTTGGTTAAATATGCAGAACTGATTCCTGGTATTCTCCATGGTGCAGTCTACATGTCTTGTAGTATCATGAGCAAATGTTATTCAAGACCATCAGCACAAAAGTACAGCTACATGTTTTAGATCCCTTGCTTGGATGTTAGCAACAAAGAAAATCAATTACGTGACAGAAAGGGTCTGTGAAGAGTATGGCAGGACTTGAGGAAAACACTTCTGTAAAAACCAAGTTTTCTGTCTTTTTAACCTCACTGACATTATGTCCCAGGGCATATCTCAGTACATGAGCTGGATTTGTCCATGAGATACTATATGACTTGTTACAGTATGACAAGTGGATGAAAAGAAACCTTTTCCCTCCCATTTAAGGATGTCCTTCTAGTGCATGAATGACATTTCTTCTCGGGAAATTTGACCTTTCACTTTTACAGTGAAGGTCCACCTTTTGTCAGCTGGAAAATCATACCACTGGAAATCAAGAATTATTTCACTGGACTCTTAGTTTGTCTGGCTGTGTAGTGGAAGATGGGTGGTTAAGAAATCATTAGAAAGTTCCCTTTGCCTGTAAACCTTAGCATTTTTCCTAAATAATTGGTATTGTTCTCACCTTGCATTTGGGATCATCATCACTATTTAATTAAATAAACTGTTAAACTCTAGTGGTTGCATTCATAAGCTAGTGGGAAGTGGATGAACTAAGGAAGCATGAGGTATCCATATCTTTCTATTCTTTCCCTGTATGTGATCACACTTTTTTTTCTTACATAAAAATTTTTGCATATGGCTACCAGCTTAATACTGCAGAATAAAATACCTTCTATATATGTTATATCAAATACCTTTGGATCACTTAGTGTGAAGTGAGTCTTGCTCCACCGACCCATTTGAGATCTCCCTTGTTCTTGTAAAATATTGAGTTAATATTTTTTCTATAATTTAATCATTAATTTTAGGTAAAAGGCACTGTGCTAGATTAATCATGTTAAAATGAAAATATTTTGTTTCTGATATCAGTATTTTGAAACTTCACTGTTGCCAAAATGTATTCTATAAATGAGAAGACCTGCTTTTCCAGATCACTAGGCAAAGATTGGTTATATTTTCTTCCATAATTACCGGACCTGAATAGGAAAAAAAATGCAAAGATATTTGGCAGTGATTGAAGAGAAATAAAATATATTAAGAATATTTAGAAAACCCCTACATAAAAGAGAGCAATATCTACGGTACTAATAATAAAAGAAGGAATGGTTTAATTTTAGTACAATTAGAAGCAATGGTCTGTATTAATTAAATAACTAGATTCTGGGAATTTCAAAGGATTGCCACAAGTAAATTGACTGTTTCAAATATTTTTCCATGGTCACATAAAATCTCAACCATTAAGACCCTCCACCTTATATATATATCCTGTCCTTATTCTTATTTTAAGTATTAAGGAAATAAAATGATTAGTGAATGTTTGACCTGGTTTTGGCCAGGACACTGTTAATTTTTTTGTAATAGCCAGGAGTGGCCAGGACCATGATATTATTCGATTATCACCTCATGCCAATAATGGGGGCAAGGGAAAAGGACTCTCCCTTGTGAGGAGAAGGGTGTTCTGACTGGTCAGAAAAGGTAGTGGAGAAGAGCAGTTCAGTGTTTGTTTACTGTTGCAAGCTTTCCATGTAAATAATTCCTTTGTCTTAAACCTTTTGTATTAATATTATTACTGTCATTATTTTTTTCTTCCCTCATTGTTGATTCCAGCTGTGCTCTTATCTCAAACTGTGATCTTTGCCTTTTGTGCTCCCACTTGGAGGAGTGGGAGCGATCTGTGGCATGGATTTAGAGGGAGTGCCAAATTGGAGAATACCATTCCAGAACCCGGATAATACTGCAGATTCTGTCTTTAGATCACAAATGTCATCAGTTTGGGCAATTTTAATGGCTGGGAAGGGTATAGAAATAGCATTGCCTGTGATAAGATATTGATCAGCCCATAGGGAACAGGGTGAAATTTTCATAGTCTGTTTTTTGGATTTATGTCTGACCTTAGGTACAGATGATTACAGAACTGGAAACACTCATGATGATGGAACAGATAATAGAGGTTAAATTTAGCACAAAAGCATTCTTTTCTTAAGACTGACTCTTATTAACAGGAATATAACATACATGAACTTTTTCTGTTAGTATATTCAACTTGGGAGATAAACTAAAAAGAAAGCTGGATGTAGAAACTTATCCCTTTTGAACCACTGCTTCTTCAATTACCTGTAAAATATCTATTAAAATAATATTTATGATACCCTAAAGACACAATGAAAGATGGTTTAATGAGTGTAAATTTAAAATGTAACTTTCTCTTTGCCAAAGGTACATTGCTAATAAGGGCACTGTAAATTTTAATGCAAGGAACACCCTTATGCCTACATAAGGATGGAAGTATAGCCTATTCAACCTTCTTGCACTTCACCTTTTGAAATATTTCAGGAACCTTCCTTAAGTTCTTATGTCACTTAGATCTCAATTTGATTTATTCTTTCATTTTCTTTTAAGTCTTGTTTTTCAGTTTTTTGGTTTGGGAAATTTTGGGGAGTTTTTTGGTTGATTGGTTTGTTGAGGTTTCTTTTTTTCCTGTATCTCAAACAACTTTCCTTTTACTTATAGTTAGAACTGTACTCTGCTATTCATTAAGTACCTGCAGTTAGCACCAGCCAGTGATTTGCTGTAATAGTAAGTACAGAATAAACACTTAGTACAAGAGATGTGAATATATATAAATGTGACATTGGAAATCTACATTCTTGTGATTGATTACTTTGTAATGTGCCTTTGTTATGTCATGATTTGAAACATTTTCTCTAAAGATGAAGAAAGTCAAAAGTCAGAGCTTTTCTAAAACTTTAATTTTTATGTAGCTGAAACAAACTTTTTATATACTGTGTATATGTGGAAATAAAAATATATTAATAATTAGTCGAAATCAAGCCATTACATTTAATATGTAATTTAGTTCAAAACTAAATATTCTCATGTTTTAGTTTACCCTTTAAAAATCCTCCATTCAGTATTTTATAAATCAAATGCCAAATACTTATTTTCATAATTATTCTATTACACTTAAATGTGAGTTATATATATATATATATATGTATAATTTTACATAAATCTGTGCCCATAAAATTACGTCAATATTTGGTCATACACTGTTGGCTCCTCAAAAGCTTGTTTACTGTGGTGGTGGTTGGGTATGCACTGGAAATATGCTATTGGTAAGAACTGCAATATTTCAAACTGTTGTTTTGTTTGAACAGGCTAAGTAATTTTCTGTTATTTCCTGCTACTTTATTCCCACTGGAATAAAAGGAATGTGAAAGCATTTATTCTGACTGTCCCTTTTAATTTATATCTATATATTCATGTCTCAGAGTTTCCAGCTACTTCTTTCAGAAATGTTTTTGTGTTTACATTTCTCTCCAGTATCATCATTATAACATGCTTATTTCATACTGGATTCAAGAATACCTTAATCATTGCATAAAGGGTTGCATAACATTTTTTGTAATTTGTCTCTGGCTGAATGTCGTTGGGAAACAGGGAAAAAGCAGCCTGGAAGCCTTGAGTTTCTCAGGCCTTCACAAGGATAAGAAATTATAACAATGATTATGCACCTGCAGGGTTCGTGAGAGCCGTGTGAGTGTCTCGTGATATTTTGCAGAAAGTATGTTTTCAGAGAGGTGTTGCCTTCTTGGACCAATGAGTCTCTTCTATTTTGTTTTTCACAATCTACCCTATATATGTATAGTGTTTCTTTAAATAAAGCTCTCTTTTGCTTCTGCATTGCACGAGGAACTATGTTGCATTATCCTTTTCTCCGCTCTCCCATAGCCTAAAATGCAACAGCTGAAGACCAGCTTTTCTAGAAAATGCACTTCGTGTTCAAATTTGGGCTAAAAATTAAAGGACCATAGTTCTATGCATTAAAAAGTTTTGGTAATCATTCTGTTGCAATTTCTGATACAAAGGTCTTGAAAAAATATTTTTCTGATCTATCTTCCTTTTAACTTCTCAGGCAAACTAAATATGCTAACTGTAAGAAAAAAAGAAATACTAGTATAACTATCTTAACAAGAAAAAATATTCAAAAAGTTCATAAATGCAGGTTCTGACATATTTTTGGGAATAAAAAATTAAGAACCTGGTTCTGTTGCAATGCAACATAAATGGTGACATTCTTAATAGGAAAAAAATAAAATAGAAGAAAACAGAAAAAGATAAATTGCAGAGTTTTGGGAAAACATGACTTTTCAAATTAAGTTTAGTCTCATGTTCATAAAACAATTCAACTAAAACATTAACTTAAACTATATTGTTAAAAGAAAGAGTAGGTGTGTGTTTTTGAAAGAGTGTTTCCTGCATAGATTAGGAGAGAAAAAATTCTACACACAAATACAGAGTTTAATTGCTTCTCTGAATGACTTGTAATAAATTCTGCAATATAAACTGTGAACAGCGTAGTCATTCCAAATCTTTTCATTCTATTTTTACTAGTTAATGGCATTTCACAATTTTCAAACTATGACTTCATTTTGAAAATAATGTGAGTTTCTGATACCACACGCTTCTGGAGGCTGGTCATGTTATAAGTGATAGAAACTATAACACAACAGGGCATCTGCCCAACAGCTGTCTATAACTACAATGATGATTTATTCAAGAAATTATAAAAATTAACAGTATGCAACCTGTTGTTCTTTTTTACTTGTACATTATTCAATTTTCTGTTCATTTGAACAAACTTGATTTAAGAAGCTTTATCTCAGAATTGAGAAACAAAATCAAGAGGCTGCAAAGTTAAAAAACATGATGTTTTTAACTAAGTGTTAAAAAATATTGATATACAGCCTCTGACAGGTAAATTACTTTACCCTTTCTTAATTCTCACTATTTGCCTGTGGTATTAATTTTGAAGTGAGTTTCTCTTACTGTGTACAGCAGAATACTATAGCATGGTAGACATTACATTTTTTGTAATCCAGAAATTAGTTTAAAAAAAAATTTAAAAAGGTATCAAATAAAAAGAAGAATTAAATAAGAGACATAAAATCACCTAGCATCCTCAATCTATCCACATTCTATTAAATATAGTAGATTAAAACTTGGCTGAAGATTGGCTGTGAAGACATCTCATTTAATAGATGTCTTAGTTATAATTTTCTTTTTTAAGGGAAAACAGAGAACAAAGTAGTCATAACCATAATGTATGGCAAAAGTTTGCCAGAACTGAATGATATTAGTATATAAAGAGAAAGGACAAATAGAGTGAGAAATCAAGTTTGTAAAAAACCTAAACATACCAAAACATTTTGTTGGTGATCTAGGTTGTATTGACCCTGCCTGAGCAGAAGAGCAGAAAAGAGTACTTTAAATGGTTGCCTGTGACTGTCCAACTTTTTTTTTTTTTTTTTTTTTAATGGGTAAGTGTCCTGGTTTTGTCTGGGATAGACTTGGTTTTCTTCTTAGTAGCTGGCATAGTGCTGTGTTTTGGATTTAGTAAGAAAAAAATGTTAGTAACACAATGATTCAGTTGTTCCTAAGCAGTGTTTACCCTGAATCAAGGATGCTTCAGTGTCTCATGCTCTGGTGTTCTGGAGATGCACAAGAAGATAGCATAGTTGGGACAGCTGAAGCAAACAGGCCAAAGGGATGTTCATCCATGGACTTCATGCCCAGTACATAAACTGGGGGTGGTTGGCTGAGAGGGGCTAATCACTGCTGGGGAATGGGATGGGCATCTGTCAATGGGTGTTGAGCAATTGCTTCAGGCATCATTAGTTTCTCTTGGGTTTTGTCCCTTACTCTTCTTCTTTCTTTTTTTTTTCCTTTTTTTATATTTATTATTCTTAGTTGTAGTATTCTTGTACTTCATCCATTTTCTTTGAATTACTTAACTGTTCTCATCTCAACCCATGAGTTTTGCTTTCTTTTCCAATTCCTCTCCTCATCCCACATGTGGTGTGGAGGGCAGTGAGTGGGCAGTTGCATGGTACTGAGTTGCTGACTAGGATTCAACCACAACTGGAACATAAAATTGAGAAATATTAAAACTGTAATGATACTAGAAGATATCAGTATTATCATTGATGTATTTGATAGACTGAGCATATTATTACAGTTGGTTGAGATATGAGTTTAAAGAAGGCATTAAAAGAGATTTAATAACCTATGATATATTTTATTTTAAAACAACTTTTCAATGACTTCAAATAACTAAGAAGTGTTTCAATAGAAAGAAATAGAATACCTGTATATATATTCTTAAATGTTATCAGCTATTTTAAACAGAAACTGAAACACTATTATTACTCCTTTATTTCAAAGACAGATGAAGGTTATACAACTGAAAGCTAAAATAATTTTCCTTTCTATATCAGCATTCCTTTGAAAATCTATCTGAATTCAGAAATGTGCAGACTCTTTGCCTAAATGGCATAACTGGTACATTTTGGAAATAATAATGAGGTTACAGTAAAAAAAGTAGAAGCGGAATAATCCCCAAAATTTATTGTCTGGCCTTTGAATGCTTTCTTTATATTTTGTCAAGAACAAACTTATATGCTCTCGATCTTCAAACAGAACTATTTGCTTTCTTTGGACCTGCAATGCTGTGCTTTGGTACTGTAGTCTCTTTGGTGTCAGAAATAAGTCTTTCAAAATCCTGCCTCCACAGCATGTGCTTTTCCAGGCAGTTTATCATTTCCCACAGTTAATCAATCTTCTAGAAATGATACAGCTATGAACACTCCCCAGGAACTTTATAGGTATGATTTTCACATGTTGAACTTGTTTGCCATTGTTCCTCCTGCCCACTGTGCCTGCTGTGCTGAAGTTATTTCAGTCTTGTCCCTGGGACTCAACAGATGATCTGAAACAACCGAGTAAACTGAACAGCTCAAAAAATTTTATTTCTTGAAGTTCCAGGAAAGATTGGTAGTAGTTTGAAAAAAAATGCTTGCTTTTGATTTTTTCAACAACTTCAACAATTGAACTCAATTCCTTATTTCCAGGCAACACTCTAATTTATTTTTTAAATTATAGTAAAGTGGAGCCTTGGTATTTTACATGAAATAACTTCCTTGCTATATTTGGTTTTACCAGTTATCTTGGAGGCATGTTGATAGAATCCCAGAAAATTAGGGGTTAATTTGTTTGTCTCAATAGCCAGATGGCTGTAAATCCAACCAAGGACAGTTATAGTAGATAACTGTTGGTAATAGATCTGTTGGTATCAATATGCCATGTGAAAAAAAATGGAGTTTTGATTAGAGATGGAGGCCAGGTGGATGTACAGCAGCACTTCTGTGGGACTTCCCTTGTTCTAGTCCACAGGGACACAGAAAAAAAAAAAAAAGGAAAAAAATAAAGACAACACAAGAGCAGGAATGAGGCCAAGAAGCAAGCATGGACTGCAGAGAGGGATGAAGACTACAAAAGACCCCTGAAACCTTCTGACCTCTTTCCAGAATGGACTGAGCACATTAACTAATCTGCATAGAAAGTGAGGAACGTATCTTCAGGGTGAAGAAACCTATTCATAAGAAAGTATCCATCTCCCAGCCCAGGTGGTGCTGGGGTGCTGAGCATCTCATCAGCAGGATCAGTGCTGGCACCAGGACTGGTGATCCTCTCCTTCCTCTCCTTCCTCTCCTTCCTCTCCTTCCTCTCCTTCCTCTCCTTCTTCTCCTTCCTCTCCTTCCTCTCCTTCCTCTCCTAGTAGCTAGGTTTGCCATGAGAGTGAAACGTATTTCACAACCTGTTCAAATCAAACAGTAATGTCTTGGTTTCAATAAGAACCACTCCTTGTCAAGAAGTTAGTGGTAGTGAAACTTGCTTCATCAATTAACTGGCATATCAAAAATGAGGAATATTGTTCAAAATTATTTATTGTTGAGTGCAGGCACCCCAAGTGGTCTTCAATATGAGCTTTGAAAATTAACCTTGAAGATGAATTGTGAACATCTCTTGCAGTATTTTCCACTCTGGCCTCATACAAAAAATAGACACTTAGACATTCCCTTTTCTGTAATTAATATTATCCAAATTTAAGTTCAACTTCAAATGCTTTTTGTAGGAGTACCTCTACTAATTCCATTGTCATTATTTTTATTTCTTTCCTAAACAAGAAGACTGTTATGATTACCATAGCTTTTTGAAGGCAGTTCTACATAAGTAACATGTCAAACAGAAACACATAAAATTACTTATTTTTCTGTTTATTTTTTCCTCAAGGTCTTCCAGTGTAATTATTTTTTAGATAATTTGCTGTTCATGTTTGTAAGTATTTATCACCTTTTAATATCTCAGAGATATTTACAAAATACCTTACTTTAAGGCAATATTTCAATTTAGCTAATATTTGGTGTATTCTTTTCCATATCACTAATGAAAATCTAAACATGTCTAGCACCTGTCTCTACAGCATTCACAGGGAAAATCCATTCAAATCAATTCAGTTGTTGGAAAACTGTAAATGCCAATTTGTGGTATCTTTCAATCTGTAAAGTAAGTTAACATTATTATTATTATAGCAAATATCTTTGTAATATATATCAGCATTATTTCTCAAA
>JANRMJ010000001.1:132101096-132116844 GCA_025584955.1 Alethe diademata
ATAGTGGAAGTTGTAGGAGAGAGAAATTTAAGGCAAGAACAGAAGTGAAGACATCTGACCTTTTGACAATGACAGCTTTGATGAAGGAAGATGTAAGAAGGATTTTGCTGGTAAAAGAGAAAACAAAGGACATTACTAGCATAAGAAGAATAATTAGAAGATTGTGTTTCTAAAGGAGTTTGAGTGAAAAATTTTGTATGAATGTAGTGACCTATAAATACTTGTCAAACTAGTGTAATAAACTGGCAATTTTTTGCTGGCAGAAGCGGAGTTTGTGTCTGTCAATTTTTGCAAAAGATGTCTTATGTGAGGAATTATGGTAGGTGATGGAAGTCCTGGCTGTAGGGCTCCCATGTCTTGCATGACTGCATTTATTTTTCTGAGATCACAAAGAAAATCCTACTTACTACTTTTTTTCTGTATGACAAATATAGGAGAGTTCCACAGGTTTGTGGAGGGGATAATATGTCTTGCTTGCAATTGTTCATTAACCAGTTTTTGTAAGGCGTGCAATTTCTCAACCTTAGGGACTACTGACTTACCCATATCGGTTCACGTGGTTTTTAAGTCAGCTTCAGGGTAGTGCACAAATCAGTGACCCTTACAAGAAGTCTGACCCGATTCTGACTCCCATCTGTGAGTGCATGTCATGGCTCCATAATACCATGGGAGTTCGCAAAAGGAAAGGCTTAATAGTAGTAGTATCTCCCTTATGACCTGCAATTTGTGTAAAATCCCTGTTTTGAAAACTGGTACCAGCCCCCAATTCCCCTCACAGATGTCCACAGGTTCCCTTCCAATCCCAATCATTCTGTGTGATTCTGTGATATTAAATATGTGTGCCCATTCTGAGGATGTTCAGGCCAACCTAACTCTAATTAATATTGTTTTTTTCATATCCTCAGTACCGATATCCATTTATCAGTTTTTCTCCATCTGTTTTTCCTTCTGTATTCCTAAACTGTCTTTTTACAGATTGCTTTTTCTCTAATAAGTAAAAAACATTTAACATGATAATGTATCTGGATGTGGTTCCAGTAAAATGAAAAATAAAATAATACTGGATAGCTCTGGTCTTTATCACCTTGGAAAGCACCGTTGATTTCTTATGTAACGTAATTAAGCATTAATTAGATCCCAAGGCCTCCAAGGTAAACTTGTAGTATTAGTATTTAAATTGCTGCATTAGTTTTGTCCTTTTTATTTTAGCCCTCATTCCTTTGCACATCGAATACTAAAAATTAATGGATTAAAAATATCTTCTTTGTTGGAGTTGTTTGGTTTGGTTTGATTTTGGGTTTTTTGATTGTTTCTTGGTGCTTTTTAAAAAAAATTATTTTATTTTTTCTCCCAAGGGAGTAATGTGAAGAATGTTTATAAAGACTATTTTTAGTGAACAGATATTTTGTTTCATTTTATACATTGCTTTTTATTCTGATTACTTTTGAAGCGGACAAATTTTATTTGTCCTAAATATATGTCCAGTGATGATCCTGATATCTAATCTTGTTGTCTATAAGTGTTGTCTACAGTGAAGGACGAGTGCTAAGGAAATAGGAAATATGACTAAGGACTATGGAAAATGCTTTCCTTCAAGATATGGACAATCCTTCAAATTTCTGGTGGTAAAAAAAAAAAAAATCACACCCTCTTTTATGCATGGACATTTGAACAATCAAGATGATGGCCTAGAAATAAATATGTTGCAGGTTTGATGGCTTGGGTCTTTTTTGTTGGCAGATACTCCTTTAAATTGACAGAAATAGGCCTAATAAGATTTGATATTTAGATGCTGAAACTGGACAAGACTAGGCTTTTAACATGGAGGTAATAAATCATTGTTTAACTGATCTAGGGAAGTGGTGTGTTCTCATAGTTTCAGCCTTTTAAGTCAAGGTTAGACATCATTCTAAAGGGCATTCTGTTGCAAAAGCAAAAATAATATTTCTTAGCTGGGGTTCTTTCATTTGCATTATGAAGAACATTAAAATCAGAGACAAAAATTGGTCTTCTGGTTTTAAAAGCTACTTATCTAAAACTATATGTATATGGGTTAAATTCTAGGCTGTCTGCAGCTGTCAAAATCTGCATATCATTTGAGATATTCATAGTACCTGTTTGGACTCCAGCCTGTGGTCCAGAGACTTCATGAGTTTCTGCAATTCTTATCTACCAGCTCTGTGAGGATGTTTTGGATACCATCAGGCAGCATAAATAGTCTGTTGTTCCAAATACATATGTTTAGGCAAATGAATTTATGTCTCTTTACCAGATTCTGTATCATGATAGCAAGTTATTCAAGTTCACTGAAAATTCTCCTCCTATTACAACATGTCCCAGACTGCATATAAGCATTAAGTATGTATAGGTGAGATGTTGTTTAAGAGTCAGCTCAATGGCAGGACAAAACCAGGAGCCTTACTAAAAGCATCCCCCTTTAAGTATGTTAGAACACTCCTGCTTATTCACCTTCCAGCTTGATATATTTTTGCTTTGCTTGCAACACAAAGACATGATTTTTACAAGGATGAATAAAGGATAGTCCCTCCTTTCCCCTTCAGAATCCCTCCTTGATGGTGTTCAGGATATTTTTCCCATGTTGATCTGGACCCAAAGCCATTAGAAACAAGTAGGTACTAAGAACAAATTTCCAGTGGTCTGGACAGGTGTTATCAGAGCTATCCCCTTAAACAAAGGCAAGATGCTGTGGAGCACTTCGGTCTATCTTTTCTGGTGTTGCTAGAAAATTCTGTGCACTGGAAAACAAAAAGAAAACAAAACAAAACAAAAATATATTTTGATGTTTTGTTTTTGTATTTTTTAGGGGTTTATTACAAAATTAGTTTCTGTGGAATTATTTCTGCTTTTGTAAGAAATGAGAAGTAACTGGGACATACAGCAAGCAGATGCAATAGAGAGAAAACTTTGCAGTAGGCTGTGATTAACCTATAGCCAATTGGTTACTGCAGTTCAACAGCCCTTGGAATGAGAGGAAATATTGTATAAGACTTCTATAGGCTAAGGTGACAATTTGATTATAAAAAGCTGAGGAAAAATTGAACTGAAGGATAAGATAAAGTTTTCTGTGGGATTTAGAGAGTCAGGCATATCACCTGCACCTCATGCAGCTGATAGAAATATTGAGTAATAGAAATTTGAATAGATAAAAATAATATTTAAAGGATATTGTAGGCAAAAAATGGAGGAGCTTGTCAAAGTTAGTCTTGTTAATGTGATCTGGTAAAATATCTGATTAAGCAGTAGAAATGTCAGGGCATAATAAAAAATATGTAAACTATAGGGAATAAAACAGAGAGTATAATGGAACTGATAAAGTGGCCTGATATCTTAGGCCTGATCAAGCAGAAAACGTGGGAGAGACAGACACAGATAAATGCTCCCTGGGCAAGAAGTGACCAAGAAACATGTGAAACTTTGTGATAAGATAATGTTACCAGATGACAGTGATGTCGTGAACAATGTGTAGTCAATGGGAAATTGTTAACTAAAATAGAACTCTATGTAAGTGCCATACAAGTAAAACTCTATGTAAACGTATACTCAATAACACTGGCTTCTGATCCATACTTGGATGTCTCCCTCTCTCCATCACCAATCGTAAGCTTAATAAACTTAATAAGACAAGGAAATGACATGAAACAAAGCAACACATATATACGCATGCTGCATATATGCATATATATGTGCAGCTGATTATTTGGAAATCCAAATACAAGGCTTCTGGTATAGCAAAATGGGCCAAATTCATTTATATTAAAAGACAGAGATGGACAAAGGAAATTAGTCAAAGCCTTGAAAAGGGTCATGTTTAAAAAGAAGAAAAGCATGTGTTTAAATTCCAGACATGAATTTCTCAATAATCAGAATCAGATTGGAAAAGACCAACAAGATGTTGAAGTCCAAACTTCAACCAAATACCATGAAAGTACAGAATTAAGGACTGTTGAAATTGTAATCCATTCTAAACAAACATAATGTCTGTCAGATAGGTGAAATACAGTGCAGCAGAAGCAAGCACAAGAACAGTTACTGGAATGTGCAAGAAGCATTCAGATAGAAGAATATTAAAAATGGTAAGGGGTGGGGCAGATCTAATATTTAGAGACTTTTTTATGCTATAACTTAGCATGTGCACATGCATATGTATAATGATGGTTTGCAGAATGACCGACCACAGCACTTAGAGATATGTTAGAATTGGTCTGGCCTTTTAATCATAGATAAAGGTGAATTAAAATCACTTGTCAGTGTTTTAAATACCATCATGGAAGAAAACATCGAGAGAGAGAACATTTTATTTTCGGGTGTGTATATATTGCCATGGCACCATCCATCTCTGAGTCAGGGTGAAGAGTATTAGGGCAGCAGAGTCAGATGCTAGTAGTGAGAAGTCCCTGGGGTATGTCTACACATTTCTTTCCAATGAATGGATGGTTTGAACAGAATATTGGTCTGAATCCAATGTTTACCTGTCAGTGTACTGTCTGTACTCACCAAGCGAACTTTGTCTCTTGGGGTCTTCTGTGGAAGGGAGTGAATTGTCAACTCATTTAAGAATTGCAAAGAAGTTTTAGGTGCTGACAGCTCAGTTTGAGGATTTGGCAGATATGAACAGTAGGTGATCTGAATCATCTGCTGAGCTTAGGTAACACAATTCTCAATCCTTGCTCCATCTTCTGATGCAAATTTTTTCCAAATAGCCAATTAACTGCAGGAAAGATCTCTTAAAACTAGTAAAAAACAGGAAATATATTAATGTAGGCCACAAATCTAGGCAGATAACAAAAACAAAAACTATGCTTTCTCTTCCATCTATGAAATATGCCAAGTCAGACTCAGTATACACAGTAATGAAGAAGTGAGCTTCAGTAGAGAGGTTATTTATTAAGATAAAGAGATTCCTCATGTTATCCCCATTAATTTCTTTTAGTGTCCTTTTTAATCAATTAAATATAGGAGTACTGAGGAACAAAAACATACATAGGAAAATAAGTATTATGAGAAAGTTAAAATTTTACAGAGCTGTCCATGCTCATACTGTTATGTCATACAGCAAAGAAATATTCTGCTGTAAAGCTTTTGTATTAAGGTAAAGAGTTAAACTTTGGTATTGCAGGTGTAATTATGTTGCATTTAACATGAATTTTTACCTAGCTAATTCAAAGAATTACAAATAATTTGCAACACATAAGAAGGTTAATGCTAAATTTTTGTAGGTAGCTGAATTCTAAGGGCATCTATGATACAAATTCTGTAAACCTGAAGATTAATTAATAGTTATATAATCAGTTGCACATCATATTGATTATTAATCATACTACTATGCATAATATATCACTGTATTTTATAATTTGGATTGCATATATTAAGAATTGAAATCAGATCAGATTTTTCAATTCCAGAATTAAATATTGATATAAGTATGGCAAAGATGGGACACTGTGTTATTTTGCCTTTATGACTGATTTAATCCATGACTGGAGTTAATTTCATAGAAACCAGGTGTTATCTGTTCTTTGCTGTTCAGGATTAGTGTTCCTTTTTGTTAATTTACTGCTCACAATAGTAGGTACTATTTAAAACAAGCAGGTGTCAGAGTCGAATATTTTGTGAGCAGGTTCTTCTAGATATTTGCTGGGAACTTTCTTTTAAGTATTTGTCAGGAAATGTAATGATAGAGCAGTGAGTAATGGGTACAAATTTAAAGAGAGGAAATTAAAGTTAGGTATTAGGCAGAAATAGTTTAATGAGTGTGGTGAGACACTGGAACATTCCCAGAGAAGTTGTGGGTGCCCCAACCACTGCACTTTATAAAGCCAGGTTGGTTAAGGCGTAGTAGGAAATGTACCTGTCCTTGGTAGGAGAGTTGGAACTAGGTGATCTTTAAGATCCATTCCAAAAACATATGATCCTATATTCTGATGAGAGTAAGATTACAAAGTATAAAATAGTGTTTAATAAATTTTACTCTCCTGAGGTTAGATAATGCTATACAGGACTTGGATTTAGATGAATGACATAGCAATGTACTTGTAAAATAATGCAAGTACAAATAACATTTAATGTAGTACAGGAATGGGAATATACAGCTGAATTGGAACACAGATGTGATACCCACCATATATCTGTTGCATGCTCACGGTCATGAGGCTGAGCAACCCAGTTGTCAGGAAGGAATATGTGAGTTGTAACGGGCTTAGTCCTATTTCACTTGTGCTGATTTTGGCCAGGGTAATTTTCTTCATAGTAACTTGTATAGGGGTATTATTTGGATTTGTGATAGAAATGGTGTCGATAATATGGAGGTATTTTTATTATTGCTGAGAAATGACTGACTCTTACACAGAGTCAAGGTCTATTCTGTCTGTCACACCACCTCAGTCCCTGAACACAAGGGACATTCCTTTCTACATGGCATCATGTACAGTATTGAAAGCTGGGGAAAGAAGGAGAGGACATTCAGAGTGATGGCATTTGTCTTCCCAAATCCTCGTTACACTTGTTGGAGCCATGCTTTCCTGTGGATGGCTGAACACGTGCCTGTCATGGGAAGCAGTGAATGAATTCCTTGTTTTGCTTCTCTTGTTTGGCTTCTACTTTACCTATGAAACTGTCTTTATCTCAACCCATGAGTTTTCTCACTTTTCTGATTTTCCCTCCATTTTGACACAGAGAAGAGTGAATGACTGTGGGTGTGGCTAGACCACAACAGCTTTCTTTGAAATTCCTTTTGATCATTGTCCACTTCTTACATTTTGAGTTGCTAAGAGATAAATCTACATTTCCATGCTGATCTCGCTAACGCAGGAATATATTTGCAGTCTTCTGATAAACTCAGGTACAAACAGAACTAGTTGATTCATTTGTCTGATATAACTGCTTGATTTGGTCATCTCATGGAGCTAGTTGATCCACTCATCTGATGAAACCATTTATCTAGAAAAAAACACCATCTTTTGGTCAGCTCTGTGTTAAGTTCATCTTTCCTCCTCAGAGCCACCTTCTATTGTAGACATTCATGTATTGGTCACAGCAGGTTGAAAATATTTACTTGCTGTTCATATTGCTATGTTCTTCTACTTGCTTTATTTTTGTAGTAGAATAACATTACAAAAAGAAGAGTCATTAATGATTGTTCAGTGACAACATATTCCTGCTCTTAGGTGTAATAAATGGGCAAAGAAGAAAAAAAATATAGAGAAAACCTAGCAAGTAGCTGGAAGTGGAGACTAGTTAAAGCTATCCAAGGTTCCAGAAAGTTAATCTAATAGTTTTATAGCAAATCTACACACAGCTTACTACTTAGGAACTGTATTTTTTTTTTTTTGGTAAGCCATCAAACATAAAGGAAAAATGTTACCAGCTACTGTTTTCATTCTACTGCAGAGAAATCACTGTAGTTTCTCCCTATACCTATTTGTCATCCTCTTTTTGAATAGAAGAAATGAGGCACGAGATAGTTAGCTACAGTCAGGTTGTTCTGGTGAGCATGTAAATCATTCTGACAGATTCTTTACATTATTCATTCTAACACAATAAGAAAAGGCAGAAGAGACTCATGGAGAGCAGCAGTCAACTCTACTTTTCATAGAGAAGACACTCATAGCATCACACATGTATGTAGCTTGTAGCACATATGTCCGGACAATTGTTTGTTATTGTGTAGTTTTCCAAAACTATACATAAAATGCTGAGAAGACAAGCTGTTTTATGGAAAAATGTAATTACCTTGAGTAGAGTTTCTGCATGAGGTGTATTTTCTTTCATAGTAAACATAGAAAAGTAGCATCACTTCTTGTAGAGCCACAGGAATAACGGAATTTGTTTAAAAGCCTGTTAGAGTAAGGAAAAATTGCTTAATTCTATTTGATTTGTAGTTCAGATGGTTATGTCTACAGTACCATGTTAACTCGAGTCTTCCTTTTGCACTCCAATCCTCAAAACAACCATGCCAACTAAAAAGACTTCAGTGCATCAGCTCATTTACTAACTCAAAGATGTTATCACCTGAAACTTAGAGATGAAGCAAGGCTACCACAAACTTTAGTTCTGTTCCCAAAATATAGCCCCAAAACCAGGCTTACCTTACCACAGACTTGCCTGGAGTTCATAGCCACAAAAAATTTACTTTTACATTCCTGTATTCTCGGCAGAAAAACTAGGTGCAGGAATGTCAGAAGAGAATCTTATAAGTGGCAGCAAAGGCATGAGATCACTGGAAAAGTGTGTTCATTCTGCTAATATGTAATGTAAATGCAACAGTGGTAAGCCACAAGTGAACCAAGACACATTATTTGGATGAAAATAGCTCAAGCACAAGTGAGCAAGTCATAACCTACATTCAGGAATGGGTACTAACAGCAGCATAGGCTTGTAATAGATCTAGCAGAGTCCAGGAAAGGTTTCTCTGCCTGCAGATACATAGTATGGGACTATGTCTGTTGTAAACAGTTTAATGACTCAAAAGCTAATAGAAAGATGAAGTGAAAGATGGGCAAGTAAAGGCTTAGGACGATTTTATGCTAATGCTTTCCTACTTTTCTAAGTTGTGTAGAAAAGAAAACATAATCCATTATTATCTTCAATTTCCGTCTTCTGGGGATAGAGATTCAAGCAAACACAGTTCAAGTTCCCTTTGTGTTAAGTATTAAAGTAGCTACCGAGATTCTCTTTACCTTTCTTATTTTCTTACTTTTCCTGTTTAGACTGCTACAATTTCAGGACTTAATTGATGTATTAAAAGGTAGAAGCAACAGCAATCCTTCTTCCACTTTAACTTACAAGACTGAGAGAGAGGCAGTCATTTATAGTCCATAAGGTTTTCAACTCTCTATATGAAAAGATGAAACTACTAAAATAAATTCAAATAAATAATTAATGTCTTTTATTATACAATAAATTATTTCAGGATCACTCTTACCTCTGGTACCTTTTCATTACATCCTCTCAGAAGGCTGAGGATGGGCAAGAGGCTGGGAGTGGACATAGCCAAGACAGCTGACCCAAACTGAACAGTGGGGTGGTCCATACTGTGTGATGTTATGCTCAGCCCAGGGTAAGAAGGAGGTGAGTATTTGTGCTCATGGTGTTTGTCTTCCCAGGTAACATGTCTATGTGCTGAGTTAAGTAGCTAGATATCTTCCTAGAAAGTAGAAAGCAGTGAAAGAATTTCTTATTTTGTTTCCAAAAGTAGCTTTTACTTTTCTTATTAAACTTCCTTTATATTGAACCAAGTATCTTTGTGATTATTATTTTTTACTCCATCACCTAGAAGGTGGTAGAAGGATATGAGTGAATAGCAGGATGGGTATTTTGCTGCTGGTTGGGATCAACCCACGACAGCTGCAAATGAACATATAGAACATTATCCACTTACCTTCAATCAAATAAATGGGTGTGTAAATAAGATTTATTGTCTAGAATCTTATTAATTTATGAAAATTTTGTAAAGTGTTCAGTCATTGCATTTCGTATTCTATTTAAAAAAAATAAAAATTCCTAGCGTGAATAAGAAACAGTTTCTCTTGGTTTTACAACAGTATGGACACTATTATGATCTGAGAACTGGGTTTACTGGACGGAAAAAAAAACTCACACTAAACTAAGGTTTAGGTCCTTTTCATAATTACTGAAGCTTAGAGTTATCATTTGAAAGCAGACTTTATTAGAAGTCTGAGTTTTCTCATGTTTGAAGCAGAAACTTCTTCCCAAAATAAGTAATTTCTGTGCTTTATATTTTCATTCTAACAAATCAGCTCTTTTACTTCCCTTGCAATTTCTGTTACAAAGGTTCAATGTCTCCCAGCTTCATTCACTGCATTGGTGAGCAGAACAATTCTGCTCCCTGAAGACAGATGTCCACCATCACTTCCGACGACTTAGAGTACCCAAGACATTGATATGTCTGGCAAATGGTGCAAAGGGCTTGCAGCAGTGTCCAGAGGTGAAGTGGATTTCATGGCATATCTTGCATGGCACTGCACACATATGAATAAATAACTTCAATGAACCCTAGTATTCATTGACATTGTGGAAACATAGACACCAAGGACACATGAGAACATTTATGCGTAGATATCTAAACATAGGAAAGATAACAGGGCTCTCAAGCGCTGTCTCAACTTAAGGGTAATAGAAAATGAGTTAGAAAATTAAGGGCAGGAAGCTGTGGGACTCTTGCTGGCCATCTCCTCAGATAGTATATGGCATATGTCTGTTGCTTAAAAAGTGCAAGACAGCACAGAACTGTTTTGACTTAACTCCTATCATGTTAACAGAATTTTCAAGAGAAGAAAATAGCCACCTAACTGTGGGGTCGGTTAAAATATTTTTGAGGCCAACATCAGGTAAGCATAAGCTAAAAGAGTGTTATATGGTTAACCTTAGCCATCAGTGCAGACACAGACACATGAATTAAAGTAATATTTTTTTCTTTTAAAGACATATATAATTTTGTGGACTACCTGAGAGCTCGTTTACTGGTATAAATTACCGTGTGTTTTTAGAAGCTCCTGAATCAACCTAATTCCCTCACTAAAAGATATTTCTGGCTATAAGAATATCTGTGTTTGTGTATTAAACAGAACAGACCCTTTTCTATTTGCTACAATAGAAAAATACGACCAACATTGATAAGACAACTAAAGTTCTTTCAGTTATTCTTCTACACTGGTACAATTGCAATTAGCATAAGGAACATATATCAGATGCCAGAAGCTATTCAAATGAGGTTTGCTTTTTTTTTCACCGCTCCCAAAAAGTCAATCTATTTTTGAGCCAAATCAGAAGACAAAAAGTTGTTTCTTTCATTATTTTGATTATATACATTCAGAGTTTAAAAATGATGATGATTTTTGGTAGGACAGCTGTCAAGAGGACTTTAGGAATTTTTTTTTTTCAATCAAAATTGTGCTTTTTATGCACATCCAAGAATCAAATTATAAATAATAAATGCCACTATTACATAGACAATGTTGTATCTTTGCACATAGTCTTTGAAAATATTTTTTCTTATTTAGATAACAAAAGGAGGTAAGTTATTGTCCTATTTACAAATGTGATTGATATCTGCCATATTGATTTCGCTTACCTGCTTTTTTAAATTCTGATATTACTCATCAGTGTTTTATATGTCAGAATTAAATATGAAATATAAATTCATATTTTAATAGCACGGGAGTAATTTGTCTCCTGAGCAAAGCCTTGAAAAGCAGAATTATCAACCCATATATTAAGTGCTTACATTAAGTCCTAATCAGAGGAAGATAATTGGTGCTTAGAATTTTGGTGCGGTTTTGGTTTTTTGTTTGCTTCTTCATTTGTTTAGGGGTTTGGGTTAGAGTAATTTTTTACTTTAATTATGATTGACAGTAACTTATGACTGACATCTCAATTTTTGTTAAAAATTTTAATTTTTTTCCCCTTGATATTATAAGTGGCATTGTTCTGGCCTTCTTTGAGGAAGGTGAATGAATATCTGCCTTTTATTTTGATGCTGTCACTATACTCTACACAATAGCTGTGTTTTGCACAATAGCAGCCTAGCCTAGGAATAATCTCTCATTCAGGAATTCAATATTGTTTTTATTTTTTGTTTTCATCCAATTAGTTATTATAAAAAATGCATGCATTCTGGTGAGTAGAACCCAGTTCGGCTCAGTGGATAATTCCGGTCAAATTGAAAGCTAAACACAACCTTCTGGGTAAATATTCTGACAGTTGGATTGCTATGTTACAGATGTGGAGGCAAACCACTAATAATCAATCATGATTCTATGATTTGTTTCAACTGAAATTTCCGTATTTGGTCAATTTTCAGTGAAGAATACTTTGTTCTTCCATCATAACAGAGGATGAAAACTAATATCAAGATACTTGCAGATGATTCTGAGTTGTACTGCATAATATGTAACAGAAGAAAATATGACTATATGTGTTGGTTTAACACAGCCGGGCTTTTTGCTTTATTCCATGGGAGGGAAGCCACAGAGCTGGCTTCTGAGAGAGAAGCTGTTTGAAGCTTCTACTAAGTCCTGCAGAGCCAATCCCTGAAGGCTCTGATGATGGACATATTGGTGGTCCAATTGCAGAAGTTGGTAATGCCTCTGTGAGGACATATTTAAGAAGAAAAAAAAGATGCACAGTTCTTCCTCCCGGAGTGAGGAGGTGGCCCCTTGGGGCCATCTGGGCGTGACCAGTGCTGAGAGCGGCCATGCTGCTGGAGCCATGTGGCCAGCGCAGGGGCCATGTGGCCACCAAGATCTCAGCATGGTTCACAATGGAAGTTGCCTACTCAGCTGCTTTTAACTAGCTGTGCTGCAAACAGAAGGGCAGAGGCAGTGGCAGTGGCTTCTCCTTTTCAGCACCCGGCACAAAAAAAGGCGCTGAATGGAGCCAGTGCCGGGGCAAGGACCACATGACTGGCAGCAAGGGGCATGGCGAGCGATTCCCCAAATATGAGACCCTACAAAATCAAATTCTCCGTGCCGCAAAGTCCTACAGAAATCTTTGAACTGGTGGAGTTTGTTGGCAATGGTACCTATGAGCAGCAGGGTTTTTTCCCTTTTAGTTGGAGAAAAAGGAGGAAGTGAAGACATGTGAAAGGGTCAACATGGTTGACACTAAAGTCAGTGAAATGAAGGAGGGGGAAAAGGTTCTTCAGGTGTTGAAGCTGAGATTCATCTGCATGCCTGATGAAAGCTTCATACAAGAAATAGTCTCCCTGTAATTTATGAGGCTCATAGAGGGATGCAAAAATCCCCTTGCAGCCCTTGGGAATAGGTGCTCATGCTAGAGCTAGTAGATGGTAAAAAAAGCTGTAATCTAGTGGGAGACCCAACAGAGAAAGAAGATCCTTTCTTCCAGAGATAAAGAGGAACCTTGCTTCCAAACTAGAACGGCTTATCCTTGAAAGACTCCACCCCATCAACTAATGGCTCATGCAAAACTATTTTGGGGAGACTGTTGGCCCGTGGGACGGACTCAGTTGCAGCAGGTCTGGGAGGACTGCAGCTTGTGACAATTAGAACCACACTAGAAAATTTCACAGAGAGCTGTCTCCTGTGGGAAGGACCCCATGGCATAGCAGAAGAGACTCCACTCTGTAAGTGAACTGAAGAAAGATTTTTCGAGTGAGAAACTGACCAAAACCTTTCTGCCCTGTCTCCCTGCACTGTCTGTAAGGAGAGAGGGGCTGGGAGAGAAAATGGTGTTTTAAAGGCTTATTTTGTTCCTCATTATCATTCTTTGGCTCTGTTAATAATAAATTTCCTTTATGCTGTGTAAATTTAAACATGTCTTGCTCTTAGAGTATTTTTCTTCTAATCCTCATCTCAGCTCATGAGCCCTTCATTTTCCTCCCTCCTCTGCTCAAATGTAGCAGAGAAGAATGAGTGAATGGTTTTTGTGAGTGCCTGGCTTTGGCCAGTGTCAAACCACAATACTATTACAAAATCCTTAGGCTCAATATTATTTTCATGTTTTGCACAGTGATGACTTCTGTATTAATCTAATAACTAAATGTGTTTCCTTTTTTTATGGGAAAAAAAGCACAAATTATTTTTTTTCATTTAATCTGAACATAGTGAAACAGGTTTCATAAAAGTAGTAAGTTCATAAAAGTCCATAAAACTAATAATCTTCTAATTAAATACTCAAAATGTTTTTCACATTCTAACTTTATAAACAGGGAAACAAAAAACATTTTACATTTTTGCATTTCCTCAATAAAATACAATGATTTGCATTAAATAATTTTTATATTAATAGTGTATGTCAATCTGAAAAAAATGTGCAGGGGAAGGAGGAATTTTAGTAATGTGTTATTATCTTAAAGCATCCTTTGTACTGAGGGGCTGGTGCTGAGCATTTTCTATTTCTGTTCTGGTCCAAAGCAAGTGTAGGGACTCGGCCTTTTCTAGGATCAGATCCAACTTTGTTACTTTATTGAGGCAAGATAAAACTAACATTTGTTTAGTTGTAAATTATTTGTATGCATATGTAATGTACAATATCAGGATTAAAAATACATCTCTATAAAAATTACCTTTCTGAATAACACTAGGTAAATTCTTCCTAATTTTAGGTATTTCATCTGAGGATTAACCAGAAATTGCTAAATCTATTTGCTTTAGATTCTATTTCCAAATCAATCCATTAATATGGGGATATAATTTCTTAGTTAGAGGAAGATGGCAGCACTGAGTATGCTTAGTGGTCAGAAAATTGAGGAAAAACCCTCTTATTCTTGTACTTTAATCTGAAAATCAAGAACAAAAGGATCTATTAAAAAATTAATAGATGCAGTATTACTTTTTTTTTTCATTACAATGTAGGAAAAAAAAGCACATGGAATATATGTCCGATTTACAGGTGTTTGTAATTTTAAAACTGGTCCATGGTTACCATTACTTCTGGTTTTTCTCACTGCAATAAACTTTGTTGGAGCTTTTCAAAGTGAAATGAAGACAGATCATACATTTGAAATAAAGTGAGGGGGCAGAGAGGAAGTTTTGTCCTGAAATGTTGGTACAAAACTGTGTTATAGCATAGTAGTCTTCTGGATAATATTGTGAAAATAAACAACATAATTTTGCTTGGAAGTATGTCATGCAATATATATTCATGCTACTTAATTACAATACTGTGGAATTTAATTTCCAAAAAATCTAAGTCAAAGTGATACAATTTTGATAGGAAAACATATAAGACTGAGAAAACAAATAGTAGTTGGCTAAACTGTCATTTGGTTTTATTAGTAGTCTTGGAATAAATCTTTTAGTTTGGGCCATAAAAACATTTTGTATGGCTCCTGTTGAGTTATGCCTGAAGTTTCATGACATGAAATGATAGATTGAAACAGGGACTGCCTACACTAACAAAATCTGAAGAATGCTTGAGTCAGGTAGGTGTCAATATTTCAAGGATTTATCCAAAATATATATTTTTATGTGTAATATTACCTGAGGACTACATCAGGATGAGTACAGTATTTCATTACGATGGCAGATTGAATGTAAGGTTGTGCAGGGTGACA
Source organism: Alethe diademata (assembly GCA_025584955.1). Taxonomy (NCBI): domain Eukaryota; kingdom Metazoa; phylum Chordata; class Aves; order Passeriformes; family Muscicapidae; genus Alethe; species Alethe diademata. The sequence continues at coordinate 132,116,152 of JANRMJ010000001.1, forward strand.
GAAGTGTATCTAAATATGCCACCAACTTGCACTTCCATGAAATAATATGTTACAAAATCATGTAGAAAGTTTCAAGGAAACATCCATTATGCTATAACAGGTAAAGTATAGCTGTCCTACGTAGCAGTTAATAGTGAAGTCAGAAAGGAGGATTTCATATGTGTGCTCTGCAAGTGAATGCAAGTTTTTAGCATTTTAAGGGGCAGTAAGCAATTGAGCTGAACCATCCACAACTAATGACAGAATATTCAGAGTGGGTCTTACCCCTTTCAATTAATTCTACACAAGCATCTGATATTAGAAAGAATTGGGCTACTTTATGAGCACTGTCTTAATGCTGAACTAAAATTGATAATTCAACATTTTTAAACATTAGTCATTAAAGAGACACCATAATCTGTCAATTGTTTTATTCCTGCATATCACACTGCAAAAAAGATAAGGTTATGAATGCAAATATCAATGTCCTTAAATTTATGTATACACTATATAAGGAAAGATTTTGAGTTACTAATGTAATCTTCAATGATTGTTTGGTTTGTAGTACTGTTGGCATTTACTGTTAAACTCTTCCCTTGCAGAGCCATAGAGACTGCTAAGAAGGAATATACAATTAATGTGCACACAATGAAACATTAAGGTAGAATAGAATAGAATAGAATAGAATAGAATAGAATAGAATAGAATAGAATA
>JANRMJ010000001.1:132119243-132178659 GCA_025584955.1 Alethe diademata
TTCCCTTCTCATGCCTGTTAAGACATCTGAAATAAAGACCAGAGGGAAGGAAATACATTTCTCACTAGTTGCTTTAAAAATTTCCTTTTTTTTTTTTTTTTTTTGGTTTTTCTTTCTTTTTGGCATCTCTGTGGAAATGCATGTAGTGCCATGGAAAAAAAAAATTAGTCCATCAAAAAATTAATAATCTGAAATAGTGATATTTGGTTACTCCTCTTATTGTCGGTTTTGAAGAGTGAATCTAAAATGCACTTGGAGGACTTTCAAAAAATGGTAACTGCTTTTATAATTTTAATCTTGTTTGGCTTCTGACTTTAGGGCAGAAAATACAGATAGAAAAAGGATTAATGGTACAAGTGAAATTTAGGTTAATTATTAGGAAAAAATTTTTCACTTTTAGGGTGGTTAGACACTACAACAGGTTGCCCAGAGATGTTGTGGACACCCCAATCCTGGCAGTGTTCAAAATCAGGTTGGGAGTTGGGACTAGATTATCTTTAAGGTCTATTCCAATCCCTTAACATTCTATGATTTTATGTTTCTAGAAGATTATATGGAATCAACTGACATTCACTCTACTTTTTATTACATTCTTGTTTATTTTCTGCAACATGATAGGAAAGATGATGCAGTATTTAAATCATCCATCATATTAATAAGAATAGGAATTTTACCGTATGTCATAATTCCAGTTGTAATATTTTAAGATAAAATGAAAAAACACTCAATGAAATGTGAATGGATTTTGCCCTCCTTTATATTTCACCAATTTTCTTAAAGTTAGAAGCTCAAAAACCAGCTTTTACTTTCAAATGTGTGGCATTTTTTATTGTGAGTCTTCATGCTTTGATGCCTATATATGCAATAGTCATCTTTGTCTTCTTTCTAAAAAGCATGATGATTCCACTCATTTTATAAAGGACATAGGTGTACACAGGCACTTAGAGCTATCCCCCTTTGCTCAGGAGTTTCAAAAGTGAAGATTGGTGTATTCCATAAAAATAATTTATTTAGGCTTTTTCCTATTATATATCCTATACTTGCAACAATAGGTGACATTTGTGATTAATGGGATTTGACGTGACCTGTCTCACTTAGAAATTTCAAAAGAAATGCTGCTCAATATTAGTCTATCAGAAATGACACACATATCATCATGTGATTAGCTTTTCAGACATGGCCCAGGAATAGCCTCATTTCCTTGGGCATAAAAACACTGACACTGAGGAAATAAGGATGATGCCTGTCATGTTCTCCTTTTCTCCATTGAAACTCTTCCAAAAAGCCTCTAGGGTTTTACTCTTCTCTTCCAAGAGACTACAAAGGAATATTTGTTCAACACTTTTCTATGAAAGATGTACTATTAGTTGAACTGAGATCACCTTTGAAAAATATGTTTTTGATATTACTAACAAATTTTGATTGTGAGGGATTCTTACAAAACTGAAGGGGAAAATAGAGATATATGCTTGTATATGCACACAAATGTTCACACAGTTTTCTTTAATTTATATAATTACACACTGTTCTGGATACCCAATATAACAGTTAACTATTGTAATTATTTAGTTTATTTTCTAACGGTTTTAATTGGTACCATGAGAGTTAATAATAACTAGAGAAAGGAGATCAAATATTAAAATGTCAATATTTTTCATTGTGATATAAGAAATGTATTAGTAAATAATTTTTAGGTATTATATAGTATATAGACATATATAAGCAAAAATATGCTTTTATTTTATATGCACACGCAGGGACTCACACATGTTTTAATGCAATTTTTTTTTTTTTCTGGAGAACACAAGGGAATAAAAAAGTTTGTGAGACCAAGAATGCTTTTTGCCTATGGTAACAGCTTTAGCAATCATTATTTTCAACCACTCACATGTTTAGACAGCAAAAAGCACGAGAAGTGTGCAAATGCCTTCCAAGATGGTATCTGACATTGAGTAGAATAGTGGTACTTTTTGTGCTTTTGGGTTTTACGGCAAAAGATATGAGGGATTGTAAGAAAGATCATCTATAAATTGTTTCTGACTTTTAGTTCAGAATCAATATTAGGCAATGGCAGTCATTTTCATATAATTATATGTGTTGAACCTCTTTTCAAGGGGTAATATGATTTAAAATGCTTTTCACCTTGGCAATAACTGTTGTACTTTGTAGTGTTTTACACAATGACAGCAGGACTTAAATTTGGGAAGAAGGTCAACTCTTCAGACAGTGATGCCTTGGGGAAACCAGAAATTGTTCCACTTCTCAGTCTGTGAAGCTACTGGCATGCCAAATAGTCACAAAGCACTTCAGTGCCTTAGGCTATTTCAATGTCAGAGCTTCTTCATTCTTATTAAAATACATGTACACTGCTTAATAAAAAATAGCCTTTTAAGAAAAGTATATTATTGTGTACGAGAAATCCCAATTGTTCCTCTAAAAGCTACTTACATACAGCACCATTTACTAAAACAGATTTCTAAGGAAATCCAACATACTTAAATTTGAAGAAAATGTGATAAGAGATGAATAATGAACTCACTTTAGCTGTTCTCACAAAATGAAAAAGCATGAAGGCTGTCATTGTCCTTGGAAGTAAAAAGTCTGAAGATTGGTATCACTTCCCAAAGTCCACCAATAAATTATTGTATCTTGGAACTGAAATAAATATATATATACTAATAGACTCCAGCTATTTTATGAGAGTTTCAGAAGAAGAGTAATGGTTTTAGAATTGAAACTGAAAAGCAAAACTTAAAATTGAGAGGAGAAAAAGCAAAAAACACAAAACAAACCAACCAATATTTTGTTTGTCTTACTCTTCCCTTTTTTTTTCCTTTTCTGTGTTGTAAACAAAAGAAAATAATGTATCCTCGTTAACCAGTGTTTATCAAACTTACATTACTGTCCATCTGTTCACAGCTCTTTAACAATATTTTTAGAAAACACTTTTTTTAAAGGAGGCAAATATTAAACACTTGCAGTTATTCTAATGTTAGATAATGGAGAAAAAAAACTTTGCAAAGCCAAATTTGACTCTCTAATCTGAGTCTAGTTTTGAAAAAAAAGCATATATGGAACAGGCTTGAATGGTCTTACAGTAAGGAAGTCTAAGTTATTCTGAACGTATTGGCAATCATCTATTATTTATTGAGTTTTGGGGAAAAACGACATGAAGTCTTCTCATGTGCAAGAGGGTAAGGTGAGAAAATATAGTAAAGATACAATCAGTTGAGATTGCATGAAGGAAATTAACCAAATAGCAGGAAAAGTTCATTTAAAAGAAAGATTCATAAAAATACCATAGGAAGTTCTATGATGGGTTTTCCCATCATTAGCCCCTAAGATTAAATCAATAGTGCGGTAAAATTGTGTATTATATGTATTTGCTTTAATATTTATGAAAAATCTAAGTCAAAGGGCATGAACAAGCAAAAAACAAAATTATTAGGATATACATGCTGATGTCATTTGTAACATTCTGCCTACCTTGGTCAGAGGGGTAGTTCTTACCTTGTGGGATAACAAAATCTGTAAATAAAAAAAAAGAAAAGATTTTCTAACCATTGAAGTGTTCAAGTAGATTGAGAAACAATGTGATTTCAGAGAGAAAACTGCTACAAATTGTTACCATTTTTGTAATTATTGTTGACTGTCGAAAATGTAGATCAATGTCTAAAAACAATCAGGCAGAAGAAAAGCATAAAAACTCTACAGGTATTTTAACTTATCCTAACAAAGTAAATATGTATAACTGGTGCAAAATGGTGCTTTATGTTTAAACAGCTAAACATTTGTAAGAATAATAAATTTGACAGATAATAAATAATACCTGATTATTTATATGGTATTGTTTATTATTTAGGGTCATGTGACAGAAACCCCAGGTTTCTGTCACATGACGTTAAAACTAATGAACTTCACTTTCTTTGTGTTTTTCATAGGTTTGCTTAATTTGAAACTTGAAGTCAAATAAACAAATGTAGTATTATGCAGCCTGACCAACCTAGTGGCCTTCTATGATTGGATGACTACATCAGTGGACAACATACAACAGAGAAAAAAAAAAAAATCTTTGTTCAAAAATCTTATTGCAGTTTTCCTGTTAGTAGCTTAAACCAATGTGGCCTGAACCTTGGACTGTAGTCCAGTTTTAACTCAAAGCACCACATTGCAAATGTAATTCTGCATTTCTAATTCACAGACTTTATGTTTATTACATACTTGGTTTAAAGACATCAGACTTACGAAAAGTCCAATCTGCCACTGAGACCTCTTGAATACATTACTTCTAAACAGAGGTCCAACACTATCACCCAGAGTGTTATGGACATGCTGTGACATGCAGCTGCTTCCAACGTGGGGAAAGTGAGTACAAGTTAATTGAATACCAAATTGGCACAGCAAGTAAGGACACAACTCACACCTTAGGTCATAATAAATGGAGGAGAATTATGCATCCTATAGCAAATGCTGTTTTTGTGAAATATTGAAAAAACAAGCTTATACTTTACAATTTTAATGTAAGTACTCTAACATTGGCTGTTTTCAGTTGTGATTTTGGGAAATGCCTTTTTATTTATGCATTTTATGCCAGGCTGGGTTCATTTAAGTTAATTTGTTCCTGCATGTAAGCCCCAAGAATATACATTGCTTTAAGTAGAATTTAGACAGATTGAACGATTTCCTAAAGAATTCCTTCAGTTTTTTATGCAAACTTACTGATTTTCTGTAACCAAACTTTGCTTTCAAAATGGGTTATCAGACTAGTTTTTTTACATAGTAAATGTCTATATTTTTCTAGGCCTTTTCACTTTTTAAACACTTTTCCATTAGAAAAAAAGATTGTGTAGATTTCAGTCAAAACATATAAGCTTGTAAAATTATTTCAATTCTATTTTTAAATTATTTAGGAAGCATTATCTGTTACTGAAGTCTCACAAAATTTGAAGTCTATTTTTACAATTAGTTTGGTTCTTAGACCAAAAAATCAACGTGCTTCATTAATGATAATTAATGTTTACTAAAAATATGTTCTTTCAACTGCCTAGGGTTGCTGAAGTTAATATATTGTAACATTTCCCTCTTCTCTGACTTTTAATAGAGGAATACTGTTCATAAACTATTCATCTGAATTATTCTCAATTTCAAATGAAGCTGTAGTCTCACTAAAAGATGGAAACTGTAATTGGCTTGAAGTGGTTCTTCATGTAATACTTGTGTCTACAAAAACAAGATAATTAGAAGCAAAGATTTTCGTACATTAAAGCTGAAGTGAGAGCTAGGAACGAATTTTCAGTTTATTTTCCTGTTGATGGAGAGAGCAACATGAAGTGTTGAACATAATGACGTGCAGTATGCTGTAATGGGCAGGGAAGGAAGGTGACTGCCTGTGGGACAAGACTTCAGCATCCTCCAAAACTTAGTCAGAGTTTTTCATCCTTCCTGCATCTCCTTCATAAACTGCAGAAAGATTTAAGCAAGTTTATGTCCTCAATTTTCTAGGACCTAAGTTTTTGCTTCTTTGACATAAATGTGCATGCTTGGGTAAGGAGTGCATCATAGAATGTTTTGCCCAGTAGAGCAGTAGGTAGCACAGAAGCTAGCATATTTGCTGTTAAAAAGACAAATATTTCTAATTATTTCCAAAATTTTGTAAAAAGAAATAATATTTCTGAAGTTTTTCAGTGTTAGGAATTACATTCATGCTCCGTGTATTCTTCAAAGCCTGATAGAACTTGTGAGACTTTTGTCAGAATATGTAAAGCTATTTTTTTTCTTGTCTTCTTTATTACTCCTTGCTTTTGTTCTGAACACTTCTCAATCCTATATATTGAGATATTTTCATAGAAAATACATGTTAATAGGCCCTCTACACAGAAAACATGTCTTCTGCAATATTTTTGTAGTCTCACTTCAATTCTCCAAACTGAATTTTAATGAATTATAATTGTTCATTTTTCTATTGACTTTCCATATTGTTATGTTTTACACTTGTACTGATATAGTTCAGAATATTTATTGCTTGAAAACTAATTATAATCCTGTCCATGATATTTAAATAAAGAAGTCTTTAATTTCTTCTTGTTATATTTGCTAATTGACTGGACACAAAGATTACTGCTCTTATGAGCACAAACCTACTGCTCTTTTTGTTTTAGATGAGAAAGGATCACAACTGTTGTTACTTTAAGGACTAGGTACAGCTTAAAAGAATGATGACATCTTCTGGTATTGGAAGTGTTGCAATCTTCTTTGCATGAGCTGCATTGCTCCAACACCATATCAACAGCTGAAAATATAATGATCTTCGGAAGTTGTTCCTGGTTGCATGTTTAGTATTGGATTTCCCTACTCTGCTGTAGAAACAAATACCATGCTGATGAAGCAATTTTGCATTAAGTTTAATTTGAAATAAAAATGTAACAAACCCAGGTTCACAGGTGTATTGCAGAGTGTAACTATAATTCCTATCGGTATTACCATAATGGGCCATAACTTCTGTACTCAGTTTTCCAGGCCTCAGAACAATGCCTAAGAGTTAGGCTCTGTTATGCTATGAACTACCTGCAGTCATGTTATAATTGGTTTAGCTGTGACAACACTTTGTCCAAATGACTGTCTATGGCTAATTTGTTTTACTTTTGTTTGTCTTTGTGTGGTACAACCATCATTTTAGATAAAAAGCAGTGTCAAGCACTTCACGTAGAGTGGGATAATTTAAATTCTAACATACTGACGCAGTGTAGAAAAATACAGGCCTGGTACAATATCAGAGTCTTTTAGAAGTCAAGACACAAAACACAGCTTTGAGAATTCAGCCATGGTCATTAATACAATGCTGACATGGAGCTAGACAAAATGGGGTTTAGGCATAACAAAAAAAACATATGTAAGAGACACAATATTTAGTGAACTTGAAGATAAAGTGGAGCTGCAGAATAATAAAGAAAGAGCAAAGGTACAAAAATACATTAACCAACATGACCTCAAGTATATCCCACACCAAGAAAAAAGAACCATGACTATGGACATCATTTTCCTTCCAGTGATAGATTCTGGATGCTTGCTGTGATTCCCTCATTACCACCACAATGATGTCACTGGCTTGGACAGATATACTGTTCATTGGAAAAATACTGGCTGTATGGTTGACCCAAAGGAGTGATTGTGAATTGATTTAGATTCAGCAGGTGGTTGTATTTGGGCCAGTTTAATATCTTTATCAATGACCTGGAAGAGGGGATTGAGTGCACACTCAGCCAGTCTGCAGACAACAGCAAATGGGGCAGGATTATTGATCTGCTGGGTGGTAGCAAGGCTCTGCAGAGTGATTTGGAGAGGCTGGATTGAAGGGCTGAGTACAACTGTATAATGTTCAACACAGCAAAGTGCCGGGTGCTGAAAACTTTGACCCCATCTAAGTGCAGATGCTGAAGCATGTCCAAAGAAGGTCAACAAGGATAGTGAAGCAGTCTAATGAAGGTTGGCTGAGATAGCTGAGAGTGTTTGGCCTGGAGAAAATGAGTTTGAGAGGAGACCTTATGACTCTCTATTACTACTTGAGAAGAGATTGTAGTAAGGAGGGTCTTGATCTTTTCTCCCAGACAACAAGCAGTAGGACAGGATAGGATATTAGGAAAAAGTTTTTTACAGAAAGAGTGATCAAGTACTGGAACGGTCTGCCCAGGGAGATGGTGGAGTTGCCATTCCTGGATATGTTTAAAAAAAGACTGGATGTGGCACTCAGTGCGATGGTTTAGTTGAGATGTTAGGGTATGGGTTGGACTCAAAGTCTCTTCCAACCTAGTGATTCTGTCACAAGAATAAATGGTCTCTAGTTGTGCCAGGGGAGATTTTGATTGGATACTAGAAAAAGAATTGTTCATGGAAAGAGTTTTTAAGAATTAGAACACACATCGAAAGGAGGTAGCTGAGTCGCCAAGTAGGCAAGTCACCGTACTTGGAGGTATTTAAAAATGTGGCACTTAGGGACATGGTTAGTGGTGAATTTGGCAGTGTTAGGTTTACGATTGCGATGCTTTGAGAGGCTACCTAGAACAAAGGCTAGACAGGGTTAAAGGAATAAAGTAGGTATTTATTAAAAAGGCTTTCAAAGGATACACCTTGGCTTGATGCTGTGGCTGCAGAAAGGTATTATGAAATTTGCTCTGAAACAGTTTAGTATTGGGAAATGCAGTTTCTCGGAGACCTAGGAAACCCCACTCTGGGGCTCTAAACTCTTTCAGTTTAAAACTGCTGACCCTTGTTCTGTCACTGCAGGCCTTGATGAAAGTCTTTGTCCATTTTCCTTGCAAGCCTATTCCACATATTAAAGAGCTATTATAAGGTCATCTTAGAGTGTTCTCTGGGCTGAGCAACCCCAACCCTCTCATTCTTTTATCATAGGAGACATGTTCAAGTCCTCTTACCATTTCTGTGGCCTTTCCCTGTAAAGGCCACACCAACAGATCTTTGTTGTGCTGGGAGCCCCAGATTTGAATGCAGTACCCCTGATGGGGTCCCATGAAAGCAGAGCAGATGGAAAGGATTATCTCACTTAACCTGCTGGCCATGCCACTTTCAATGCAGCCCAGTTTTCGTGGCTGCAGCACACATTGCTGGCCCATATCCAATTTTATATCCAATACCCATTGTTCAGTGATGAAGGATGTTGAGAGCATAATGCTTGTGGTAGTGTCTTTCTTTGTCATAAAGTTATCTTGTTTTGACAAAAACAAATAAACAACAAAGTTTATCTCATGTTTTACTATTGGTGCTTACCTGACATTCTACAGTAATATATCATCAATTCACTGGTCCACTGGTAATGTATGAAAGATAATGTGCAATCAACACACCATGACTTTGATGATAACTTCACGATAATGAATTACCAGGGCAAAGCCAGCAGGTGCATACTAATTACTGATCGTAACACTGTAGTGTGAATTTCATTGCTGTTTTTACAAGCAAGCAACTTGCTGAGGTTGATCAGCCTCTACTTCTGGTAGAAGGGTAGCTCTACCAGGTGTCAAAATGTGATCTAAAACTCTACTGTTACTGCACTTGTACTTTCAAAATCTTGTTGTTGACACAGAGACCCACAAGCAATTCTGCCTTAATTTTTTTTTCATGCAGCAAAAAACCATTAATTCGTCTTTTGTGTTTGCTCATTCAAGTGTTAGATCTGTATTTCAAAACTGAAACTCATTCTCAGTGCAGATTTTCATAGGAATTTGTGGCAGATGATATAACTAGGGCTAGCAGCCATAAACTGGCTTGGGAAGTTCAGACTGTACATTTAAAGAATGTAAACAGAAAGAAAACCTGGAGAGTAATGCAGAAACAGACTGCTCAGAGATTATGCAGTTTCTCTCACTAGAGGTATTTTACAAGTTGCCTAGAAGAAAACAAGGTTGAATGACCTAGCACTCAGATCAACTCCTCCAATGCCCAACCAGCTGTTCATAGAATCACAGAATAAGCTGAGTTGGAGGGCACCCAGCAAGGATCATTGAGTCCAATTCCCAGCTTTTCTATTATTCTGTATGACTGTGAATAAATACTTTGCAAAGTCCTTATCCATGCATGTATATTTTCTCCAATAATTACAGAAATTCCTTTCTACAACCACTTAGCATTTACTATGAATACTCTATGAGAATATCAGTAAGATTATCAATTGCCAATTTGTTCATTCGAGATAAGTAGAGAATTAGATATTTCTTTTGTCTTAAAGTGAAATATAAATTGTCTCTGCCTTCACTAATTCATCATATAAATACTATTGTCTAACAAATATAAATCTGTATAAAATAAAATCATTGAGGTGATATTTTATAAGAAACTGAATAAACCAGTAAGCCTTCAAAGCAAGTAAATAATTAAGGTCAAAAGAGCTTTTCAAACAATTTTATTTAAAAAAAAAGTCAAAAGGCATTTCAAACCTGCACATTCTATATCAGAACATAAAGAGAATACTAAAAACAGTAATTATAACTAAATGATCATGACAGCTTCATAAAATAGTAAGAGCTGGTTTCCTGAATTTGGGGAACACAATCTTAATAAATGTATTTCTAAAAGAAATACAGAGTTCTCTCCAGGGCTTTGGAGATGAAAACTTGGGGTTTTTTTCTACAATCATACCACAGATATATTATAAATCTTGGAGACAAAAAAAAAAAAGAAAATAAAAATCCCCACACATGCACCAAAACAAAACAAAATAAATTTAATTCTCTTGGATAAACAATGATTTTGTATCCCATTTCAGGTGCCAAGATATCCCCATTCTCATGAGAGGAAATACTATAGACGAAATTCTGTGATATAACAGGGCTCTGGATTCCACTTTATTCAAGTCATTTCCTGATTCCATTCTGCTAGTGAGCTGTTGAGCACTGCCTTCTGTACACTCCACCAGATTTTTGTGGCTATTTTATTGGACTTCTATCTAGTCAGTATTAACAGGAACCGAAACAATTTAGTACAGGGTAAATTATGCTCCAGCTTTTGAGTTGGAGAGAAAGAAAAATAAGAAATAGTTTTCTCAAATACCATCAGTAGTCCATTAGAAGGCTGCCAAGTCTTTATTATGCACTAAAATCTTATGCTGTATTTTCCTCTTTTTAAAAAACTTGTTTGTTTGTTTTTTAGAATTAAGACCTCAGTCACATCCCAGACTCTCATTTTATTTTATCCCAAAGTCTGTTTTCCTGTAATGAAATGCAGGATCTTTTATCTGCTGCTGTTTCAAGAATTCTGCTTTTCCACTGTATCTATAAATAGTAATTAAGGATAGCAGGTCATATATGGAAAGCAGGTGTATAAGACAAACAAGTCTGGCATCTGAAGAAACATTCATTAGGGACAAGTACTCCCTCTTAAGACATTCTGCCTCATTAAGGGATAATCATGAATGCATCAATAAGGTGACATAACTGATTACTTGTGCATCTGTCTCAATAATTTTTGTGCTGCTTAGTTCTGCCAGCAGTGGCAAGCAGGAACAAATTGCCACTGCATTATAATGTTAGACTGATATTAGTGGAGTCACAACTGGTGATTTCAACTTGATTTTAATGGTAAGATCTTATAAAGTTGTCTTATGCAGATGTGGTTGAACTTGATGCACGGATGATTGCTGCTGACACAAAAATGTCTATAAAGGTCATTAACAGACTAAAATTTGATTTCTATTGAAGAACATCATTACAATTTGCATGATTAATACTAAAGAGTTGCTGTTGTATAAGCAGAAGTTTCTAAAAACAGCGTCTGCTAAGCGTTGCTTAGCAATACTTATGTATATTTTAGATGCAAGAATATGTGCTGGGACAAAGTTAAAGGCTATGGTTTTTAAAAAAAGAAATAATTAAGTTCAGACATGTTGAACTTGAATTTAATTTTAAAGTACATAGACACTATGTTCAATGTGAAAAAAAATTGTGGTTGTTTGTTAGTGTGACAAGTGATTTCAAGTTGCATGTAAGTGAAAGGGAAGGGAAGAAAAGGCAGCAAGAGTCTATTTGCTTCGAATTACATATAAGTGGAAAGAACAACAGTAAAAATTTCCTCAAAAATATCAGTTTTTTCATTGCCTTCCATAGGTTCAAGAAAAACAAAAGATGGCATAAGACCTCTTGGGCATCCGTTAATCACTAGAATTTTATATGATGAAAACCAGGTGCCACAAGATGATCAGAGTCCACTTTCATTTTAAAGATGGGCCTAAGATTATGAGGATGACTTGCCTAATTGTTTTGTTTGTTTGTTTTTGAATTGTTTTCCATCATGGAATTGTTGGCCCAGTTCTGTAAGTGTAAAACTAGTGCCTGTGCATACAGAAACAGAAATCCAAATCTCACTTGATTTTCTTTCTCAGCTTATATCCCAGAAGTAGCAAAAGGCATATTAGCTCCCTGTATTAGGTGTTTTTTTCTGCTTTGTCACTCAGGGATTGGAGACAACTACAAAAATTCTGTGACTTTTTCTGGCTGCTGTTACAGGCTTGCTGCAAATTTTTGGGCAGGGATAGATAGGCTCCAAGCCTTTCAGAGAGGTAAGCATTTAAATCCAATCAGCTTTATGGCTTAAAAAAGGTGTTGTTCTTTGGAGAAACCATTAAAACTTACTGCTTTGTATTTGAAATTCTTTGCTTTAAGAAGAAAAAAAGATCACATTTGAAGAAAACACATGTAGGGCTGAGTTACTTGGTTCTATTTATTATATTTTATAAATTTTAATTATCAAAAATATTATGAATAACAATAAGGTTGACCATAATTTGGGGGTACTCTATATTTTGAAAACAGAATCTGGATTTCACATGACTTCAAAGTGAGGCCTTTAAATTTGAAGCCATCACATTTTACTTTTATTATGATAGTACTTTCAGGGTTAACTGTTCTTTGAGTATGAAAAAAGACCTCTATATAATGATCTTGGATTGCTAAGACAGGTCTGTTGGTTATAAGCTGCAGCCTTTACAGTCATGAATATTGTACTGGGTAACATTCAAAATACCTATTAAAATGCATTCTGTAATTCAAAGAATTAGTGGTCTTGCTAGGACACTTGTTTTCTGGAAGTTGAGAAAATAATTAGAAGCAGGAGAAAAAAATCTAAAAGCCTAAGGCCTGAAGGTTTATTTCAAAGGATCTGGTTTGCCTGATTTTTCCTGGACTCTTGTCTAATTTACATACCACATCTCTAAGATTTAACATAGGTTATTCAAAATTTTAAGAAAACTTATTCTTTCTTGTTCCTCAAGTGAACTATCCTTCACAATTGTCATGTTATTTCACTGTATTATAGAACTTCCCATCAAAAGTTTTGATTATAATCTAGATTCTATACTTATCAGAGACTCACCTTAAAACAGTCCTCAGATTTCTGTCATACAGAGCATAAGTGAGTGAAAGGGGTTATTACACAATACTCTTCCATTACAGACAGCTCAGTGAGGGATTGGGAAATATCCAGCTGCTAATGTGTTTTAAATTACATGCCCTTATATTGTGTGCTTTCTAATATTGGGAAAATTGGTGCCCTCTCTCTTATACTCAGATAAAAGGAATTTATTTAATCTCACATAAGGCACTTTAGTTGTTCAGAACATAATCAGGAATATCAATTTTCTAATCAAATAAAGAAGAAAAAATAAAGGGTTTCATTTTGTAGTATAGCAGAAGCATAAAATCCAGATATAGGTGTTTTAGACAATACAGACAAAGACATTTCAGCTAATTTATACTGGGTTCCTTCAGTGTTGTAACTCCTCTTGAGTTCCCTTGTTAAGTGTGCCAACAGAGTGTTACCTCAAGTCCTTTCTCCAGAAGTACTACTAGGCTGTAGCATGTTTTTTTTTCTCCATAAATCTATCTCTCTGGCACAGTATTTGAGCTCTTCTGTCTGCCTATTCCCTTTCCATAGTTTCAAATTATTTATATCAACTTCCATGTTGCTAAATTCTCCACAACTCAACTTTATATGTCCCATTATACCTAAAAAATATAAAAATCAACAGAGTGGAAAGTCTTAAGGTGTAAGGAGCCCAGGGAGCTGAGGTCTTTTTCATGGAAGGCAAGTAATGGAAGAAGCAGGAGTGATCTCAGTCACACATGGAGCTGAGGTGTTTGAGCATGCACCAGAACCCAATAGCTATGACACATTCACTGGTGTCATGGGGTAAATAGGTAGCTAAATAATTCCAGTGGTATCTTTGGAATGAATTAGAATACAGTAGAAGGAAACATGATGCTTTCACATGAAAAAGTAAGTGGAAAATTTGCCAGGATTAGATGAAATTGTGAGGGACAAAAATAGGTAGGTATTAAAGAATTTTCTTCACTCTATGCTGAAGGTATCTCAGGCTTTAGGTCCAATAAGGTAATTTATTTGAGTAATACAGCAGTAGAAACACTCAAGCTGGGTCCCTCTAGAAATGGATAGTGAACAAAGAAATCCCTGTGCAATTCTACCTACCAATCTAAATTCCCACCTCTCTCGTTACAGTTCCAACCAATATTAATGTCTGAGGTCTTCCCATTGCTCATTGGATCCCTTCATTGTCTCTGGGCATTTAGGGCTGCAGCTTCTGCTGATGAGTGTAGCAATCTTCCTTGCTTCCTTATCTTCCAGCTCCAACCAGCTCTGAGCCTCCTTTTAGTTAACTAGTTCAGCATATCACATCTTGCAGACTAAGGTTTCAGATCACCTAAATACTTATGCTAAGTTAGGATAAGGGATTAATATCCTTTATTTTGCTACTGAGGGATTCAGGCAAGTAGGGAGACTGGACAGTGGTTAGAGACCTACTTGCATGACACCTTTAAATGTAGCCACAAAATTACAGAACTGCTGCTGCCTCTCAAACCATTCACAAATAACTTGAAATCACCAAAATGATGTCTGTGTCATGACATAATATGCTGTATGCTGAAAATATAAGAACATATATTTGTACACAAAAGGAGAATAAAGAAACACACAAGAAGATGGGAGGGGTGTTTATGCCTAAACATAATTTACAGCTTCAATTGGTTCTCCATCTTTGCACTTTTAAATACCTATGGATGTGGATTAATTATTGTCATGTGCATTACTGAATGGGACTTTTGATGCTATTAATGTTTTGGTTTGTTATCGACTGACAAGCAGGTTATAAATTAGTTGACAAATATGGGCATTACTTGGCAATACAAGAATTTTTATCACATTTTAAAGATAGGTCAAATAGGCTTTGAGTAAAAAATCAGAAAAGTTCAATCTATTCAACCTATTCAGTAAATCTAAGAGAAAACTAACGGGTGAGGCCATGATCACAAGCTGTAAAAGCCTACAGAAGGAATAAAGATAGCAATAGCAAGCTCTTCATGCTAGATCACAAGCGTATAATATGATCCTATCACTTCAACCTAAGCAAGATAAATTCAGACTTGGCACATAGATTCAACTGCATTTTCCAAGCCATTGCAATAATATCTCAAAAATTCTGCTGCCTTCTCTCTTGCTGGGAACATTTATATCAAGAGCATTTAACTAAAGCATGCTTTAGTTTAGCACCAGCTGCAGGACTGACAAATTATATCAGGAATTTCATTAGGCCCCCATTAAGTCAGAGATCAAACTGCAAGATTATAGCAGTTGCTTCAAGTCTAGAGTTTATGAAGGATGTGACAAGAAAAAGAAGTGCCTGCTTCCAAGCAGCATTCCACACCACTCAAGAGCACTGAACCTACCGTTAGCCTTTAATAAGATTAGGATTTGTATATACTGCTCAAAGTCTCCCAGTGACATGTATATTAATATACGCTGAAAAAAATAAAACCTCTTTCTTTAATGCCTGTTCCTTCTGTTCAGTACAAGAGCCTTTCCACAGGTGATTTAATCTTCTATAGTGACAAAATTTTTCACCAATCAATACTTATTTAGCATTAGTGCTTGTTGCTTTACTTTTATTAATTCAGTGTACTGATTTTAGACAATATGCTGGGTATAATATTTTTAATTGTATCTTTCTTACATTTAAATATATATTTAAATATAGTTAAGGTCTAAGGGATAAATGTCTGTATCTTCAGATTAATTATTCCTTGGCAATTATTTAATTATTACTAACTTATATATGACATAATGAAATGCATTTAATTTCTATTGCAAAAGGATTTCATAAACTGCATACTTCCAGGTTAATCTTTTGCCTGTACCACTCTGCATCTGGCTTGAGGAGCCTCTTCCAGGCTTCTCAGTTTGAAAGTCTCACATCCTAAGACAGGAGATGTTCTGAAACAGAAATAGAGCTTTGCTTTCTACTTAAATACCCTAAAATTAGATATTGTCAAGGAACCAAAATGTCTGAGTACTTCCAGCATGAAGATTAACCAACTATCAATAATCACATGAATTGCTTCTTGTTCTTTCACTTGCAAGCGAATTACTCTGTCAAGCAGGTATTTATGACATCAGTTCCAGCTCTGTTATGTTGTTTTTTCCTGGAAGAGATCCAGGTGTAATTCAGAAACAATAGTGTGTCTTTAATCTACAAGAAAAATTATGCCATCATTCAGGAGAGGCTAACCTTGCTTCTTAATTAAGGTAAGAATTAGTGATCTTGTAGAGAGTGGTAGCCTGTATCTTTCAATGCTAACATTAATTGTACAGCAGCTCACTAATGGAGGAGCTCAGAACAGAAACATAATTCCATGTCCTCTCTCCTCCCTTCTTTTGACCAGGTTCTACTGCCTTCTTTCTTGTACCCTCCTTCTGAAAAAGCTTTTCTATCTCAAAATATTTAACAATTTATTCTGTACATTCTCTGATGTGAAAAATTATCTCAAGTTAGTCTTCAAAATTGGAAGATTTTTCAGACTCAGCATTGTAATTCTATTTTCTGACATGCTTATACCTGCAAGAACCACAATTTTGTATGACATAAACATCATACTGAGTATGTGCTATGCTCATTTTTTTTGAAATGCATAAAAGGTATATTTTTTCTTCAAAATACCAGGAAGGCTATTATAAATATATTTTCATATGATTTAGGTGCTCGAAAAAATTCTTGGACTATTGCTAATTTTGACAGATGGGACTGCACCATTTGTTTTACAAAGCCACTCTTCAGGTTTCTTGAGCAAAATTAAAAAGAAAATCAGCAAAGCAATCCCCACTTTTCTACAGAGTAAATTCATATTTTATAAGAAAGATTATTTGTTAGCATTCTCTTAGATTTGGACTTGCTGTAGAACTAATGTATGGCTAAGGAATTTATTGTTAGAAACTAGGAATAATATTTTAAAAGCAGGGATAGTTAAGCACTGTATTGGACTGGCTTTGCAACCTGCTTCAGGGTAGGTTATTGTTAATAACAATCCTTGGGCAGGTTTTTATTTTGGTGTAGTAGCATTACATGCGTGTATATGTATATATATGTAGCAAAAATTACGAAAAAGAAAAAAACAGGTTTTCAATGAATGGGCTAATGCTGCATTCAAATCTGCAAATGTCAGATTTTGTTAACAATTGATCCAATATTTAGGAGCTGAAGTTCCAATATGACTCAAAAGTAAGAGTGTGAATAAACAGGGAAGAATTTGCAAAGGATATGTTTTATCTTACATTGTTTAGATTTTGACATTAATAAACATTGGAAATTGTGACGTAGTCAACAAACATATCTAAGGATTAAGGGATAACTAGTGTTGCATATTAAACTTTCATCATAGTCATTGATATTGAATTTTCCATTGTTGTCTAGACAAACCATAGCAATTAAAACCTAAAAAGGTAAATAATTTTTTAACATAATCTGGGAAAACACCAAGGTGTTTTTTAACTGCTCTGAGGGAAGAGGAAACTATAGTAGCCAGCTGAAATGTTTTGCAACCATGACAATAAATCATTAAGAAGAAGAAATAAGTGAAGCAACTTCTGACGTCATTTTCAAATGGCAGCAATGAAGTGGAAAATTGCTATACTATGTAGAAGAACATTTAATAGTACTGTAATAAATCATTCACTGAATACTATCACAGTTTAAATTAAAATAATTTATAATTAAGTTTAAAGGACCATTGAACATATTTTTGATATGACTCCTAGTAATGTTATTCCACTGCCTGTCAGCATAAAACAAAATGCTAAGACCTCATTTAAAAGGATCCTACATCGTAGGCTTCAGATGTAATTTTCAATAACTGCATCAATTTCTTATCCTGAGAAGAGTTCAGCTGTGACACTTTTTACTGACATGAGTAATTTCGACATTTTCCTAATTTTACTTAAAAGAAGAATAGTTTAGGTAGAAATACAGACAAATTTAAAGTAAGTTGAAAAACATTTGAAATAATACTGCATTGATCAACTCCAATGTGCTAGTAACAGTATATAGCCAATGTAATAATGTGAGAAAAATAATGTTCTGTAGCAAAAATAAAGTCAATTGATATAACTTACTCACTTGACCTTCAACCTGTGATTACAGACAGCAGAGCGAATAAGGCACAAGAGTAAAATCACATTTCCAGCACTGCCTGGGTGAGCCACCAACAGGCCAATATAAACTTTTTACTTTGGATAATTCTGGTCTGTAGTCATTGCATTTCTTTCAAACTGTTCTTTAGCTTAGTTTTTAAATTTGAGCAAGTCTTATGGCTTCCAGTTTTGTTGACTAGAACATCAAGAGTAAATAGAATTTTTTTCTTTATTATTTCCCCCTGAAAAATCACATTACAGATAATAATAACAGAAAAAAACCCAACAGAAATATTGATATATTTCAAGTATGCACTCTTTCATTTTAGAATATTTTTTTCTTTCTGAAAAATAGCATCTAGGAAGTGTTAATATTATTTTGTAGGAAAATCTCAAATCCTGAAAAAAATACATAGCTTTATGAAGCTTCATTTGTCAAATTTTTTCCAGTTACTGGGGAGCAGATGTGCTCCCTCTTGCCTACAGGAATGACTTGAAGAAAAGAGTTGTATATTTAAAATAGCTCCCAAGGCAAAACTTAGATGATTCATTTTTCCTACAAGAAAACAATTGTATTAAATATTCACAAAATATAGCTACAGCACCTATAAAGGTATGTTCCAAGCCACAAAAGGGACAGACAATGTATCTCAGAAGAATCAATGTGAAATTTTAAAAATACACAAGCCAGCCAGAACAAAATGTGAACCACCTACTCTGACAGCAGACAGCGTACACTCTGAAAGTTAGATGAGACAGTGAAAGAAACCAAATGAACTTCTGACACTTGAATCTTCCTTCTCTTGCTCTTTAACTTTCTTTTTAATTTTTTTTTAAATTGCATCTTTGGATAAGTTAATAAATTTATATCTGCATATATGTGTGTTTATATACATGCACATATAAATGTATTAAATGTAAATGTATATGTATAAATGCATAAATGTATAGACATAATAATGTTCTATGAACATGTGTATAAGTTTGCATACTCTTACTTTTTCACCCAGGCCTTTATATCTCCTCAAATCTTTCCTCCCATATTGCCTTCTCTAGATTTAAAACCAGCGAGAGAAAAATGTCCTTTGACTGCACATGTGTGCAGTCATTACTCCTTTTTTTTAATTCTTTGATGTGGCTGAGCTGAATGTCGCCTGGTGAAAATATTCTTGTCGTGTTCAATCCTGCCTAGCTCTAGGATGGTGAGAAAACCCAAGTGGGGTCATGGTACACATTTGTTATGTTGTCTGGATCTTCTGTGGATCTTTTGTGCTTTTAGCTGTAAAGTGTCTTTTTTAGGTAATGAGCTTCAAAAATAATCCAGAATACTCAGGAGATTTATATTGCATTAAAACTGTGTTTTGTTTTCTTAAATTTTTATGGGGATGCCATCGTAGATGATCTAATGAAGATTTTCTATGACATTCCACTGTTCTAAAAGGAGATAACAGACAAAAAACATGAGTTTAATACAGAAACTTGCTACATGTCTAGGAGGCAAAACAGCTTTTCACAAAGGGCAGTGGAAGTCCCAGACATGTTTTTGTGTGTGATGTGCCAAAGGCATAAAAACAGTGGTTGCATAGCCTCCTAAAATGAAAAGCATGAAAGATGAACGTGCCGATGTAACATTAATCAGAAGAATTTTTCTACTTCCCACCTGTCACCCTACACCATTAAATAAAAGAGACTTAAAAGGAAAGGGAACTGTTTTTGTTGTCTGCACCAGAAAGAAAGTGATAAGCATATTTAGTTATTGTTTACAAAACGCTTAAGATGCTTGGTAAAAGGTGCTAGATATGCATGATCATATTTATGCTTTTTTTCTGTAATTGAGCAATGTAATTATTTTGTCAGCACAGTCTTTCAAATAAGCAGACTACAGAAATATTGAATTTTGAGATTTTTTTCTTACTAGTGTTAGACATCAATAAGGCTGAATTTTCGTTTCAGTTTTATGTCATTAACGAGTTCATTTATCAATGTGTCCTTGGCACTCAGGACCATGACTAACTTACGCTGAGCTTTCCTGACATTTATATTCAGTAATGCAGGTGGATTTTATTATTTCATCTTTTTCTAAAAAAATATATATTCATATGTATTATGGAAATATTTGTCATTGAAGCTTTATTAGAGAAAGATTTAGTCTTGATTATAACTTAACTGTCAAATGTGACTTCTTATAAAGCAAAAGGAAGAAAACAGATGCATTATATTATATGATATTACTTTTTTTTAATTTCAGTGTCAATATGTAGACTTTTTATTTTAGATGTGTATTAAATTATCCCAATTATGAGCTGGATTCTGGGATACCTTGAACTCTACACAGCTCATTGCAAATGCCAAACCCTAAACATGGCACCTAATCCTGCAATTTAGGGTTTTGAAATCTGGTCTGATAAGGTTATCTATATCTCTCTTATGAGTAATTGTAATGTTTTTAAAGATAATTCATCCCACCCAGCCTGAGTGTGCTCTGCTCTTTTTCCACAAAACTTATCAAAGAAGGGTGATAACTCTTTGAAAGAACTTATATTTTAAAAATGCAACCAGAATAACATTTTTTTTTCCATAAAGCATTATTTTAAAGTTCAACCTCAGGAAAGCAGATGAAGGAGATTGCACCAATTCTTTTCTTCCTCTATAAGATGCCATCACCTTTAGATATATGCTAGTGTGATTCACATAAGGAAACACTATCCATCCCTTTAAAGAAAGCTTTGCCACTATGAAGAAAATAAATCAAGTTCAATAAAGAAACTGAAGCCAGATTTGGAGAAAGGATGAAGGAAATGTTGCATGCTGGCTAGAAAGTAGGACACAGATACAGAGAGGTTAAGGAAACCAGGATCTGAGTTTCTCTTCTGAAACTGTGTTTTATCCAGTTTAATGACAAAACTGGGATGCATGTGACATGTATGGTGAAAAATGTCTGTATACTCATAGACAATGTGGAAAAGTTTAAAGAAGTTAGTCAGGACTTTTTAAGAGTTTCAGTAATATACGTAAGAACATGGACCTAAATTAGTAACCTAAGAGCAAAACAGTTTCAGAAAATTTTATTACTATCATGAGGTCAGTGTGTAAAAATAGAATTAATTTTTCTCCAAGGGAAATATCTGGTTTTAATTTTGTGTTGCGTGTTGCCAAATGAGATTCAAAAGTCACTCTTCCACAAAATAGAAAATCTGATGAAACAAGTGAGACCATCTATACCTCATTTTTCAAAAAAAGTGAACTCTTTCATTTCTATGTTAAAAACCTTATATTAAATATTAAAATTATATAATATAAATTCAACATATTTAATGGCCTGACAGCCAATATTCAATCAAATAATATATGAGAAGAATAAAATATTAACCCTATGTTCCTACCTTAGACAAAAACTTTTCAGTAGTACTGAAATGGGTAAGTGAAGAATATTTTGCTTTTACCTTCTGAATATTTTGTGGAAAATTTCTCAACTTGGCTTTTAAAAGTAATTAAAATAATTATTCTGGTTACACCTAGACATCAGGTGTCATGGAATTCTGATTTATTACAGCTCCCTCATTATTTACTTACTGTAGCTGCTGCTTTTCCTCATCCACTGAGCAAGATGTAATAGTACTATGTATTTCCACAATGTAAATATGATTCACAGTTGTGAACTACCTATAAACTGTTAAGTATTGCACTTAGTTCCAGGGGATTAAAATAAAAGATTATGTTATTAATGTATATATAAACCATAAATGTCTAGAACCTAATACTTGGTTCTTCTATTTATGATTTCCAGCTTTGGGATAGATATGAACTTCATGTACTTGATGCATAAAACTATGGCAAGACCACAATTTTTCATATGAATTGAAACAAAGGTCAGGAAATTGTGTGGAATAACCAATTACAGGATACAAGAAAAAGAAAAAACACCAAACAATGAGCAATATAGTTATGCTTGAAAAGCCTTAATGTTAAAACTGCAGTGTTAACTGAAAGTCTGCACATTCATATGCAGATTTTGTCAAGGCAGCATAAATTCATTCTCACTGAAAATAAAAATAGGGTCACAGAGGAAACAGACAATGAAACTCAATAATAAAGGTAAATTAGAAAACAAGACAAATTTCTTTCTATTTCCTACTGTATTGAAAAGAAAATAAAAAAACTTGCGTTATACAGATAAATGAAAAGTTGATAAGTCAGGGGAAAAAAAAATATGAAAAAGCTGGCAAAGTGAACAGGTAGAGAATACCCAGTTAGGCAATCTCATAGTTAAGACAAAAAGCAGATCTCTGTCTTCTTCTGTATTACTTAACTTTACTGTCACAATGGACACACAAAGGTTGGTGTCATTGTAAGGCAAACCTGCACTGATGTGGAAATGACGATCAGTCCTGCAATAAGCTCCCTACCTATTTTCAGAATGTCACCAATATCTTGGTTTTTATTTTTGTAAATCTTCATTTAGTTCTCCAGGACTAGCACTATAAGCCCATTTCAGACAGTGCCTAATGAGATGGCTGTGGTTTCCAATGACTGCTAAGAATCTGAGAGATACAATTGCTTCACAGCTCTCTTATGCAAATTTTAAGAGTATTGTTTTGTTTGGAGTTTTTTTCTGATTTTGCTCTTACATGATATCTGATGCACAAAAATTGTGTTTAACTTTAATCTGTCTCTACTCAGACAAACATTTCCCTGTCCTTAGTCTTCTCCATGCAGTTTAGCACATACCAACAGTGTCTTCAGAGACTATTTCCTCCCTTTTCCTTTAGATGCATCTTTAAGTGTCATTGGGACAGTGTAGAGGAAGGAACTTCTTTTTTCTATAAACATTCACAACAAAGACCCTCTTTATAAAACACATCTAGAGTTTAAAAGGAAATGCAGTGCTAGTAAATAGATTACTTCAATTTATTAAATTTTGATGCCATACAGATTTTGTATCACTACTGACTATCTGTAGAATCTCAAAGAAATAACTTAGTCTTTGGACCCAAATAATATTTTAAAAAGATGAGTCATCTTCAGCTCTGAAATTCCAAAAAATTAAAACAATTACATAATTACTGTATGCTTTGGTGTAGAAACTCTAGCTTCAAAACTGTCATATATTGTAAAACAAAATATATATTTATTGAGGTAATAGAGACTTAGAAGATTCCTGAAAATGCACAATAGATTAACATATTTTCTGTGTTTCTGAATTATTTTAACTAAAGAAGGAAGAAAAAGGTAGTAATTTCTCTGAAAAGAGCAACATACAGACACTTTGAAATAAAGCACAGGAAATAATAATTTTGTGAGTGTTATTTTCTAGTCAGTGGAAGGACATTTCCACAGGTCCAGATTCATAGCCTATTGTTTTATAGAAATCTTGGGGGATAGAGTGAACAAAACAGACCCAAAGATCTACTACCAGGTTCTTCAGGGAAGGAAACAATATTTCTATGAGCAGAAAAATAAGTAGTTTTTATTTGAAAGGGTGATGGGCTGATTAGGAAAGTCTCTGCATTAATCTTTGACTTTTGCTGAGAAAGGGTTAAATCCAGGTTGCTGTGGTTTAATCCCAGCCTGCAACTAAACCCCACACAGCCACTTGCTCACTCACCTGCTGAGATGGTGAGTTAGGGAGAGAATTGAAAGAATAAAAGTGAGCAAACTCAGCAGTTAGGATAAGGACAGTCTAATAAATAAAGCAAAAGCCATGAACACAAGCAAAGAAAAAACAAGGAACTTAAGCAAAATAAGGAATTCATTCATCACTTTCCATGGACAGACAGGTGTTCCACCCTCAGGAAAGAGCAGTTCCTTGGGAAGACAAACACCATCACTAAAAATGTTCCCACTTTTCTTATTTTTCCCCAGTTTTATATGCTGAGCACCACAACGTATGGTATTAAATATTCCCTGAGTCAGTTGGGGTCAGCTCTCCTGGCTGTCCCCTCTCTACTGTGCACCCCAGGCTCCTCACTGGTGGGGAAATGTGAGAGGTAGAAGACGCCTGGATGGTATGTAGGCATTTCTCAGCAGTAACAAAACACCAGTGTGTTATCAACACTACTTCAGCACAAATCCACATCATAGACTTACACTAGCTACTATAAAGAATATTTACTCTACCCCAGCCAAACCAGCACATAGATGGGCAAACAGCATAGAACTTCCTGGTTTTAAGTACCGAATGAGCTTCAAAACAGCTTTGCGTTTCAGCTGTTACATTGATATCCCTCTCTTCATTTTCCCCATCAAAAACCAGTGTTTTTTCTAGCTCTCTAATCTTGAGTGAACTGCATTTGCATTTTAATTGCAGGGACAATGGAGTTCCTCTTTCAGCTTTTGATTGTGGGGATGTCTACAGATATGTAGGTACATGTGAAAGATCATAGGTGTTTCTGTGTTAGAGCAGCTGAGCTCAACTTCAAGGTACACAAAACAAAAATCAGAAGTCAGGTTAAAAAATATGAGAGCAAGTAGGTGAACTGAAAGTGGTGCCATGTATGCATTTTGGGAAGAAGTACTCCAGTTTAAATTCAGTGCAGTTAAGTAGCTTTGAAATTGCTGGTGGCACGATCTATTTAACTGTCCAGAGGCTGCTTCTCAGTTGTTCACTCCTTGTTTAAAAATTGCTATCTACACATAATCATGAACTGAAAAGAGTATGGAGTAAGTGGGTAGTACATTGATAGGAGCCCGGAAGCATGGAAATAATTTACCAATGTTTCTACAATCTGTGCCTTCTTTTATTTTGTTAGCTTTCTCACTGCCAGAAAGAGCACCTTTGAAACTACTCTCAACCTCACAAGTTCACATAACTGCACCTAAAATAGCTTTATTCTCCTTCCTAGTATGAACATGCTCACAGACGTGTAAAGACACCCAGTGCTTACTTCCACAGACCTGAAATCTATCTTTTCTCTCCGTTGTGTGAAGACTAAAGTGCAGAGATGGATATACCCTTGTATACACAGAGTACACGTGCAACTCTTCATCAGAGAGTATGGTTGCATCAGTGAGAGCAGACAATTATTCTGACAGTTACTTTGACAGAGGAAGAATAATTTTCAGTAAAACAAGCATTCTTAAAATGGCACAATTGTGCTTTTCTTCATTTATATGATGATAATTTCTTCTAGAAATACTGTTGCTAAACAGTGGAAATTGTTTGAGGAGTACAGTACAATTCAATGTGAGTAAGCCACAGGTCGGAATTGCTTCTGGGCAAGTACTGGACAGAAAGATCAAGCAAGCTTCTGAGTTCAATATGAGAGTTACCTAACTTTTTTCTTGTTAAAGCTATCACACATAGATAAAGAGTTCTTCAACTAAATACAGAAGTAGTCAAGAATTAAGATAGCTACCTTGTGAAAAATCTGCATTTTGAGAAAAATGTGTATGTTTGATTTGCATTTTCATTTCAGCTAGACACTAAAGGAGCCAGTATTAACACTTCATGACTAATATTGTTATTTCCTGGAACATAGAGGCAGCCCCCATACGTCATTTATAATGTACAACAATAGGAATTATGTTTACCAGAATAAATGAAACAGGGATCATACCGCTTGGTATCTTCACTAAGAGAGAAACTTTGGAGACTTTCACCTTTCCATATTAAAAATATTACCAGTTGGTTCCTATTAGGTATTGTGAACAATTAATGGTTCCAAACTGAGTAATCACTGGTATCAAGGATTGGAGGCCTTATCTGATAGTCATTTTCAAAAAAAGTTAAGAATCAGTTTCAATATATTTTATCATCAGTCTGTTCTTTCTCTACCCCAAATTTCATAGAGGCTATTACAACAGTACAGGTTTGTCCACAGAGAAAGCTAAACTGTGTTCTGCTGTAACGTGAATAGTGTGATCAACTTCTCTATCTTCCAGAAATTGAACAGGTCAATAGGAATCACAAAGACAACACCTATCCTTATTAGGAAGGGTATTAGAGAGGATCAGAAAAAAATCAAGAGACAAACTATGATCAATGGCTCTATGTCCAGGTAGAGGATGGTGATGAATTATGTCCCTCAGGGCTCTATGTAGGGATGCTGATATATCTTCCTCAGTAACACAGAGTGAGATAGAGTGGACTCTCTGCAAGTCTGCTGATGGTACAAAACTGAGCAGTTCAGTTGACACAATAGAAGGATAGGATGCCATCCAGGGCAATGCAAAGATGGAGAAATGGGCCCAAAGAACTTAATGAAGTTCAACAAGTTCAAGTGTAAAGTGACGGGTTAGGGGAATCCCAGATGTGAGAACAGACTTGGAGAAGATCTCACTGAGTTCATTTCTGCAGAGGACTTGGGGGTACTGGTGGATGAAAGGCTGGGTATTAACCAACAGGATGCACTCACAGCCAAAAAGGCCAACCACATCCTGAGCTGCATCAAAAGGGAAGTAGCTAGCTGGTCAAAGGAGGAGATTCACTCCTTCTACTGTGCCCCATAGAGCACAAAGCCCCATTGGAGTAATGTATCCAGCTCTAGAGTCCTCAGCACAAGAAAGACATGGAACTGTTAGACTGGGTCCAGAAGAGTGTCACGAAGATGAGCTGGAGAGGGGCTGTTTCCAAGGAGAGAAAAAGGACAAATATTTTTTTGTTGCAGTTGTCGACACAGACACAACTAGAGCCATCACCAGTCCCTTATGAAAAACTTTCCATGCCTTCTCTCAGGCAACTCTGACTCCTTTCCTCACAGGCAGCTCCACACATCACTGACTCCTCTCTGCAAGATTCCCTTCTTCCTTCTGCATGACTGGCTAACCCAAATCTGTCCCTTACCTGGCGGCCTAACCCTGTCTGTCCCTCACACAACATCTTCTTATCTATCTCTTGCACAACCACATGTCACTTCCTCCTCACAGCACAGCCAGCAAACTCCATCTCAAACTGCAGTAGACTCTAGTTCTCAAGCCCCAGCTAACTCTCAACTAGCTAACCCACTCTTTTATAACACCCATCCTCATTGGACAAACAAGGCTGTTTCCACTCCTCGGCAATCAGTACAGCTGTAATTCATTGAGGAAAATTACCTTCTGCACTATCCTTACAAACCATCTTCCTACAGTTTTTAAACTAAGAAAGGAGATATTTAGATTAGATGTTAGAAGATACTCTTTCCTATGAGACTAGTGAAGCACCGAAATAAGTTTCCCAGAGAAGTTGTGACTGGCCCATCCAAGGAAGCGTTCAAGGCCAGTTGGAATGAAACCCTAAGCAATCTGATTTAGTGGGTGGCATCCCTATGCAAGTTAAGGAGGTTTGAAATAGATAATCTTTAAGGTTCCTTCTAACCCAAACCTTTTTATAATTCTCTGATTGTTATTTGTAGTTCTTGTTGAACTGTATGAGATTTTACAATATCTACTTCTACAACCTCTCAAGGTCTGTCTGATTTGCAGCACCACCACTGGTGAATCTTTTTTCCAATTTTGTGTCATTGCAGCATTTCTGAGAGTGCATTCTTTCCCATCACACCATCATACACGACACTGTTCATAACAATACTCACTGGCAGCGTGTTCTCTTTATTGACACATCAGTAGGAAACAAACTCAAAATAATGAAAGGGAATTTGCCACATCATCTGACAAGCCTGTCATTTTGATGACTAAATGCATCTGATGAAGGAAATAATTTTTGTAGCTGTTGGCTGTCCTGGAGGGAAAATAAAGCTGTCCACCTTATGTCTTTTAATCAGACGTTACTTAGTGAACTTTGCTAAGCAAGCTACTCAGAGTCTGGCATTCTCTTTCTAATTAAAAATGGTATCCCCCTGAGTTTAGTGGAAGTCTTGTTAAGATTAAATTTTTAACGGTTGTCTGTTTCTGTTGCTGACTGTATTTTAGAGAGTGTCAGAATGCTTACCATCTTGGAGCAACTATTTGTAGACAGATTTACAGGGAACAGCTGCAGGTAACAATCAATCATATTTGGTTCAGTGACAGAATTTAATTAGCTGACAACAAAGTGAAATAGACTATAAAATAAATGAATTGTTATTCATGTACAAATACATTTCCTTTTCAGGTCCTTATACAACACATAAGAGACAAGTGAAAGATCAGCATATGATGATGATCCATGACTGACTCCAAAATGAGAGGTAGAGGTATCACCCGTCCCCTCTGTCTGTTGCCAGGATGCTTGCTTTGCAATTAGTAATAAACAGCTTCTTTCACCATCAAAACAATTTTTGTTTCTTTATCTCCAGTGCTTTGTCTGACATACATGGTTTTTTCTATTGTTTTCTACTGTAAGATGGGTCTGTTGGTTACTCATAAATTCATCCTTGATGAATGCAAGGCTTGTCTCCACATGAATGGGGGGTCAGATATTGTCCCACAGCTGGAATAGTGACTTAAGAAAGACAATTAAAATAGTAAAATATTAATTTCTTGGCATTTTACTATCTAGTTGAGTAAACACTCCAGTTGTGTTCTTTGGACTTGCTAAGCATTGGGAAAAGGGATATTTCTTAAAAAACAACACTCTGAGTTAAAAATGGCTATGATGGGAAAAATTTATATCCTTTATAGGAAAGGACAAACAAGGCTTTGCTTTTACATTTTGCCCAGAAGACATCAAGCAGAATTAGTCTTCTCTTGGGGTTGTGTCAGGGAACAATAGGAGAAATTTCTTGCTATATCCAATGGTGCAGTACTGAGTTGAACTTAGCTTTAGCAAATGGTTTTCATGTTCTATTTTTTAATATGTTATAACAATATTTTAATCTGTTTTTGTTTTACAGATTGCTTTGACAGTGGCCTTTTGTGAATCACTCTTCACAAAGCTAGTACACCCTGTAGAAAAACAACAAATTAAATGCTATAGAAGGCATCATATGTTTCAGCAAAAAAATTTCAGTCTCTGGCCCAATAAACCATTATGCTGCGGCTCCCAGCAAGGCTGAAATGTATAAGAAAAGTTAAGTGGTTCAGTCACATCATGCTTCTGGTAATTTTTTTTGTTAATTCACCAACTAGAGGTAGCATATTTCTGTCTAGAATTCCATTAACAGAAATATGTGCACAATGTCGTTCTTCCCATATGCACAAGCTCATTTCCCAAATGTATTAGCCCTTCCTTTCTCACTTCTGTGATACACTGAAATGCACGGTCGGTAGCTCTGATCATGTAGGGAAGGTCTAGACCTGACCAGAGTGCATATGCTCTAGGAACTACCTTTTCCCAGTTGTATGAAAGATGAGTCAAAGGTCCAACATAGATCTTGGAGTACAGACAGTCTTGCCAGGTGAATATGTGTACACATTTTTGTGAAATAAGAATATGTGTGGAAAGAATTAGATATATGCATATATATATTTATATATATGTACAAACACAATATTATAAATATATTGGTATTCCATACTTTCATCAAATTTATTTGTGCTTAACTCTCCAAAATGTATCATATTTCATGCAGTAGATAGACACATGGCTCTTGTCTAACTCTCTCAGCATCTAAGATGAAGGAAAAGGAACATACTTTGTTTGCATTTATGCTGTGCTGATCTTTGAACAGTGTTTATGGTCCTCAGTGGTCTCTGTAGCCTAGCATTAAAAGGAAGAGCCCTTAGGTTATTTAAATACAGCAGGAAAATGGACTTTTCAGAGGAGAAGGTTATGTAAAGGTGAGTTAAAAGTCACATTTTTACATTCCTTCTGACCTGCTCCCAGTGATCTGACTGGCCACTGGCACACTATTCAAAAAGCACAGCAGCTATAGAAAATGTGCTTTTGTAGAGAAGCACCTTCAGCCTGCAGCCACTTTTCTTTTCTGAAGAACTTTTTTTTTTTAATGAAATGCTTATTAATCTGAAATATCTTGGAGAAACTCTTATGTAACTATTTTCTTAGATATTTGTGATATACTAAAAGTGAATTTTTTTCACTTTTTTTTAAAATTAACACTAACAGTAATAAAAATAGTTTGTTAGTTTATTACACATTTATTTAAAACTTCCTTAACTCTCAATTAAAATTTGAAGGAGGAAATGAGAATACAGTACCCTTTGTGTGGATTTAACCTGCTTAACCACCATCAAGTTCAGCAGGAAAGGTCAAAATAGTGGCTCAGCAAATTATTTATTAGGTAAAGAAGTTTGGTAACAAGAAAGTTCCTGACTTCACTGGTCTTTTGCTATCACTCTTGCAACAGATTGGATTTGCCTTGTGGAGCTGAAGGCCAAAAATTTTAGCCCATCCTTACAAGGCGGTGCAGAAAATGCAGCTCAGGTATTCTATTATTGGCAGCTTGCTACTTGATAAAAGGGCCAGGATGATTCTCATATCAAAAGATTATTGAGAATTAACTGAACTTTATTGATCTGCATTATAGATATATTAGGCATGCAGTTGCAAGATCAGTTACAGTGATTGCACATGCCAGTCAGGTAACTGTAGGCTTAAGTGCCTATTTATATGCAAGAGCAGTTTATCCAATCTACATAGATAATTACAGATAAAACATATATAAATGAAGTTCATGGTTGGGCTTGCAAAAAACACATGAATTTGTGTACTTACTGTTTAAACATAAGGATTTTGTCCAAAACCCCTCCTGCTTTACTTCATATTTCTTTTTTATCTGTGAAATTATGGAAGAAGGTAATATAATACAAAATGTAAAACAATGCAGATATTCACTTATGCTAAAAATGAAGACTAATATTGAAAATAGATATAGTAGTGAGAAATAATCAAAATAAGATGTAATAATAACTTTATGAACTTTGGAAATAAGAATTGCTGTAGTTTCTTAACCGTACTAGTTTTTTTCCATACTCTTAAATTCACACAGATGTGATGTGAGATGTGAGAAAAAAAATACACTGGATAATCATGTAAGTACAACAACTATGAATTTAAGAATATAATTTACCTGTCACTGGAGCATGAGTCTTTCTGTGCATTAAGAATGCATATTGTTTCTTAGAAGTTTGCGTTAGTTGCATTAAATCTGATCCATTTCTGGGTTTAAATCTTGGAAGAGTGCATGAACATAAATCTACAAACTTAAAGTGTCAGATAACGAAAAAATGAAATAACAAATTGATACATACTGAAAAAGGAGTATACCACTTTAGATACAGAATCACGGGGTTCAGACTTTCCCAATGGAAGTCAGGATATTATTTCCTTTCAACACTCAACAAAATGATATGGGGTCAAGATCAAAGATCAATGTTGTCAGCTTTATTTGTCTGCAGCTGAAGTACAATTTCTGAAACAAAATTTTGTGAAGTGATATTGACCTGTAAGGAGGGTTGTCTAGATACTGAACATGGTAATTTTACCAGGCTAATTCTAAGAAAATATAAAGGGAACCAGAATAAATGGATTGCACCAGAGCTACATAATTTTTTTTTTCATTAAAGGGATGAAAATCGTTTCAGGAGTCAATCAGAGGTTCACCAATATCTGTCTTGGGAGCTGGCATACATGATCACCAAGTCTGGAAGAAACTGAAAATAACATGTGTGTTTCTCTCTGGTAAAAAAATGTGTTTCTCCCTACTTGTATCCAGGAATGAATAAATAATTACCTCTAAATTTCTTCATCTAATTAGTCAGATTTAAAATGTCCCTTCCTTTTAATAATATGCTTTTCAAATTTTCTCTATATTATCAGGGTTAAATGTAATGTTCAAACTTTACCAGATAGGGAGAAAAGTACCTAGCACCCTTCTTAATCAGTGGAGAAGGTCTCTTTCACTTCAGCAGCAGCAGGATCAAGCTCATTAATGAGTTTTATTCTCTATGTCCACTTTTCATTAAAAAACCTTAGTGTTTCTGCCCTTGAAAATTCTAGCATATTCTAATTTAATATGACTGAAGAGTGATGGAGCTGATGGGTAGTTTGACAAAGTGTGAGTAGAGGATGACTTGGCTACCACTGGGGGAATCAGCAGAAAGCAGAGGCCGGAAATTTTGACTACACCGCTTGAAGGAAGCTGTCCAGCAGTGGCAAAACTGAAGGTGTCTGGTGGAGATGTTTTAAGGCATTCACTCCTAAAATCTCTCGACCTGGCATCCCCCAGCTTATAGAAGGTCCTGGCATGGCAGCCTGGAAGATAAAGAAGTCCAAAGTCATGCACAGCTGGGGGACTGCCTGATTGGGGAAGCCTGGCCGTCCTGAGGATCCTCCATCCCAGCCTCCTCCTTGCCCAGGGTCAGTGAAAGCGTGTCTGTCTCTGAGTATGTTGTCCCAATGAATTCTGCATTTTCTTCATTTCTGCTTTAGTAGGTTACTCTCTCTGAAAATAGAGAGTATTTTGTATGTGTTTATTCCTTGAGCAACAGTGATAAAGGGATAGAATAAGTAAAGATAAGCACCTAAGGTCTCTAAAACAAGGACAACAGTTTTTTGGATTGCTAGAATAAATGGGAAAAGGAAAGAAATTTAACTAGTGTTCCCCAAATAACTGCCTACAGAGATTTTCATATTTTCTTCCTTTTTATTGCCTTCTAACCTCAGCATCTAGTAATATGGTCA
Organism: Alethe diademata; assembly: GCA_025584955.1. Classification (NCBI taxonomy): domain Eukaryota; kingdom Metazoa; phylum Chordata; class Aves; order Passeriformes; family Muscicapidae; genus Alethe; species Alethe diademata. The sequence continues at coordinate 132,151,723 of JANRMJ010000001.1, forward strand.
TTTCAAAATCCCAGTTGTAAATGAGAGTAAGGTAACGAATTTTCTTCGAGTGATAGATTGGAAATATCACTAGAAGGTCAGCAAGGTCCCAAACAATTTTCCCAATGTGTTTTGCACTTTGTAACTCAGCAGATTCCCTAACACCTAGTTAAAAGAAACTGAAGAAACAAGTGGTTGAATTAGGGAATGAAATTGTGTGGCAAAGACTTGCCGTTTTCTGTTCAGATGAAACAACTTGTCCATAATTTCTTCACATCTTGTTTTCTACAGGACTGGATATTACTGAAATTTTAGAACTGTCCCTCAAACCACTACAAAAAGTTTTTTTTCTTTTTTTTTTTTTTAAGGAAAAGCTCACAGTATTTAATGGTTTGTAGTGTTATGTGAAAGAACTTACCCAAGTTTCTTAATTATTAAATGACATCTCAAGTGCTGATTTCACAAAGAAATGATCTTGTTTCTTACACTATGCTGAGTTAACGATATTCTAAATCATTACATTCTTTCATAAATGTGCATTTAATCATTCCAGGGCAAAACATTTTTGAAACGTTTTCAGGATAAAGAAATTCTATATTTGATTGACTTAAGAGTAATAATGTAACTCCCAAAGGGGCAAACTCAGATATATGTATTGATATCTGGATACTTGTAAGTGAGAAGTACTTTGATGTCAGAGACTATATGACTTTTGTGAGATTTCTGGTACAGTCACAGATTTCCATGGAGATTTTTTTCCTCTAGGAGTCTTCAAGAATTGATATGATATATATTTTTTAGAAAAACCTTTTCTTTGCAATATTGTGTATGAATGCTTTTATTTATCAAACACATCAAAAATAAGTTTACTGTAAGGTTGTCTGTAAGATTTAGAGGTAGTTTTAGCAATAGCTGATAAATTTTGATTTAATAGGAAATGATTACCATTTGTCTTCTATATCTGTGACTGGACAATGGCAAGTGTAAAATTCATCATTTCAATGTTTTCTGATATTGGTTGAACTGGCATTCACCTAAGAAAATTTGGAGACTTTGAGATAAATTTCAAAAACATAACAGGTAATTATATTTAGTTTTTCATTACATTTGAAGGAAAATCAAACATAAAGCCTTTTTGTGTTAATTAATAATCCATTTTTATTGATTAGAAGAAGAAAGGAATGGGGAGAAAATGCTTGTTATTTAGCATACCTATGAATCTTGAAAAGGAGGATCACACATAAAAAACACACCTAAAAATCCCTCAAAAATACTCAAAGAATAAGACAGTCTACACTAAAAGGATCAGAGGTAATTACTAACACTCTTTTTTTCACCTCATTATAAAAATAATACAAATATAATTATATGATAGTCTATAATAATGGATAGACCCTAGCAGAAGTAGCAAGCAGGGCAACTCAGTATTTTTCATGCCAATTTGGAGGATGCAGTAGTTATGAATTAGGCATTTAATTATTTGGTATTCTAGGCATGTAGAGGGCTGTAACGCAGTGTTTAATCTGCATATGAAATGACTCAGTAGCTGCTAATGTCACCTGAAGCAGGAATGACTTTTGTCCCTGGTTGAATGAGAAGAGCAAAGTATATGACTCCAGAGTGCAGATAAAATTAAAACAAGTTGTACCCTTTATTAGCAATCAAACACTTAAAAAATGCACTTTCCAAATAGCAGGGTTGTGGACAATATTGCATGATTGAGGCTGTTTGTTTACATTTCAGGACCACATGACAGAAGTAAAACAGGCAAGACACAAAGAAGCCAATTCTGTAAATCCCTCTGAGCCATATTTTTCTAGGTAGTTAAAAAAGGTTCATATGTCCACTTTTCAAAGATGACCCTGGCCCTCTTTCTCACAAAGAAATGACATCAAGTTGCACCAGAGGAGGTTTGCATTGAATATGTTAAGCACTGGAACAGGCTGCCAAGGTTGACCCAACATCCTTGGAGGTAATTAAGATATGTGCAGCTGTGGCAATTAAGGACATGGTTTAGTGATGAACTTCACAGTGTTAGACTAATTTTTGGACTCAGTAATCTTAAAGGTCTTATTCAAACTAAATGATGTAATGGTTCCATGTTTCTATATGACTCATTCTGGTAACATTAAGCCTCTAAATATGAAATAATGGCACTTAAGTGATACAGTCCCAAAAATAATATTGAAATACTTATCTATTTGGTGGATTTTGATTCAGGATCCCTTAAGTATATTATCAGAATTCTAAACAAAATCCATAAGAAACAAAGCGTTTAAATAACTGCTACATTTTGTGCACTGCCATGCATGGATTTTAAATGGTGTTACTCAGCATAGAATCTAAATTTTGCATTATTTGTATATCAAGAAAAGGATAAAAGAAGAATAATATGATTGGAAGAGGAAGCCCAGAGATTTGTGGCTTCTCCATTCTTGGAAATATTTAAAAGCCGTCTGGACACTGTCTTGGACATCCTGTTCTAGATGATGCTGCTTGTTGAGTGGGCTGAAACAGATGACCTCAAGTTCTTTTCCAAACCCCCATCATTCTGTGATTCTGAGATTCTCTATGCAAAAATTTGGAAAGAGGCAAGAATGGGAAACACTGATGACAGGATTTTTGGACACTACTGATATGTGTGAGATGTAAATATATATTTGTGTGCCCTTTGTTTGGATATCCAATATCAAGACCTTGTGATGTGTGAAAAACTTTCTTCATTCAGCTGTGGTAGGTGCGCTGTGGGGCAGAGTGCACCAGGAGAACTAGGGAAGAAAATCTTAATTTTGTGTCTGTCAGGATCCTGCCTGTCTGGCAAGGAACAGACTAGTCACCTGTGACAGATAGGATCTAATTGCTTTTTATCTATCTGCTCAATACAGTTTTATATTAAACTTTGTTTAATAAAATTATAAGCTGAACAGTAGAGAAGAAGGCTATAGAAGGCCATTCTGTTGTGGGTGTGAATGACATTAATTCTCTTCTGAGAGATTTAAGTATTAAAGCTTAACTTGATTAATTAAAGCTCTCTGGACTTGATGTGGAGCCAGCATCTCCTGGTGCTATAGTGTGACCATGGAAACAAGGCGTGTCTTGGTTAGGGAACATTACTACGACATCAGAAATCTAAATGAAATACTTTAGAAGTTATTCTGTGATTGTCGTGTGACCCCAGTGAGGAACTCTGTGTCACATAGCTACTTGCTCACTCACCCCTGATAGGATGGGGCTGAAAATCAGAAGGGTAAAAGTCAGAAAACTCAAGGATTGAGACAAAGACAGTGTAATATGTAAAAGCTGCACACAAAAGCAAGAAAAAACAAGGAATTCACAGACAACTATTTCCAGGAAAGCAAAGCTCCATATTGCATAATTCTGACTTGGAAGACAAGCTCTTTAACTCTGAACATCTCCTCCATTTCTTCTTCTTCCCCAGAACTGCGTCTCCTCCCAAATTCTAGTGCACCCCCAGCCTACTCAATGGTGGGGTGACACGACAAATAGAAAAGGCTATAATTCTGTGTAAGTACTGTTAAGCAATCGTAAAGCACTGGTGTGTTATTAACGTTGTTTCTATCACATCTCCAGAACATAACCCCATCCCTAGATACGATGAAGATATTTAACTCTAGCACTGTGAAAGCCGGTACATCTACACAATGTATTGCTATCTTTTCTATTTCTCTTGCTATTCCTATTTCTATTTCTATTGCTATTTTTAGTCACTGAAAGTTTGAGTAAAGTCTTGTAAGATGCAGCAGGAAAGAGAAAATGCAAAATTTGGTTTCAAGGGTTTTTTATTATTTTTAATTGTTTTATCCGAATTCTTTATCTGACTACTAGACACATTTCTTTCTATATCTCTGTTTAAAACTCAGTTCTAGTTCATATTCTAATGAAACATATCTGCTAAAATATTTAAAACAGTTTTCAGTTTTTTATGTTTACCTCAAGAAAATTATATAAGTAATCATTGTTCAAAGCACTGACAGAGTCCTATCACTTTGTGATAAGTGTAAGAACGAGGGGATCACCAACACTGCAAAGAAATTGCATGAGTTAGACTCAGGATTCAGATATGTGGGAAAGTTACAGGACCACTTTTTGTGCTTTTAGTTGTACTTCTAGAACTCAAAGTGGACAGACTTTAAGCAGTAGATATCATAAGCACCTTAGAAACAATCAAAATAAAACAAAAGAGAAAAAGACCCTTCCCATTTGAGGCTGTGACTTGAGGCCTTTGGTTCAATTAGCATTTTACATGTATATTTGCTTTTGGTTTTCCCCACCAATATATTGCATACTTCTTTTGAAAATAATCCTATCTTACTTTCTGTTTAGTTGATTTGAGGGGGTTTTTTTAAGAGCCACGTTACTAATTTTTCTGCGTCTAACTTAAAAGTTCTGTTAGGAAGTAAACTTGGCATGTTTTGGAATATTTATTTAGGTTGAAGTAGCATTATCATTAAAATACTGACACTGTTTCTTTGTTGCAGCAAAATGTTTTGGGGCAACACAGTAGAAAATGAACCAGGATAATGTTACTTTAGACCTTAATACTTGGTCTAACAACTGACTTCTACTTTGAGAGAGAGTGATGGCATGATTTCTCTGCTGCAAATAAAGCAGATTTTACCTTCGTTTGACATCACATTTAATTAGAATTTTTGTCTCATTATTTCTGTAAAGAAAATGGAGATAGTAGAATGTAAGAAAAGAATTATTGACGATCTATTTTTTTCTTCATAGGATATTGGTAGTGAGTGTAGTAGTTTAGGTGAAAATAATACAAATAATAAAAGATCTTCATAAATTCTGGAAAGAATTTTAAAACCAAACAATGAAAGATAAACCATGGGGGGGAAATTATATTTTTTGTATCTCTGAAAAAAAAAGAAAAATGCTATATTTAATATTTTTGACAGCTTAAGATATTCATAAGTTCTCCATAAATAGCTACATATATTTATTCATCTACAGCTTCAGTTTTTCATGAATATGTTTCTTATTTAGTGTAGGACATAATGTCACTCTCTATTGGACTTTTTTTTTGCATATTGGGTTCACTAATCCCATCTAACTTGCATACCTTGGTTTATAGTTCTTGCTTACTTTTCTTCTTTTTGTAACCAATGGACAAAGAGATGTTCTCTGTCTTATCTAACCTCTATGCATTTGGCTATGTGTGAAAGTTTCATGCATGTATCAGTCTGCTGACTTATCTTAAAAACTAGACAAGCTACGATTTTCCTTCACTCTAAAGGTCAGAAATAAAAGCAAGCAAACTGAAGACTATCTAGGTACCACTTTATTCCCTGCTCCTTTTTAGTTTTGAGGTATACTTGGTTGCTATTCACCAGGCAAGGAGAGATTTTCTAAGAACTGAGCAAGTAAAATACTGAAAATATTTTTTGGTAGTTGTATGCTGCTTATTTGGTATCACTCTCCTGCCCTTCTGATATGCCTCAGGGCAAGAACAAGCCTGTCTCCTGTTCTCTGGCTATCTCTACAAATTACTTGGCAGCTTGTGATCACCTAACTGTGAAGTAATATTGTACCAATGTAGGCCTCTGTCAGATACATGTTCAGTGCATTGGTCTCAACTGGAAAAGCTTTTGGCAATCAGCACATAATAGTACATCACAGATTAGAACATTTTCACTTAATACCAGATTGAACGATTGCCTCAGCTGTTTCTTTAGGTTTGTTTTGAGGCCTGTTCTCAAGAATTTCTTATTGCAGCTATCCTGCCATGTTTCTTATGGTAATTAAACATAATATATTTCTTTTGGCATACAAAATACATTGCATAAAGCTGTTCAATATATTTTAAGAAAATATAAATTTGAAATAATTCTCATGCAAGCAGTTACTTATTTAAACTTGATGGCTTGGTATTTTAAAGCAAATCAATTTAAAAAATAAACTACTATTAGAGAATACTGTGGAATATCATTTGCATCATTTGTCGTCATGTAGACAAAGAGTAGGTCTTACTCCTTTACAGAGATGATACATGAAAATAAATATTCAGCTAAATTCTCCCATAATAGTCCTGAAAATAGTAACTTATCTGGAAAAGCAAACAGGGACCTTAATTTTTATTTTTATTTATTTGCTTTGGTTTTAATACTATCATACACTTTTTAAAAAGTAGGGATTTGGAAAGGGTAGGGAAGAATGTGTACAGGGATGGAGACAAACCCAAAGGCAGAAATTAAAATTTTCAGGAGAAATCCATATGCTCAGGAAATGGACTTACACCAATGTCATGCTTTTCAGTATGATATGAATTAAAGTATCTGTCTTTATTCTACTGTTTATATATGCCAAATTAAATTGCTGTTTTTCTGCATGTTAACTGAAAAGAAGGATTCATTTTATACATCCAACAAAAAGAAGCACTATTTCCTGTATGAAAACTTATATTGTGTATTTCATTATCCGAAGGAAAACTGGGAAGCAGAACATTAAAATTATCTTCAGATAAAATATATCTTTTCATTCTTATGCATGAAATATTTTTTTTAATTGTTTACTTACTTTTAAGACATTTCTGCTGTTTCCAAGTTATGCATTCCATGCTTGACCTTTCGCCACTGAAATTTAGAAAAAAAATTGCTTACAATTAATCCAATTTATGGTATACAAGAAAAAAAGATATGTTTTAGTTATTTTAGTTATTATTTGCATAATTATTTTTATTTAGATAATTGTCTAAATTTCAGCTTTAAATATGGATAGAGATCAAAGGTTTAATGTTGAGCTAAGACGGAGAACTTCATTTGACTGGGTTCTCATTTTAATGAGTATCTTCACAAGACTGTGGCAGTAGGAAACCCAAAATAAATTATAGACAGAACCAATTAGCAAAAAATAATCTAATTAACTAAAATAATGTCAAGTTTGTCTTGATTGTGTTACCAAAAGAAAAATTCTAATGCATACCCTATTGAGCATACCTGGAGCAAGCAGAGATTTTATTCCATGTTAATTGCAGGTTTTAAAGTTGGAGTAGGTTATAATGAATTTCTGAGAACAGAGTACAGTGTCCACTTTTAAAGTATTTAATGCACTTTCTTATGATTATATGTAGAGTTCTGAAATATGATCTATTAAGGTTGATGTGATGCAGTTTTTCCAGTGACCCTCCCTGTGGTTAAAACCATTATCAGAAACATCTGTACTTAGGATGTTTAATTTGAGCTGTGCTGATTTATTGAGTCATGAACTGCACTATTATAAGATTGTACAAAGCCATATATTTTTGAAATTGTGTTCCTGCAAAGAAAAATTCTGCACTCTTGAGTGTCCCTTTACCTGATATGTTGAATTATAGATTTTTAAGTAAAAAGTTATTCGAATTTGAAAGAAAGAGAAGTTCTGTCATCAGGTGGACTGGAATATCAACTCAGATATTTTAAGTTTTCTGACAATTTTCAAGTCAGTATCCTTTACAGAAAACAGGTCTATGTCTTTAAAGAAAAGTTGTATGTTTGTTATAGACTTCTCTGACTTCTGTTCCTGCAGTTTTTGATTCAGTGAGTTGCAAGAGCACCCTGCAAAAGCTAAGATCATCCTCTTTCTGTCATTGGTCATATTAGATCTAGTGCCTATACTCATATTTAAATCCTCATCAGTTCTTTCTATTCAGTGGATTGTAGGGACTTAAAGGTCACATTTGCCTGTCTCAAAAATTGCCAGGGCCACAGAAACCACTTGTCATAAGATAAGCCACTGCAACAGGAACATGAAATAAGCACAGAAGACAGGAATTTGTCAAAACATGTATTAACTTTCCTCATTCTGCCTCAGAAATCTTTATATTTATAATGATTTGGCTAAATTTTTCAGATATGTTAATGAGTAAATTTAATAGTCCTTACAAAACAAAAGAAAATGTTACAGTTGAGTTGCCCTTCCTAGAGCAGAAAGAAGGACAGTCAAGGACCAAAATGGAACATGGATAGAATGCAAGAAAGCCTTTTACTAGCTTCCATGCTACTCTACCTGGAACCATTTGTGGAACAAAACATGTTATCAGTCATTATTTTGCAAAGTGCAACTTCTATTCCATGGTGGGATTCTCCTGTCAGAAATGAGTTTTTCAAAGTAAATCAGACACTTGTATTCCCATTTGAATTTCCATATCCATACATTCTTAACATGTGCTCTAAGGGCTTTCAACTTTACCTGTGTTTGCGGCTTTGTTAGTATTAAGGGCTGTGATTTTAGCTATTCAGATCCTGGTTTATCCCATCAAGTTTTAGAATATAATCATAGTCTGTGGGTATTCCTCTGATACTTACTGTCTTATTTTTTGTTTGGTAATCACATTGTATTGGCCAGTGAGTTGCTTTATCTGTCTTCTTTTGTCTTTCTTCTTTTCTGTCTTGTCTCTACTACATATGCATCAACCTGGACAAACCATGAACTGATAAGTCCTTGGGAGACACTGTTTGAGCCACAGGATGGTGTAAGTAAGGACTAGAGAGCACAGTTTCTTGTCTCAAACACTGTCAAGGGCACAGAAGGAACTTGGCATAAGATAAGACACCGCAGAGGGCTTGAGGTAAGCAGAGAGGAAAGGAATTTTCAACAGGAAGGTGCTAATTCTAGGCCTGGAGGCAAGATCTGGTTAGTACATCCTGGGTAATGAATCTGGACAAAAATATCCACTGTGGGGAAGGAAGCAAGTGCTCATACACTTATTGCCCAAATTGATGGGACAAATGGCGTCTGTGACTAATTTCTGGGGTCTTCCACTAGAGGACTGTACATGATCCAGGTTTTTAAAGCTCTCCCCACTCCTCCCCAAGTGGAGGTACCTGAGTTTTCTCACCTGAACCTGAAAGTATATTAACCCATTGGATTCTTTTTTATCCAGGGCTTCCCTCATGCTTGATTGATCAAGACTGTGACCTGTGGACATCTAAATTCCTTGTTGTTAGATCCATTTCCTCTCCTCTGTTTATCCTTATATTTTCTCTCTTTCTTTTCCTTATATATTTTCTTAAATAATATTTTCATACTTCTATACTGTTATTTGTTAATAGCTAATAACCAAAAAAGATACATATCTCCTTTCCATTGCAACCAAAATTTTCTAAAATGTACATCAGTATACACAAACACACACTGATTGTCCAGTGTCGTTTCATGCTAATCTTCACCAAGGGATGTATTTCCAAGTTCAATTACCCCATGTCAGTGGCAAGTTTTAACAGGGATGAATATCAATTTTCAAGTGAAATCAGCGGATGAGGAGTCAGCTCCAGATGGAATAAAATCCTAAGGATGGAATTTAATCCAAAGAAGTGATATTCAGAATAAACATTGATCAAGTACTAGATAAAAGGAAGTTACCACTACCATAGTCTCTGATATACACTTTTTGTGTTCATCAAGGTCATAAAGTCATATATGAAGTTGGTTCCTGGAAGTGAGAAAAGCATAGGAACATCTGATGCAGGAATCTTAGTGGCAGAAAATATGACACTGGGGCCAAATAAGGACATAGAGAGAGTACTGTATGATTAATTGATTGAACTTTGCAGCTATCCTTTTTTTGCGATATCTGAAAGACTCAGTCTTCTTCTGTTGAAATAATTCAGACATCAGATCACAGATTGTTACTGAAATCAAGATAATGATATGCAGCTCTCAAGTGGAGGTTTTGAGGTAGTTGAATATCCACATTTCTTGGAGCAGAAAGTAAAACACAAAGCCATAAGATGCTAGGAACAGAGATGATCTGGATGGTCTGTGATGAAGTTGCTCTTTTTTGCAACGATTTAATAATATGGATGAAAGGCCTCTCTTCAGAACTTTCTTGAACTATAGGCCTGAATAATTTTCTAATATCAAACATATACAATACAGAGTAAAATTAAGAGGAATTTCTTTTTGATCACTTGTAATGGTTTAGAAATGGTATTCTCCAATTTAAAACAACGAAAACCATGTGCCAGTCACCATTTCTTATCCAACTGGAGGCACAAAAGACAAAGATCACAGGTTAAAAACAATTTACTGGAAACCGCAACAAGATAACTAACAGCAACAGTAACAATATTAATAACAAAAGTTATAAGAAACAACTCATGTGGAAAGATAACCCAAACAACAGACAATACTGGATGGTTTCCTATACCATGTTTTCTTAATTGGACAGAAGAGAGTCTCTGTCCCCAGAAGACAGTCCTTTTCCCCATCCCCTGGCAATGATGTGTAGAATAACTTCTGTGTCCTAACCATGACCCCTCCCAACTACTTAAAAAAATTAATGCTGTCCTGGCTGGCACCAGGATATTACTATAGGTTTTGAAAGTGGTCTTCCTGGAAAATCTAAATTTCTAGATTTTATTATTACATAATGTCTATAAAAGTATCATAATTTTTTTTAAAAAATAAGATTAGATGCTGGTTTTTAAAATCTGCATTACCATATAGAAAATTATCAGCATGGTCTCTGAAAAGAGTGTTTTCCCTTTAACATTAATTTCTGTGGTACACACTTGTTTCAAATTCTGGAATAAAAAAAAACTTGTTATTCTGGCATTTTTAAAGTAAGAATACTGAACATTGAAATCATCAGTCTTAGTGCTCCTGAATCTGCTTATTTTCAATTCAGAGCTACACCTATTTTTCCTGTTAAGTGGATTCATAAATCTGTTTCTACTAACTGTAAAGATTATTTCACAGAGTAACATTCTGCAGCTGCTGTCTTGATATCCATTTTTATATTGCTATAGCCTATCAGAACCTCATATTACTATGCTACTATTATTTTTTTCTGTAATAATTCAAAATGACATAATGGAAAAAGTAATTATAGGCATGAGAGCTGTTTTATTCTACTTTTTCTAGTACAGACACCTTCCCCTGTGTGCACAACTGTAGTAATTAGTTCTGGTTTTTCTCCCTCATCTGGGAGTTAGAAGGAATTTGGCCATAACTAATAAGTGCATGATTAGTTTAGAACCTTTTAAACCATACACGCCTTTCTACTGACAATCCTAATAATATTTCTAGTCTCTACTGGGATTCTGAGAGCTGTAATCATGTTAATATGATCACAAATTACATTCTAGTAATCCGGCATTTATTAAAGAGGATTCCCATTAGAAGAATAAATGCAATAGTCTCATACTTGGCAGATTTCAAAGAAAAGTAAGTTACTTACTTGAAGTCTCCAACTCTTTCCAGTGGCTCACAAGCATTTTCATACAAATCTGAAATTTATTCAACACACACTGAATTGAAATGTAATTCTTGTTTCCACGATCATATATAACACATTGGTAAAGATTTAGGGATTTGGGGGAATAGTTAAATAAAGGTCTGATTTTATGAGGTCATTCTCAGATCTCATGCAAGTCAGAAGGAAAGATTTCATGTGTCATTGCTGCCATATGTCTGCCTTTGGACTATGTAGCTTAGATCTGTAGCCTCCATGCTTCGACATAGGAAAATACAAGGGACTAATGCCCTTGCACTAAAAGGGATGTAGAATGGAAGCATGAATACTGGTCATTTACAGACTGGACATGAAGAAAAAGGAAGCTAAGTGACTTACACAATGTCAGGCAATAAGACTAGAGCAAGAATAGAAGACCACTTAACCACAAAATCATTTAATGTGATTTCTAAAAGCAAAATAAATTTTAACATAAGGTATATTTTTAGATACTCCTATTGTTCAAATATAAAAATACCACCTAGATATTATTATTAGCTTGAGTACTAGTAACTTGGGTTATATAGCTTATGTCAGGTGGTCAATTGATAGTTTCTATATACCAATGTCAATAAAAATATTTTGAATAAATATTTAAAAAAAAAAGAAACTGGTTTGAATTTTATTTTTAAAATGAGATGCAGTAAGATAAAACATGTGAACAGGTGTGGAGAGGATGGACTTATGAAAGGCAGGTGAAGGGTCTAAAGTATTGGTCTTACAATGAGCAGCTGAGGGAACTGGAGTTGCTTAGCCTGGAGAAAAGGATGCTCATGGGAGACCTTATTGCTCTTGACAACTACCTGAAAGGAGACTACAATGAACAAAGAGTTAGTCTCTTATTCCAAGTAAGAAGAGGCAGGACAGGAGGAAATAGCCTTAAGTTGCACCAGGGGAGGTTTAGATGGATGTTAGGGAACATTTCTGCACAAAATTATTGTCAAGAATTGAAACAGACTGCTCAGGGAAGTGATTGAATCATCATTCCTGGGGATATGGAAAAGATGTGTAGATGTGGCACTTAGAAACATGGTTCAGTGGTGGTGGACTTGTTAACTTCACAATTGGACTCAATGGTCTTAGAGGTCTTTTCCAAACATTATGAAAATGATTCTTAATGAAAATGAAATGAGGATTTTGCCAAGTAAAAGGGGGAATAACTTGTAATAGTAATTTTTTACAGAAAATATTTTCTGTCTAAATGTAGGAATGTTTTGAAATTATCTTGATTAGATACGCATAGTAAAACTGAATTCCTTTTGTTCTACCATAGTGCATCCATAGTGCATTTCTGTTGCACTATATACCACACTTAATGAGCTATTTGATTAGTCCTATTGAAGAAGCTAATCTCATCATAATTGGTCTTTCATGTTACTCTGCGTTTTTTGGCACATGATCTAAGAAAGCTTGATTTCAATTGTAGAATATATTGCTTTCTTGTTCCAGAAATCCTTTCAATCCTTTCTTCTATTTTTTAATTTTTTTTTTTATTCCTCCAGCCCTGTGGAAAAGCAAATAATCAAGAATATGACAGCCCAAGGGGTCATGTTGTATGAGCTTGGCTGTCTTGGCAACAAGTGAAACGAAGATGTGTCCTCCAGAGTTCAAGCAGAGCCAAGACATTCCTGAGTCCTGCCCTGGCATATGCTTTTACTGTGGGAGAGCACTGTGCCTTTAGATAATAAGGTACTGGGGGATCATTCTGATTAAAATGAAATTACCTTTTTCTTCTCTTTCCTCATAATTGATCCAATTACTGGTTTTAGAGTGTTGAAAAGAACTCTGAATTTTTAAGGCAGATGTAAACTAATTCTTAGGAAAATGTGCTAATCTGGAAATAACTAGTATTGCCTCATCAGTTCAGAATGTTAGTATCAGCTCTTCTTCAACTATTGCACCACCAAGAGAAAGAAAATAATGTAATTAGTCCTCCTTAAACAAAGTTTAAAAACTCCTGCAGTTCATCACCTTATTATCATATCTTCTGTTAGAATGGAAGAATAATGATATGAGGGATATGAAAGCAACTTTTTTTTTTTCCCTTAGGAAGGATAAGCTAGTACCAAAAAAACCAGCGAATTACTTGTCCCAGTAATTTATTTTTTTTCCCCAGTAACAACTTTTTTCCACAACAGTTACAGAACTACTCAAATACTCATACAAGGAGAATTCCCATAATCATTCCCAAGAAGAAACTTCCAGCAAATCAGGGAGGGAAATCATGCTAATGCATAGAAAAATTATCAGGAGGACACAATTCCTGTTCTCCACTTCCTGTCATGTTTATTTATACACAAAATATTCCTGTTGCCTCAAGTTAGGGAAAGAAAAAAAAATCACTTCCTCATTTTTGTAACTTTGATCATCAGGAGAGATGGACTTGGTGCTAAGCAGTGAGCTTTTCACTGCTTGTTACTTTTCAGCTACTTGAAAATACTTCTTAGATGAGTGAATACTATGTGCTGTTCCAGGACTGTGCTGTGCCTAACTGATATAATCTAGTCACATTCATCCAGTTAGATGATGATTTGCCTTTAGTCTTTGCCACTTCTCCGAGAGTGGATTTCCATCTACCTGCTAAAACACTTGCAGTTTAGCTGCAGGTCTGGTTTCCACTCATCAGTGTTATTTCCAGGTTTCACGGTCTATTTGATACATATAAACTGTAAGATTTCACTGAGTCAAATGTAAGGCTATTTCATACACATTTCCTCCAGAACCTCTCATAAACAGTGTGTTAAATTGCTCAGCATTCATATTATCTGCCCATTACACATAAAGATCTCAGGAAATTAGATACAAAATACAGATGAGCGAAACCAATGCTTCTAGTGAATACTAGTTTGGTTTCTTTAGAATAATTCTTGAACAGCCTTGTTTGTTTCAAGTAATGACAGTAATGGCACTGCGAAATTTCATTCATAAATATTCATTTCTTACCATTTCTCCAGAAGATATTTTTACTTCACTTCCTATTTTCCAGTCTTCAGTGATACCTTTAGAATTACTGAGGGTATAGATACACACTCTGCACCAGAAATTTAAAATAGTGTTGCTATTATTTACATGCTTAAAATAAGAAACTTGTAGAAGGAGAAAATATCAATGGAAATATCTTTTTCATGCAATACTGGTCATTCTAAAATACTCTAAGCATGTGAGGAACTGTTCACTACTGTGACATCATTTCAGACCATCTAACCTCCAAACTCTCTGAGTTCTGAAGGTTTCCTTCTTACCCAGTTTTTCTTCCCTGTAGTTTTACAAACTCTTGGGAGACAGTGGACAATAAAACAGCTATATGTATGTGTTTTAAACATAGGCTATTAGCTGCTTTTAGAGAGAAGAAAACCCATTATGTCCAGTGCATAAAATATTTTGGTCTGTTCATTGTAAATGAAAATGGTAAACCTCCATTCTCAGAATACTAAAACCACCTCAAAACTTGCCCATAAACAAAGAAACAAATAGAAAAAACTACAACCCATTGAAAAAAATTCTTTCAGGACCAATTATTTCAGCTGAAAACAGAATTTAAAAGTTACACTTTGGTGCTATAGACAGTTTTATGTCTATGCATTAGATATAAGACGATGGTGCAAAAAAATAAAATTCTGAATATCCGATTCTGAAATAAACTTTTTTCTTGCAATAATAATTATATAAAAATAAAAGTAATTTGCTTCATGTCCACACTAACTTCACTTGCTCATTTTACTCTAATGAATGTCAGGTTTTTCAGTCCAGATATATAGACATGAAATATGTAACAAACATGTTCTAAAGAGCTGTAGCAATCATGTGCTTTCTGATCCTTCTTTGTACGGCAGTAAAGAAACACCTACAAAAATAAATTTGTCAAACCAAAAGACTAAAACATCAAACACTAAAATGCTAGGATCTTTCTCTTTCACAGGGAATGATTTGTGGTCTGCATACATCATTTATAGTTTCTGAGGTTTTCAGTGTACATAGTGAAGCATTTGTTTCTCAAGCAGCTACACAGAAGGGGCAGACAGAAAGCACAAAGCCACCCTCCCTGTAGCTGCTGGTTAGCTTCAGCTTCCTTTTCTTTTGTTTACAGTGATTCACAGAGCAGTATGTTTTTCTAATGAATGGCAGTTTCAGCTAAACCAGCAAAATTCCCAGCATTTTGCCAAGGTATGTCAAAGATGTTCTGTAAGATCTCTCCCATATATTTTAAATATGGGACACATTGATGTGAACTGCATGTTTTGATAGATGATGCAGTATGTTCATGTCAGTGACAAATTTGTATCTGTTCTGAGAAACTGAGATAATGCTGTTCACTAGACTAAGGTAAAAAATTGCATTTCACACATCTCTGAGTGATATTCATGTCTGCGTGAAACGATGAAGACACTACTAAATCTTGTATCCCTAGATTTTAAAATGAATATTATCATATCTGGTTTTTAGAAAAATAGACAATTTTTAGAAAAGACAGTAATTCAGTTTTCAGATTTGGTACTTAATTTGAAAATAAAGTACACAAAAGCACTCTTCAATATTTCTGTTCAATCTAATTAAATCTGATGAAAGACACATATCTAAACTCTCTGTGAGATCTTCTTGTCAGATACACAGGCACCTTTTTTTTTCTCATCGAATAAAATCATTATCTCAAAATACAATTCTTTTTATGGGTAATTGGACCCATCACTGTGCAATAGCTGAAATTTTACATGTATAAATAGAATGCTCATGAATGGCCAGAAGGAAGTTAAGCCATCCACATTATAAAAAAAAAATTATTTGTTTCTATGTAAATGCTCAGTAATATTCTCAGGACAAGTTGAGCATATGATTTAATTAAGTCAGCAAAATTTTGGAACTCTGGGGTCACCTGACAGTGAGGCAAAACAGGTCTAGCTATAAAATCTAATTCTTGCAATACTGTATGAATCATAAATGACAAAGTAAATATCTAATTCTCTCTTATGACAACAAAAGTATATTGAACTAATAGTGTCTGTCCATTACTAATCAAAAATCTAGCTTGTGCAGACAGTCATTGATTGAACACAGCAGACACAAACACAAAGACCCATGGCACTGACTTTAATTAAACTGAAACCTTCGAATTAATACATCAGGAATCTGATGCAGAGTTCTGATGTGAAAAAGTTTCACAGATGACAAGCCTACTTCACCTCTAAATATAAATGCTGACAATCAATTACTATGACAACCACTTCTGCAAGTATTGTTTTCCGCGATGATAAGCACTAATGCCTGATGAGTTATGTATCAAATGCATCTTACAGACTACTCTGGACCTGTTCTTAAGGATGAAGTTGCAACGCTTATAGCTTGGTGATACATAAATGAGGAAAGAACCTCTACTCCATTGAAGAACTGATAGGGAAGTCAGATAAATGAAATGCTTGAGTGAATATATTCAAGTTGTGACACATGACTATTACTTGAATTAGTAGTTCTTAATACCTTCTGTTGATATGTCTATCTGAGGAAATCCCTCAGGTTTTTTCTACTTTCTCTTCTGTAGAAACTTCCTACAATTCCCTGTAGTAAACACAGAAATTATCTTCCTGAGGTTTTTTTTTGGCTCGTTTTGTTTGTTTGTTTGTGGTTTTTTTGTTGCTATTTATGCTACTTTTTCATCTCAACTATACACTGGGTAAGTGCTAGCTTGTAGAAAGCTTTTTTCTTGTTTGGAATTGAAACATTTTATTAATAGTTTCAATATCTTGAGCATTTGCTTCTCAAAATTTCTAAAAAAGTTCTTTTTTGTTCTACTCATTTTGATATGGTTTCTACTTTTGAAGGTTATCCACTAATAGTCTCTTGTAGGTTTCTCTCTAATCATACTGAAGAATTAGTTCCTTCTTTATGTGTTTTTCTCAAAGGCCATTTTGAATGGCAATCTACATTTATCCTGAGCTTTTAATATTGCATCCTTTTGCAAGGTTACAATGAATAAGCATTTTATTCTTTCAGGTGAGAAGTTGAATTTCTTTCTAATGCACCTCTTCATCTTTAAAGCTCAAAAGTAGAAATTTTGACCTTCCCAGCTACATGCAAGCTGGGTTTATGTACTTCTCTTTTTTCCTAATGTGAGGTGGCTTTTATAGTCTAGTGTCTTGAACTAGAACTTTTCAGGATCAAATTAGATATTTTTTCCTATATAAGTCTTCCAAGTAATTACTCCAAGAAGCAATGAGTGTAGCTTTAAAATACTTAATCTTCATCATTTCCTGATGTGTAGTTTTTCTTACCTGTATATTGCCAATTTGCAGTTCTTTCTTTGTTTTTAGTGTTCACAAGCTTTCTGATCTCTTGTAGTGCTTCATGGTCCTTGTTCTAATCATACACTGGAACTAGGTCAGACATATGCAGAGTGGAACAGTGGATTTACTGTCCTGTTGCAAACTGCTGTATTCAGATACAGAGATTCTTTAAAAGGACCATCAAACAGCATAGATCACATGATTTTCTACTCCTCATATTCCCTATTTCCTGTGTTTAATTTCTCTGGTTCTTCTTCCTTTACCACTCTTATTCCCTACCAAATAAATTTTTTCAATTACTTTTTTTTTCCATTATTTCCAGCTTTATACTCAGATAGGTACCTAAATTTGATATTTCTGGTACTTCTAAATGGCAATGCATAGCAATACTGTTGTGAAAGCAAAACCCACAAATATAGGGACATTGCTTCCCATGGAATTAGAATTAAATTTTAGAAATGACCAAGTAGACCTTGAAGTTTTCAGGAGGAATGGAAAAGGCTGCTGTGTAAAAGACTTTAATCACAGATGTCATTAGACAGTTGTAAGAGGTTTTAGGCAGCAATTTCAAGGACTGATGAATTATTTTCCTTATTATTTTTACTCTTCCAGTTTCCTAATTCAGTTAATCTGTCCTCATCTGTAATATATTGCTTCTCAGAGGATTTTTGAAGAAGGTTAATGTAACTTCTTGGATGCATTTGATATGTGCATTTGGCTTACTTTGGTTCTATAGTTCCTTGTATTCCCTTCGTTTAAACAGTGATGCGCAAAAAGGTAAACACTTCACTTGTAAGTGAAGTCAAGAATTTATTGCTAATTTTTAAGAAATATTTATTAAAGTAACCAAAATACAACAGTTGTTACCATTAACCCAGTTGCAATAATGCAAACACTTGTTATCTAGATTATTATTCTAAATAAATTTCATTATCAGTACTAAAATTGCAAGTTCTCATACAAAAATATAATATATAATATCTTCTCCTTTTTTGTTGGCATTGTGCTCCAAGACTTCATTGCTCTTCTGGATCTTAATGTCAAGAGTTCTGCAGGAAGGAGACAATTGCAACAAGTTGTCAGCATCCCAAGCATGATGTGTGCAGAGGTAAGTGCCTTCTCTTTTGGTACTGGGAAGAAGACATTAATATTCAAGATTTTTTCACCTCCTTAGCTTAGGGTTTGCTTAGGATTATTTCTATTGCTTGATTTGCATGTTTGACACCTTTCGTAGAATCTGAATGATAGAATAGTTTGACTTGGAAGGGACATTTGAATGTAATCAAGTCCAAACTTCTTGCAACAAGCAGGGACATCTTCAACCAGATCAGCTTGCTCAGAGCCCCATTGAACCTAACCTTGAATGTCTCCCTGCATGGGGCATTGACCACCTTTCTGGGCAATCTATTCACTATCTTTATCTATTCATCTTCTTTCTTCCTTATACCTAGCCTGTGTCTACTCTCAGTTTAAAAACAGCCTGTCTCCATCTTTCTTAACAGCCCCTTTTAAGTATAAAAGACTTTTGTAAGGTCAGAAGTGTTGTAAAGCCTTGTCTTCTCCATGCTGAAAACCCTCAGCTCTCTTGGCCTATCCTCACAGGAGAGGAGTTTCAGTCCTCTGATTGGTTTTGTGGTCTTCTTCATTGAAACACCAAATTATATCTCACTTTGATACCTTTGGCATGTTTTACATGTACTAGGTAGAGGTTGGATTTCATTTTTATTGCACCTAAACTACTTTTGTCACTGTATGCCTGCATTCCTTTAGCTGTGTCTTTGTCCTAGGGTCCAGCACAAAGGACAACTACTTGCTATTGCTGTCTACATAAAAATTAAAACAATGCTTGTTAAAATTTAAAATTATTATACCACAAATTAAACATTACATCCCACATATAAGAATATTATACTCCAAGTTCAACAAAACTAAAGCAAGCTCGATAACAGCTATATGGTTATTACACAATTGACTTTATAGATAAATATGCTAAAAGAAAGCTATAACAAGGACAAGGTAAGTTCAGAGAAAATGGTTGTGATAGTCCCAGGCCTGATGAATGTGATGTTAGCTGAATATAATCAATAGTCTGTTATTGTGAATACCAGCACTTTATTTAATAAGTACAGGGCTAAAAGAGTTTTTATAAAAGAGAGCTCCTTCTGTCTTTTAAATATTTCTATGAGAATTGAGTTTTGTTCTTGCCTGATCTGCCATAGTGCTACCATAGAAAGAAAGACAAAGAAAAGATGGCTCTTGGTCTTGATAACAGAAATCTTACTCCAAATGGGATGACCTTTTGGAATATTGCTATAAAGCACTTAATGGCACACAGTCAATGTGTTCTTGTTAGTTTTGAGCAGAATGAGCAGGGGAGTTTTGAGCAGGGGCTGTCACATTTCACATATGACTTCTTAAATTTTTGAATGGCAGTTATTGCTCATAAAAATAAATTATTAAAAGTAAAATCCTCAGAAAATATCATATACTTCAATCAAAATACTTCAACATATGTAGTACAATTCATTTCAGGTTTAAATTTTTCCTCTTCATAACTTCCTAATACCATTGATTCATGGTCCTTTTCTGATCAATTAATACGTTCTTGTTCTCCTTACATTTTAGAATGTGAAATTGCATTTTATCATAAATTTTCATAAATTCTCACCAGTCCTCAAAAGTGAGAGACCTGTACCTAATATATTGAATCTATTTCCTTTATCTCTTAAAATCCAGCCCATCTTTAAATGTAATATTTTTGTTGATTTTTAAAGATATTGAAGATATTGATTATTTCTCTTTTGTGTCATATCAGTAATGAAAATATTAAAATAAATCAGTCCCCAAAAATATTTGAGGGACATCACCTTCCTCTTTGTTTCAAGTTTTGTGTTCGGACATCAAGAGAGGAATCTAACAGATACCTGTCAATATATTATTCAATTGGTTCTTTGATTTTCCTTTGTCAGGCTACATATCTTCAATAGCTTATCAAATTCCTTTCTATTACTTCTGATTCTTTTTCTTTTCAGTGAACAACTATGTGTCACTGTTCTTATAATATTTTGGAATGCTGGTTAACGAACTCTCAGTTTCTGGGTAGTTCTAAAAAGAAGGATTGTAATCAAGGGAGAAATTGCCTCTCATATCTAACTTCCACTAATGTCACAAAAAGCTAAAAAAAAGGAAAAAAATGAGCATCATGTGGCCTGAAAATCTTTCTTCAGGCTTTTAGTTCCAAAAAACACCTTCCTGATATGTAAAAACACTCAGCAAATAAATACCTGTCATGTGTGCCATCTGTGCTAAACCCATCAATATCTCTCTTTAAGAAAACAAAATCACCTCTCCAAAGCAATTTTACCAAGGTTCATTCCTGAAATAGCTATCTGAAAAGAAATAGACAATATTTCTATTGAGGATTTGCTTGATTTTGTTTTGTGTTTTTGTGTTGAGAGTTTTGTTTGGTTCCTCGGGTTTTTGGGGTGTGGGGTTTTTATGCTGAATAGTATAATAATATAATGCTGAATTATGAATTCAATATTCTGTCTTGTCGGTAGGTAATCTTTTTACTTTCATGAAGTCTATTATTTGATTTGTTAAATTGTACCCATCAAAACATGTTGTTACCAGAGTTGTGGTATAAAAAATGAGTTTCTTTACTGTCACCAAAATGCTGCCCAACATCTTTCCTTCATGCTGTACATGGGCATTCTTGTTAGTTTCTTGGTCTAACATGTACACTGGGTAAAAATGAATGTGACATTGAAGAAATAGTTGGAAGATTAAACTCATAGCAGTGAAAAAATGGGCATTTAGAGTAGGAAGCCATGCCTCTAATGATATGATGGACATCCATTTCATGAGGGAAAAAGCAAGTTTATGTGCTAACAAGCTACCTAGTAGGTAATGGAGAGGAAAGAACTCCTGACAAAAAATGGTACTAAAATATCTAGAGTATGTCACATAATAAATGGACTGGAAACAGAAAAACTCTATCAATGAAGTGCACAAAATGGCCCCCATGAAAAAATGGACTGTGAAATAATGAACTCTGAATACTTTTTTAGCTCTATATTGAATTCTAAACATAAGAATGTCTATAGCTATAAAATGCTACCGACCTATTTATAAAACAGCTCTATATATTTTTGTAATGGAGAGTTGACTACAAATTTCGTTTCTCTGCAATAAACTTTCTTTTATTCCTTGTGAGTTTGGTTCAGTGTGGGCTTTGTTTTTGTTTTTCTGGTGTGAGTTTTTTGTTTTTCTCTTTTGAGGTTGGATGCAGTAACAGAACAGCATGATGTGAACATCTCATAGAAGAGGAATTGAAGGGAAGAGTGATGATTATGTTTGGATAGTCTTCCAAAAACATACAACCTTCCTTTGGTATAAAAGCCATTTCTTCCCTTGGTATGTCTTCAACAGAAGTCCAACCATTACTCCAGCAAAAGAACTTTCCTTGTAGTTGAGCCCATCCATCATCTTTCTTAAGAAAGGTAATTTAAAATATGCATCTTTTTACCTGCCTAACTGCACTCAAAGATCCACTTCCACAGATCTTTGAATACTAACCCATCAATCAGTGCCATCCATGAACTCTCTTTTCCTTACCTCCTTCTTAAACTTATTTCTCCATTGTTAGCACTATTCCAGAAGATGTGACACTAAATAACTAAATAAGTCAGTACATTAAAAAAAAAAAAAAAAAAAGAAGGAAACAGAAGAAAACAGAAATAAACAAACAAAATCACAATAAATTCTCCAGAGCAGTTCAACCATTGCGTCCAAATTAGAAGCAAGTCTCAATTGGACCAAAAAACACCTGACACTTACATAGGATAAAAGAAAATAATCATCAATCCAAAAATTTACTAATAGTTTCATTAGATTTCTAATAGTCTATTCAAAATTTATTGCTATTCAAATTACAGTGATGGTCATATTTTTAATCTGAAGTTCTTGTAAATAATCTCTCTCTGAGAAAGGATGTCTTGGTCATCATTCACTCATCAAAACACCCTTTGACAGATTGTATAAAAAAATTCAGTAGTATATTTGTCACTGTCATTTGTTACAAGAGAATGTAGCTACTATAAAGCAATTTTGTTTAAATTACATGAGACTTGGAAGTCAGTAAAAGCAGTAACATTGAATGAAGCATTATGGGAACAAGCAGGGCTTCTTATGTACACCAAGAAATTATGATATACATTCTTCTCAGCTTATAGTTAATGCTTCATCCTGGAAATGTCAAGTTGATCTTGAATCTTACAGTGTTCTCATATGGTAGGACTGTGCCAAAACTCCTGCTCTGCATCCAGTTTACAATTTCACCATCTGTTAAAACATAAAATCTACTTCAAACATTATGACAGCCACCAAAAGTAGAATCACTTGTTAAACCAAACAGATCTGAATAGATTTGTTCATCAAGCCTATTATTAACTTCCAGCAGCATGTTAACGCAGAGCCTTATCCTGATTTAAAGTCCAAATTTCCCTCTGTGTTTTTATGGCAATACTCCCAGTGCTGTCCTTTCCTGCCACTAATGGAAAGGAACAAATTAAAAAAAAAAATATTTCTTTTAGGATTTTGTACAGCTGCAGGAGCAGTATCCAAAAAAAGCTTAAAGGAAGATAGCTGTTAAAAACTGACCATAATCAGTCCTACTGATAGAATATTATCTCCTATTTATCGCCAACAAAATTCTCTTTGAGCATGCTCTAGGATGGTAAAAATACTTAAATTGGGGGTCTCTTCTAGCTGCACAAAAACTAAGGCTTGAGACTGAAAAAAAGGAGTGAGCAGTATGCATATCTCAAATATGCATACTGCATATGCATATTTTCTAAAGTATGCATATCTTCTAAATATTGGAATTCCGATTTTCAGAAATGTTTAAAGAAGCCTTGTGATAAGTAAACCTCTTACAGAAATCTCAAATTTCTGAGGATAATCACTTCTGTATGACTGAAAATCTAACTGAGAGTCAAGATGCCTGAACTGACTAGACAGGTCTCTATTTCCCCAAGCCCTCATAGTCTGTGGAACTTTTTTTATATTTATGGTGTTTGTTATAGTTTTTTCCTCTTAACCTTACATTCTGATCAATAAGACACAGTCTGTTTTTGCTCCATCAGAAAATAAAAAAATTGCCTATATGTATCTCTGCCTTCTTAAAAGCACAAGACATGGTACCCTGCATTTAGACTTTCATCATTTATGGACTTTTGTCTGACACTTTACATCTTCGGGCAAGTGCACAGCTTGTTTTATGGACTCTGTCAACTTCAGTTTATTTCATAGCAAATTTGTCTGTCACAGATTGCTTGCAAACAGACTGCCTTAGGAATGTATATTCACTTCACATACGTTTAAATAACATAAATGGTCTTTTTCTTGTATTAAATTTTGCCGAGGGGAAGTCATAAATGATCAACAAATTTATCTTTTTTCTTTGCTCATTGTCAAATATCCTTTGTTTGTAAAAAAGAAAGATAAAATTTCTGCATGCTACTTCCCTTAAAAAACTACTTGGCTGTATATTGTGAGGGCAGCAACAATCCTAATAAGTATTTATGTGCTATATTTATCACAGAAACAAAATTTTTTTTTTTCCTCACCAAGTATACTTAAAATAATTAAAAGTTCTCTTTCAAATCTTGTTATAAGAAGAACAAAGTTGTCAAGGCTGTTTATTTGTTATATATTCCATCCATTCATTACAAAGCTTCCTCTTTAATATTTTCAGTAGTTTTTCTAAAAGTAAAAACAGTGTTCAAGGGCTGGGTTGTGACACCATACTTAAAATTTTCAGTAAAATTCAGCACATTTGTAAACAGTACCTACTAATCGTAGTAGCATAGTACTTGTAGATAAACTCTTAAAAAGAAATTGCACAGGTGGGTTTAGGTTTGTAGTCAACTTTCACTTAATTTTCATACCCTGTATATATTTTAACTGTATGATTTCAAATCAGTGAGTGAAATGAAGACAAATAATAAAATTAATATTTACTTTTTTAGTCTCTTTATTCAATTCACTTTATTCAACTCCTATAATTACTAGGTTTGGCTTGTGTTGGAGTTTGATTTGGGTTTTCTTAGTTTGGTATTTTGTTGGGGTTTTTTAAATTTTATTTCCTGCAAATTTTTAATTTTAATCAGATTTAATGGGATTTTAAAGCAAATTTGATAGGTGACAATAACCAGAATAATCAGGAAAAAATTCCTGATAGGAAAAAATTTCCATGGCAGGAAAAAGCCTTCTGTCAAAAATAGAACTGCATGGGGCATATGCAGAAACCTTGGGAATCTGGTTTGCACTAGCTGTTTCTTGTCACACCCTGAAAACTGAAAAATAAAGTCCTATATTTCTCCATGTTTACTTGATCAGCAGGTCTTATAACTTTTCCTGGAGCTAGAAATTATCTAGTGTGTAGTCTGTGCATTATAACTATGAAGATGAGATGTTTAATCCTGTGTGTACATCATCTGTATAGAGATGTGAATAAACCAGATTCCTCTTCAGCACCTTGATGTGTGTATTTATTACTGAAGTCACACAGGGCCGTTCCTATTGCAAGAACTATATTACATATACTTTAAGTATGTATCAGAAAAATACTATTTGAAGTTCATCATAAAATCAGTTCATTATAAGTATTGTACAGTAAACACAGAGAGAAAAATGACTGTTATCTAGCTTAACAATTCTTTGATTGTAAATGACAATATCACTCCAGTGTTCTGTGATGTCTATCTTGATTTATACAATATAGGCTATGTGCAGCTGACAATGGTTTCTAAGAAAAACAGGACTTTCAAAGAAATAAAACTGGTATTTATCCACCAATCTCTCATGGCTTCAATGCTAGGAATATAGAGAGAAGTGAAATAGTCCACTTAGGCAAACACAATAGGAAAAACACAAAAGCAGACATGGTAATGTGACCTGTCTCGTAATATTTATCACAACTTCCTTAACCTGCTGAAAGAAAGGAATCACAAAATATTCTAAAATGCAAAAGTCTGTGACCTTTCCATTTTTCATCCCTCATTTTGCCTGAAGCCCGTGTGGATGTGTGGCATAAAGAGAAGATGCTTCACAAATCATAAACTACCTTTTAACTAAAAGTAAACAAAAATATTTTAGCATCATCTACCAGAAAATATAAACCCAATATAAATGTTAAACCTTTTATGCTTCCATATTTTCTCCGCTATTTTCCTATAAGTCAAAGTAAATGAAAAATAAAATTAAAATTAAAATGTTATTAAATTGGAGGATTTTTAGTTTTGTAGGGCTTTTAAATATTTGTTAGAAACGTGTATTTATAATCTAGGTAATTACTATCATAGACTAAAATGGGATATAAGTAGATGTTAACCAAATTTATAAAGCTATATGGAAAATATACTTTCTTAAAAATATGTAATCGTAATGGCTGATTTAGTGAAGGTTTTCATGCTTTACTTATCATTGCCTGGCACTGGCAGTGTCAGCTGGAGGTATGGGCCAAATTCTGTTACTGACACACAAAGGAGAACAGTTTTCTGATGTTTAGAGGGAACTTTCTCCTTTTCAGTTTGTGCCCATTGCTGCTGGTCCTGTCCGGCACTGAAAAGAGTCTGAGTCCATCCCCCTCTACCCCTTCCCTTCAGGTAATTATGAATTATATATGAATAATTATATTATATACTAATAAGATTCCCCTGCAAGCCTTCTCTTCTATCGGCTGAACAATTCTAACTGTTTCCTCCAGTGATGAAGTTTTGCCTTTTATCTGTCTTCACTTTTTATTTGTGTGTTTTTTTGTTGGTTTTTTGCTTGTTTGTTTTGTTGTTGTTGGGGTTTGTTTGTTTGTTTGTTTTTGGGGTTTTTTGTTTGTTTTGGGTTGGGTTTTTTTTGTTTTTTTCTGTTTTTTTTTTTTTTTTTTTTTTTTTTTTAATAGCATGATTAATTGGAACAAAAGCAGGAGGGCAGTGAAGAGCAACACCACCAGTGATAGGCCTGGAAGGCATGTCCTGTGACAATCAGCTAAGGACTCTGTGTTTGTATGGTTTGGAGAAAAGAAGGCTGAAGACAGACTTTATTGCTCTCTACAGATTCATGGAGAGGGGACAGAGAGACTTTTCCTTGGGACACATCATCGTTCAAAGCTACACCAGATGAAATTTAGACTGGATATTTGGAAGCATTTATTTACCAAAAGGATCACCAAACACTGGAACAGACTTCCTGAGAGACATGTTTGATGCCCCAAGCCTGTCAGTGTTCAAAAAGGCATTTGGAAAACATGCTTTAACTTTTGGGTAGCCTTGAAGTAGTCAACCAGTTGGATTAGATGATTGCTGCACACACCTCATAACTGAAAACTGCCTTTCCTTTCCTTTCCTTTCCTTTCCTTTCCTTTCCTTTCCTTTCCTTTCCTTT
>JANRMJ010000001.1:132178759-132190620 GCA_025584955.1 Alethe diademata
TCAGTGGTCAACAAATTCTAGTCTGTATCTGACCTTTGTTACCCAGAGAATGTTTTGTATACATTAAAGGCTTGCTCCTTGCTGCTATCCTTGAGAACAGGTACGTCCATGTCCCCGGGTTGTATTCTTTTAGTGACCGTAATTGACCATAACTATTTTTCACCTTGGACCCTCTGTTAGTGTCTCATAGTACTTTCAAGAAGATTGCTATCATATTGTGCTTTTACTTTTAGATGTTTCTATTTCAAAATCTAGCACCCTGTAACATTTCAGAAAAAACTGTCAATCAATCTTGAAGTAAATCACACATTTCAGTTACTATTTTGAGTGACTTGAGACAGAAAGAGTAAAAAAAACAAACCCTCAGGGTTCTTACAAATTAATGAAATAAGGCAAAACCTGTCCGAGATGTGGTGAAAAGGCTGGGAGCAGGGGAAAGTGAATGTAGTGTGTGACACAACCAAGTTATATTCTAGTGTTATTTGATCTATATCAGCCAATGATGTTCATTGAGTTTCAGATTTTATGAAATTTACTGAGATTTTAGAAATTTGAAAATTAAGTCTTTATCATACCTTTATAAAAGCATATCTATTTTAAAAGAAATGTGGTGGAATTTTGTGTAAGTGAACTGTCAGCACAAAAGAAATTTTCGCTCTCTTCTGTCACTTACTGAATTGTTCAAACATCTTTTTGTGTATACCATGTAACAATTTGACCTGAAGAACATCACAGTCACAGAAAACCTGGTATTATGTTTAGAAAGAGACATGGTAACAGCCATGTTAAAAGAAAAAAGCTTTATCTATTAAGTCCAGTCTACCTTTGGACAAAATTATTGAGGTATTGGGATATTATAATACTGAAATATTTCAAAACACATTTATTCCTAAAATCAAGAGCAGCTGCCGCTTTGCTTCAGGGCTACATGACTCCACAGACATTGCAGTTCCCTGTGGATTGTTTATAAATAAAAAACCCAAAAACGAAATCAAAGCTGTTGGAATTTGTTTAGCTTTGTCACCTCCCTACCAACTTGAATGCACACAGAGGAGATATTCAGAGACAAATTATGTTTTTTCTTGGAGGGAAGTGGCACAGTCACAGAGTAAAGGCATACAAGTGTATGCTCAAGGATATGAGCGTGCTGGTTGCTGTACATGTGGCAGCTGCTGCAGTGGTGTAGGAACCTCTTCTCCCAGCCAGATGCCTGCTGCTTCCCGAGGCTGTTAGGCCCTGTGCAATCTGAGATGCAGATCACATTTTCTAATAAATAAGAGCTGGTGTGGGATAATTAAGCACCTTCTTAATTAATTAATTTTAAAAACTTATCTGATTTTTTGCTTATCAGGTAACCTGCTACAGAGGCAATTGATAATAAAGTGAATCTTCAAGCATATCTTAAATCAATAAACAAGATTAATCCATGAACCATATTTAGACATAGGTATTTTATTGGGTACTGTTTGGCAAAATTTTCTTATGTATGAAAGAGTCAAAGGACTAAGTTGAAAGGGAACAAGCAGAAGCACAGACATTAAAGATGCAAAGTAAATAAGAGAAATGCAATTGAAGCATGGGATAATTTTGGAACTTTGTTTCCTAAATGGAACAGGAGCTGTGTACGCAGACATTAGCACTATCTCCTTTTAAAATTTCAGAAAAAAGACATTGTAGGTTCCTCTTTAAATGAATTAGGATGGATGTTACAATAACAAAAGTGATTTCATTATAAATTTCTCCTATCTCAATTGTAGACAAATGTCTAATATGCCAAATCAGAGCAAAGTGACAGGTCAGAAGGTGGTCCTTGGAACTTGGTTTGAACCTTAAATTTAATAAGCAAGAGTGTGACATTCCCAGCCTCATGTCAAAATTATTTTCAAATTCCTATCTCCCTTTTTCAGCCAAAGCAGTATGATGAACACTTCATAAAACTAAAAAGAAATATTTCTGTTCAAATATTACATTTAATAACAATTTTACTTACCTCTGTCAAATATAAGACTATATTGCTATGAAAATGAGGTAATAAACCCCAAGAATTATTTCATGAAAGTATTTCTTAGATTAAGGATGAGCATTGTTCGAGCTGTTCTGCTTATAATGTGTGTGGAGACCTTATTTAACATTTTCTTTTAGTGAAAGTACCAGCTAATTAACATATCAATATCCTACTGCAGACAGGGATTTTCTGTGATATTTAACACAAATCTCATACTTGAACTTTCCTAATTATATTAATTATCTTTACCTTTTGTCCCACATCATCTGACAGAGAATGGAGGATGTTAAAAGGAGTTTAATGCCTGGACTTCATAGTGTGAATATAAATCACAGAGAAAATGCTGATTTACTGTTATTACCAGTAGCAATGGCAAAGGTGAGACTGAAACAAAATGGTGGATTTAGAACTGCAGAAGTTCATAGAATTTTCTTTGAAATTTCTGCTCCACAACACTAGGAAAAAGCAATGGACTGCAAGATGCAAGATCTACAGGATGCCAGACATAATTTAGAAAGATAAAAGTAGCTCTCATACTATTCCACCAAATCATGACCATCAAAATGGACGTGTAGACCAATATCCCAAGGGAAAAATTCCAGAAAGCAGTCAACAAAGAAGTAGATGAAATTAACAGTATCTTGAAACGGGGATGGAAAGGCAATGAAAATTGTCCATTATGAAAATTAAGAAAAGTGTAAAAACACAAATATTGTAATAAGTATTCTGTTTTGCACAGCTGCTGAATCAGTGTCCTAGTTAAGACAACTAATTGAGGTTGTATGAAACTACTATAATGAAGTTTAAGCTGCCTTTTCTCCAGTGAGAGAATTTTAGGTCTTTCTTCAAGAGTCTCCTGATTTAGTTGGAGATGCCACTGTTCATTTCAGGAGTTTGAGCTAGATGATGTTCAAAGGTACCTTCCAATCCAAACTATTCTATAATTTTAAGAAGGCAAACAAAAAGAAAATAACATTTAAAAAGTACAAGAAAATGGTGACAATGCATTTTGAGAATGCAACTCTTGGTCATCTTGTCTTCTGATATAATCTCAGATAAAATAAAAGCAAGAAGGCAGAAGGAACTAAATTTCAGCCTGCTCATTTTTGTTTAAATGTGTTTATAAATGTTTTTAATTATAGCTAGTGTTGTTTAACAGTATTTTGCATTTAGTGTGACTTTTTTGGACCCT
Organism: Alethe diademata; assembly: GCA_025584955.1. Lineage (NCBI taxonomy): Eukaryota > Metazoa > Chordata > Aves > Passeriformes > Muscicapidae > Alethe > Alethe diademata. The sequence goes on from JANRMJ010000001.1 coordinate 132,181,957, forward strand.
CATACACTGAGGATGGATGTAACATATAGCCATCACCCTCTATATATGTAAAGAGAAAAGGTTATGACAACCCTGTTATCCTCATAAATGGTTATTTTTTGTTCTTCAGACTTGAACTATACTCTTCTCATATCTTTCTATTTTTGATCATGTATTATTTTCCATAGACATTAGGAAATCCACACAGTGTAAAAATAAGTAACAACAAAAGAAAGGATGGAGGATATTCCATGTCAGCTCAGTCATTAAAGCAAGTTTCAGAGAAATTAAAGTATTTGCAAATGGTAAGTGGAATTTAAAAATATTAAACTTTTTCACATGAAAAGTTTTTATTTGAGAATATGATACCAAGAAAATATTTTTAAAATACATTATTAAAAGTACTTGATAACAAACACATATATTTGTAAAGGAATGTAAGACTAAACAAACAATCCAAATCCTGAAGTATGCAATAGTTTTTCATGAAAATCACTACCACATGTGCCCTTCTTTATAATGAAAAGAATTGGTTCTGAAGATGTCTGTTCTGTTAGTCTTATAACTAAATTTATTAATCTATTTCTAGTTAACAGAGAACTTCTAAGATGGGACTTTAACGTAATTATTCCTAAATTGATGAATTTTATATCAAGTATATATTTATGTGGAATTGCTTACTGAGAGCTCTAGAAACTTCATCCAAAGTTCAGCCAAGTTCAGAGAGACATTGGCGTACATTTAGGAGACTTACAGATGATCTACAATGACCTTTGAAATACCAAAATTTTGTTCTCCTGCTTCCCTGTTTCCTTGTTTGATCATTTTCTGAATTATGGTGAATTAAATTTTCTACGCCTGTAGGTAAATTGTTCAAATAAAGGGATTTAGATTTCATTTGTTTGTTTGTATTTCTTTGGTTTATTTCTTGTGCTTTTATTTTGGTTTTGTATTTGTGCATATTCTGTGAACCTTCACATCATAGGTAAAGTGACCAGTAGCAAGAAAGGAACCAACATTTTATTGTTTATGAATGCTTGACTACTAAAGCCTGGGGAAAAGTCAGTAATTTGCTCCTATGAAAGATAGCTACAAAAATATTTTATTTGCAATTACACTGGACAAAAGACTGAAGCCTTTTTCTTTCCTTGGACTACAACTTGAGCACCCTGTACTTAGGTGAAAATTTAGCCTATAGCAGCACTTTTTAACTGATTTTATTTTTAAACAACCATCAAACACTGAAAATTTCAGATATATTACACACTGTCTCCGAGAGTCGTTTTTAAATTACTATAAAATCTGTAATCAGTTAGTAACCTTTATCTTTCTATCTCTTTTAGAAAACACAGATACAACTGGTACATCTGCTCATGTAGGAAAAAGTTTTCAATAAGTAGACTTGTTAGAAAACACAAAATGGATTCTTTCATTTACTTAAGATACACAATGCTGACAGAAAAACCATAATTTCTTGCCTATAGAGCAGAAAATTTTCAATTCAAATGTAGTTCGATAAGATCCCTCTTTGAAGTACATTTTACCACTGCAGTTGAAAAACGAGCCAAATATTTAACTTAATTTTTGCTCATATTTGAGAACATTTTATGATTTAGGGAGGGGGTTCTCGGTAGTTTTCATTTTGTTTGTTTGTTTTTCTTATTTATATAAAATAAATTTTTCTTACATTCTGTCAGGGCTGGTTTTGGCCTGTGTAGAGCTAGTTTTCTTCATTGCATAATCTACTTATGCAGGGCATTTGTTCTCAGAGAGCTTGATAATATGAAGTAATGGTACATAGAGCTAGTATGTTTAACTTAGTGGTATAGATATGGTCTTTATTTTCTCACTGTCTGCTTGCCTTACTCCCCTTTTCTCTTTAGGACCCTGGCCCCTTAATTACCCCTGGGAGTACATGCTTGTATGCCCTTGGTTCCTCTCAGACTGACCAAAAAATTTCTTTCCAAAACAAAATCATGGCAGAATTGGCAGAATAACTTCCACATTTTGTCTTAAACACATAATGTGAATGTGTCATGCATGATTTCTTCCACCTGCCATGGTCCTCTACTGAGGTCTGAACAGAACTTCAGTCATATCACCATTACCCTCACAACGTGCCCCAAGGCAACACATGCTGCTATTGTCCTCTCATTAAAGGCATCACTCTTTTGTTATGTTAAGTGCTTTGAACTGTAAAATGCACATGAAAAACATGTCTCAGGAAAACACAATTCAAATACCACTGGCTCTGTATTAGTGATCAATCCACTTCTGAAAGAACTAGATGGAAATGTATCTACAGCTGGCTGGATACGCAGCTTCTTCCTCCAGAGTGTTTTCCCCATGCTGGAAAATAGCCATAGGCATTGAATCATATATTTAGGCACTCTCTAATACAAACTTTAGGACTGTCCCTTCCTTCAAAACAGGAGCTGTGTCTCTACTAAAATTTCTAAGGAAAGGGGCTGATCCTATCAACCTGGTGCTAATAAATGCCTCCTAACTCCCAGAAGAGGATCTTATTAGTCAAGATATTTATATAAAAATTAGTCGAGGTGATGTCATCTTTTATTGCCCATATTGAATCTGTGTTGTAGCCCAGACAAAAGCACTTGTTCTGAAGAATGCTAACTTTATGTAATATCTCATAGCTGATGTCACTATGACATTCATTTTCAAAAGGGAAGGTGGGACATTTACTTCAGATTTGGATTCTGACCAAAACTATTGTCATGCATACGTAGTTAAATGTATGTTCAAACTGCTCATTTTTTCCTGTCAAGGATTTCAAAGAAAATTATATAGAGGATTCTAGCTGTAGGTAAAACTATCTCAAAAAAAACCCCAAACCCCAAAACTTTTAATAGTTTAACATTTCTCCCTACAAGAGATGTAAGCACAATATGGATAGCAAAAAGGAAAAACGAAAAAAAAAATCTCCAGAATTGGAATTACTTTTTTTTTACAAGCCTTATTAATACATGAGGGGTAAAAAGAGGCTGTTGCTTCCAAATCTCCTTTTAACATTATGCCTTAAGTGGAGAGATGTCAAAAGTCCTGAGAGTTTTTTTTCACTGAAGATGCTGTTGCTGCAAGCTCTTCTGTATTAAATCTATAGTTTGACTGCAGGTGATTAAGGTATCTTGTATCCAGCAGGTTATTCTGAGATGTGGGAGTAGGAGAACACATAACAAGGTTAAACTACTCACTCTGCCACTGATGCTGCTGTGGTTACATGTTTTCATGCCTTGTGTGAAGATGAATATAATGATGAGGTTTTAATTGCATAAAATTATCTTTTTCAAAAGACAAAAATATGCAAGCAACGCTGTAACTACTGCATTTTAGATCAGTTCTTTCATGCTGAACAATGTTTAAAAGCACCTGAAAGCATATTGCTGCTTTTCCTCCCTGTGACAGCACACAGCACAATAGACTCTAATTTATGCAGGGTTCTGAGTCATTGTACACCTAGCACAAACTGCATTTAATTCTGTAACACCTCATAATAAAACAGATGAATCACAGCTGAAGCAAGTATGAATGAACTACTGAGAGCAGTCTTCTTGTGCCAGAAAAATCGCATTAAAAAAAAAAAAGAAAAAAAGCAAAAAGGCACATTCACAAATCTGAATTTTGGAAAAGAGGTTTCTAAATGTTCCAGATAAACAAAATGTTGTCCAGAAGGAATAAAAGAAAAAAACCACACTTGTAGTTTGCATGCTTATACTAACTGATACTTAATGGTGTCTAACAATTCTAATAAATAAGAAGTTAAGTAAGAATAGCGAGTAGCCTGTGTGGATGAAAAAGGAGCTTCTCATCAAACCCAAACAGGTAAAATAAATCATGCGGGGGTAGGAAGCAAGATGGGTGTGATAACATGGGAGGAATGCAGAAACATTGTCAGAGCATCCAGAGATGACATTAGGAAATCTAAATGCCAAATGAAATTGCATCTGGTCAGATATCAAAATAAACAAGAACTTGTATAAGCACATAGGTGACTAGAGATAGACTAGGGGAAATGTGAGTCCACTGCTTAACAAGATGGGGACCTGGAAAAGGCTCTGGTATAAAAGGTCTTCTTTGCCTCAGTCTTTGCTGGCAAGACTGTCCTTCAAGAAACCAAGATCCCAGAGACGAAGGGAAAGGGCTGGAGTAAAGAAGATATACACTGGGTGAAGAGTATCAGATCAGGTAACACTTACACAAAATGGGTATACACTTAGTCCATGGTCCTGATGGGATGCACACAGTGAAAGGATTCCTGCCCATGGCAGGAGGGTAAGAGCTGCATGATCTCTAAAGTCCCATAACCCTTCTGTGGTTCTGTGAAATAAGCTGTTTAAAAAAAATACTACAAGACTTAAACCCCACTGAATTCTGTGTGTATGTTTGAATATGTAAATACACATTAAATATATTTAGATGATTTGGAACAGACAATGAGACACTCTTATATAAATTGTTTAAGAGTTGCACTGAGAGCTTGCTCATATATTCAAGCAGGTTATGATACCAATGCAGGGAAAAAAAACCCACAAAATTTGTCTTCTCAAATGACTTTTCCTTTTCATAAGAATAATGTATAATGGAACGGAACTTGCACTCAGAAAAATTTGCACTAGCTACCTCTATTGATCTATTAAATTTCACTAACAATATAACTGCAGGAAATATTATTACTCCGTGAAAAAGATTATTGACATTCTAAATGCCAAGTTATCTTTTTATTAGTATCAATCATCTAAATTAAGAACATAGCTATTTTTAGGTGCTTACGAAAGATAAACATTTCAATGTAAATTACTTTCTACTGAAGAGTTAAATGTTACGTGCAATCACAACCATTTTGTATTTTATTTGTATTAGATGTCAAATGGCATCCTATATGTAAGAAGTAGAATCTGGTATGATTCTTTCAAGATTGCAAGAAAATTAACTAAAATCACAGCAATTCTAATCAGGACACCAATTCTAATTAGGACACAATGGAATTAACTTTACCAAAAGCACAAAATGGGGCTTAAGACACAACAATTTTCTCTAAACTACTTTCTGCTTTTTTGCTTTTGTACACTGGAAGTTTTTTATCAATTGTGAAGGAGGAAGTAAAAGAAAACATATTTTTCCCATTCTTTTATTTTGAGTTTCCCAGAAACTCTTTTTTTTTTGTCCTGGGGTAGGTAATATTCAACATTTGGAGCCATAATATCATCTATTTACTTTATGCAGATATTCTAAATACTTGAAAATAATTTTGTCCAACACTACAAGGAACATTTCATAACCTCTGTCAAGATTTGCACTTAGTGATTAAGTAATTTTGACTTTTATTTTACGACTGTAGGATTATATTCACAGTTAATACTTTTACAGGTCAATTTTCTCCTGCCTCATAATCTGAAGTTTGGATATGTGTAATTTCACTTCAGAACAATGATTTGTGTCTTTGCTGTGCATATTTTTCCTTCTTTTCTGTATGTGTGCTTCCTTTTCTATCCTTGAGGCAATTTCAGTAAAATCTTTTTCAGAATCATTTTATATTTATTTGGTGTCACCACTTACCTGTTCACTGAAATAGCTGACCTTAGTTCTGTCCCAAGATTCTTATTTCTTGTCACACACCAGAAGATGAATTGAGATATCTCATTTTGGGCTTTAAGTCTTTGTCACTGAGAGTCAGTCGCTTCAGCATCAGAATGAACAGTAAGAAGAGAAAAGGTGAGGACATGCAGGATCCGTCTGGATAGGAAGCAATATCCTTAATATCTAAAATTCTAAAAATTTCGGAGATGACCTTGGGATTAAGCCCCATTCAGTTTTGGACTTCAGGGCAGGTGTAAGATGATGTATTGCTTTGGATGTTTGAAAATAATTAGGCCTCTGATGAGAGCTCAAGCTTTGCGTGAAAATGACAAATGTCGTAATATGACAGACTGACTGAATTAAAAGTTCTAAGAATAAAAGTGAAGACTATAGCACTGAAGCTTCATATGAATGGTTAGAAAAAAGAATGGGTTGCTTTGAGGTAGAAGGGTCAGCAATTTCTACTGTTGTCATTATGTATGGCTGCAATTGTTTTTAGCAGTAGTACTTATGACCTCAATTTTGCTGGCACTAGCAGAGATGACTTTATTAGCCTCTGTCTGACTTTCTCTTGTTATGGCATTTTTCAAAGCTGCTCCCATCTTTTGAAGTTATTTAAATGATACCTGATCTGTGGCAGAAGAAAAGTTGAAGCTTTTAAATATTATTTATTTATTTATTTATTTATTCTTTGATTCTTCTACGTTTCCTTTTTAGACAATCAACTTTGCTTATTTTATCACAGCTCTGCTTTATATTTCTCCAGAATTCATTCATCTGCAGCCCATGATAAAGAATTGTGGTTTTTTGACAATCTATTTTGATGCAAGTCCAGCATTAAAGCATGAACGAATTCATAAGAACTTATGCTGCTAATAAAAATTTTTTGTCTTCCATATGATTTGGGGGAGGAGGGATTTTTTTTTTTAATAATATATGTCTGATTTTAAAGGCAGTAAACATAAAGCACAAGTTATTTTACATGCATGGCACTTTTTTCTGACTTTCGACAATTTAAAAAGTCTTTTTGATGTTATTTTATTAACAACAGTAGCTATCCTCTTGCAGTCAGTTGTAGTCTCATAGCTCTCAAGTGCCATCTAAGGTCTATTTGCAATTCTTGTGAATTTTCCCTGCTGGTATTTCTTATGTATTTCCTGACCTCCCTGCATCTTCTTTTCTCTTCATTTTGATTTTGACTGTTCTTCATCTGTCAAGTCTCTCCTGGCAGATGAATCTAACATCCTCCTTTTTAAAATTTTGAATTCTATTTCAAGTTCATTACTGGAATTCATAGTCCTGAGACATTTGTTTATTTAATGTAACCCTTATGTTTACCATGTTAAACACAAGGAGCTTTTATTTTCCTTTCCCTTTTTTGTTCATTTGATCTCAAATCAGCCAGGCATTTTGAATTTGATACTGATTGCATGTTCAGTGCTTTTCAAAATTTTCAGTTGTCTCATATACTCAGCATATTTACAATTAGGTTTTCTATTTTTCTTTGAAGTTCAGAGATTGAGTTCTTTCAAAATAAAGCTATAATTGAATTTATATTTCCAAATTAATTTAAAAGAAAAAAGTTTTAAGTACGGAAAAAGTTACAAATATGGTACTATGGGATTTTGCAAAAATAAAGTCAAACTAACATTTCCAACTACAGACTTTCTGTTCAACAGTGAACAATGCTAGTATAGTTGTCGATCTTTTTAACAGTAATCATATATATATTTACAATTGAAACATTACCCCTTTAAAAGAATTTATAAGAAATATTCAAAATTTTCTAAAACTTGTACTTAAAAACTTCTTGGAAAATAATACATTCTTTCTGTCTTTAGGATTGTTGCTTTTAAATCTTAGAAATACATTCACTGAAAGCCCTCATTCTCCAGAATCTTATTGGGAGTTTATTTTCTGAATGAAAGTGCCCTTATTTAATGAGTTTTCCATTATCTTGACATTACCTTTGGCTCATCTTATGTTCATTGTCTTAGTTTTGAATAGCTCCAGTGCTTTTATAGGTGGGTGGATATTGAAACTCTCCTGTCTCCAAGAAAAACAAATACCTTCCTACACTCACATGTGGCCCACCAAATATTCAGTAATCAATTTTCTCTCCATTTGTTAACATTCTTATAGAGTTTCTTAAGATTTTCACTTTCTAAGTATTTTTTGGGGAAAAAATCCTTCACTAATAATGAAAAATCAATAGAGTATAATAGAAATTAATTTCCTTTCACAAATACTTCTCTTCTATGTTCATTATAGAGCACCAGATGACCTTAATTTACCTTGTAATTTCCTCCAGTCAGAATTTTAATGAGCACCATCAGATAAGTCATTATTTATCAGTTTCTCACACCTGTATAATCTGTAATTACAGCTGAATTTAAAGTATACAAGTGGATCATCCATATATGCAACTGTAGTCAGTATAACTATAACCATAGCTGCATAAACGCAGGTACCACTAGGTACCATTTCTGGTACCTATTGAATTTATCAAAATTTCCTTCAAAACTTCATAAAAGCTAGGACATGGTATACTTCATATTGTTATACATATGCGATTCCCTGGCATTGAAGCTATGATATGTTAAAAATTAAGCAATAGGAAAGGTGTGTTGTGTCAGGTTTTGGCTTTATGACTTGTATGGCTTGTATTAGAAATGTATTGATTTTCAAATGTACCATGGCACTTAAGGCACTTGATATTGACCTAAAACAAAGAAAATTAAGGAAACTCCGTGTCAGAGGCTGGATCTACACATATGTACTCTATCTAATGCATAAACACAGGCCTATCAGGGGGACATAATAAAAAGGAATTTATTGAAATTCCCTTGTTATCCTAAAAAGAAGAAAAAAAGTTTAATTTAAAATTTATTTGGGGTGAAAGTAAAAGGCATAAAATGTTCGGCTTTGCTATAACTGCTAAAAGATCAGAAGTAAGCTATTACTGTCTGCTGGTACAAAGAAGAATACTCAATCTCAAAAATCATTTAAAAAAGAAAATATTTAAACTTACCCTTTGTGTTGGGTTGATGTGGCCAGAAATGTGCATTCTATCACCATCTGTTAAAACCA
>JANRMJ010000001.1:132190720-132215329 GCA_025584955.1 Alethe diademata
AAGGCCCAAGGAAAAGGTGTGTGAGACTGCTGTGCATGTGAGGTCTAGAGATGGGGTGTATGTGTGTTTGTCTACATCAAGATAGATATAAAAGAGAGAGAAAAAAAAGACCTGTGAAGTTTCTGTTTCTGAATTTTTCAACTAGGAAAAATGGCCGTGAATCTCAATGCCACCTCTTTAACTTCTGTCCAGTCTTAAGAGTGAGTATATTAGATATTACTCATACAGTCTGAAAAGGCATTTGTTGAAATGCAAAGAGTCCAGTTTTTCCAAGGGATAAAGTAGAAAATGCATTTGTATGTGCTATCATTTACCTATCATTCAATCAAATACTTTTCCCATTATTACTTACATGAGGTCCTCCTGCCACTAGTGAAATATGAAATATTAAATCCACATACATAAAGGATTTCCAAAGACACATAATAAAGATGACTGTATGGTGATAGAACAGTGCTATTTGCCCTACCACATTAGAAACATAAGTCATTTTCACTTTCAGATGACAAACACTACCCCAATGCCATCTGAGAAACATATTTTCTCCACAGCAACATCTGGTTCATTGGCAGACTCTTCAGGCAGTTGCATTCACATCTTCTGCACTGCCTGTACATCTCTCATATCATTATGTTGTTCATTTGTCTGGGTTACTGTGGCCTTCTGTTAAAACCTTCATTCATTCAATATATTAATTTATTAATCAGCTAATTGTTGTACACATGATTCCATTTTTATAATCACTCCTGGTAAAAATCAGTGATTACATTACACATTTCTGCAGCATGTCCGGTTTGATTCTTGTGTAAATTGGCATAAGAACAGAAGTTTCAATCAATTATTAAAGAGAGGAGAATTTTGAAAGGAGTAAAAATACGACTTTTTCTGGTATGTGCACTTTTTTTTTTATAATAGCCTTAATAATTCTATTACCAACAAGGACAAATGCTTTTTCATCTTTAAAAGATAACTCAAGTGTAAGTAAGTCCATGTCATAGGAAAATTATCTCCTTAAATGGATTATATTTTAAGGATAAGATTACAATAAAATATAGTTATCACTATGGGTGTTTTTGATTACAGCATTGAATGCCTGTAGTACTGACAGAAACCAATAAATGAAAACAAACAAAACAAAACAAAACAAAAAGACTAGAAGGAATCAGAAATAAGTAAGACCATCATAAAGAGAACTTACGGATTTAAATCAAATACCCACCATACTTTGTGTCCTGTCTTTAGAAGAAGTAAAAAAAATAGATGCCTGGAGTATAGGAACAATGCAGGCACTCCATGTATCTCCCCTGAGCACATCCTAAGTTGCTCAGGAATTTCTGAAATTTAACAATATTTCTAAGTAGTCAACAGTTCTCAACCAATTTTTCCTTCACAGATAATTTGAAATCTCTTTTGTATTTGAACATCAATGATTTGCAAATATTATCTGATTCATAACATTTATGGCAGCTACAGCAAAGATTATGTAACATATTTTCTGATGTGATTCTAAAATTCAGGTATACCAAAAAAAGGAAAAAAATAATGATTAAATTATAGCTTCTCAAATATGTAGGCATTTGAGAAGTTAAAGATGAAATGAAAATAACATGCAGTCTAGCTAGCAATCTGTTAATACAGTAATCCACTACAAAGATCACCATAATATAAGTCCAAAACCCACTGTTACTTAAAAATATGTACACATTTGAAATATTTTCCTATCTATATAAGAATGAGTTAAAGTTGAGTAAAATTGTACTTCAGAATCCACGATTAATGACAGAACTGTAGAATCATAGACTATTCTTAAGCTGGAAGGCACCACGAGGATCATCAAAATCCATCTTCTGGCCCTGCACAGCACCATCCAAGAGTCACACCACGTGCCCGACGGAATTGTCCAAACTCTTCTTTAGGCAGCTTCCCCTCAAGGCCCTTCACCATCTTCACAGACCCTCACTTTAAGATGTTAATAGCTTTATACCCATTTTATATTGTGGTGCCCAAAATTGCACAAAAAGACCCACAGTGAGACTGCACAGTGTAGAATAAAGGGGGAAATATGAAATATGGAAATATTTAGATTTAAGAAATAATGGAAAGCAGCCTAAACTGGAAGCCACCTATCTTCCTTAGGTTTTTTGTTTTGTTTTATTTTTTTGGTAAAACACCTTAGTGCATTTGATGTACCACTGTTGCATAATCTACTCTTGAAGGGACACAGGTTCCTCTTTACTTTTTATTTAGTAAATAATATTAATAGTATTTTAAAATACTTTTGATTATTACTTTGCACGTGGTCTGTATATTTGTGCTGAAATGCATAATTCTGCTTTAAGAGACTACTCTCTTTTGCTTGTAAGTACACATATTTTGTGATCAGACATCAAGGATTTATGACTTGATATTTTGTATTAATATTACTATATAACAATATAATAAGTGAATTTTCAACAGTAAAGATTGGTAATTGGACAAGATAAATATGTGAATTTAGCGTGAAGTTTGTTCACAGTAAAATAATTTATTTTGTTCTCCACTGTTGCCACTGTCCAAGTGGATTTTTTCCAAAAGTTTCTCCTATACACCAACTATTCCTTTGTTACTTCTACTGTCTTTCTCACAATTTTCATTTTTAATGTTTCTTCAAAATTTATTCCAACCACCAACTAAACCTGAATTACATCTTTTAAGCTGTAAGTTATTCCGTTGATGTGTTATAAATAGTAAACATTATTCACTGCAAATTCCCTCAAATATGTTTTTTTCTATTATTTCAGAGCATATTCATCTTCCTTTTCATAAATTTAGAAAGCAGCACATGAACTTGTAATTCCAAGAGGTGCAAAATTCGCATAAAAGATAATAAATTTTATAAACAACTAACATTTTCAAGTTTTGGCCCACAGTGTATATATAAGAACAATTTAAGGTCATTTACTATCACTTTTTCCTCATTATTTTCACAAATTATCTGTCACTGATTACCTACTAGAGATAATATATCAGACTCTTCCTTTATTTGCTCTCTGTTCCCTGTCCCATGGCTAATATGGAGAACATTACACTTAGAGTGATATTTGGGTGGTAGTAGCAGTAGCATTGCAATGCTGAAGTGATCTATTTTAGAAGCAATTACAGGAATGTTAGTAATAGCAGCTTGTTCAGAAAATGGTACAATAGACACACAGATAGTCTGCAGCTGAATTTTAGGAAGAAGACAGTAATTTTATAAAAGGAGACAATACCTAATGTTAGAAGAAAATAAATTGGAAAATTTCCATTTAATGGTAAACATTTTTATCCTCACTTTATTTGTTTTCTTCTGAACTGCTTTATACCATCTGCAAAGAATCAAGCACAAAATTCTTTTCTTTATTTTTATGATGTATTCTTTATTCCAACTACTACCATTGCTACTATCTATAGAATAGTTTGGGTTGGAAGGGACATTAAAGATCGTATATTTCCAAGGCCTCCGCCATGGGCAGAGGATACCACTACTACTCAAGATGCCATCCAATCTGGACTTAAATAATTCGTGTGATGGAGCAGCCACAAGCACTCTGGGCAGCCTGTGTCAGAGTCAACAACAGCAATAGCAACAGCAGCAGCAGTAATGACAACAGCAATAAACAAGTTGTTGTTCAAAATTGTTTTAATACAACAACGTCTGGAACCAAATTAATTAGGAAGCTAGTTGGTCTCTCAAGTCTAGTGTTCTTTCAGCTGGAAAAAATGCAAGCCTCTAATGATCTACCTGCTGTGAACCCTGTCTTACAAAGTGATGTCCTGTCATTTGTTTGCACTAATGTTAAAGAAGGAGGACAGAGTTTAAACTTTCCTCACTAGCAATTGCAGGAGGTAATTTGTTGGACTCCATAATCCTAAGGGTCTTTCCAATGTACTTGATTCTGTAATTCTGTGATTCTTAATTAATAAATGACAATAACAGATAAATTAAGCAAAAAACATGAAGGCAAAGGATATTGAAAGAATGAAATAAAGTTATTGGACTTTTTTTTTGCACAATCCTTTAAAGTATACTATGCAGCAGCCAGTTACACTTCTACTATGAATGGGTGGGGAGCTGCTGCTAATGAAGTAAATAGACAATTTAATAGAGTAGGTTGTCTTTTCCATTGTACAATGGTTATATAGTGAAAAAAATATTTAACAAATATCTTTATAGTTTTGGTGCATTGCGTTTGAAATTATAGAGATCTAACATGTAAGAATGTTCTATCCTACTATATCTTTTATTGGAGAATTTTTATTAGATTGCACATTTATCCATCTTTGAAAGAACATTGAAATCATCAGCTTTTCTTATAAACATTTTTTTGAAGAATATGTTGAAAACTGAAAGAAGTGTTAAAAAAGTGTTAATTTCTATCCTCCTGAGACATCATATTAATAGAGCATCAAATGTACCTCAAATAACTCTGAATTCAACTTATTACTGCCAGCTATGGACATTTCACTAAATAGATCGTTTTTTTTCCCGAGGAAAGAAGAAATAGAGAGAGAGTACTGCATGCCTACTACTAATAAAAAAAAATGCTGGTGGAACAGAGTTATTCTAAGGTATATGGCACCATAATTCTAGCAGAAAAATTAACCTACATCAGGTACTGAAAAATCTCCATTTACACTCCTAGAATTATTATAAAGATGTAATGAGGTTGATTTTCACCAAACTTTGAATATATTTCTAGCTAACACTAAGACTTAGATTCCTTCTTTATTAAAATTAAAAACAAAAAAAAAAGGAAAAAAAAAGAAAAAAAAGGAAATATGCTTAATATGCTTCTTACTATCAAAAAAACCAATACTGAACAAGATTTTGGTTGAAATGTAAAGAATTACCCACTTATTTTTAATTTGCATCCACAAAATGAAGGGTTACATATACTTTATCATCATATGAGCAAAAGCTATTGAATTACTATGGTTTAATGAATTATCATGCTTCAGCTAAGCCCTAATAGCTGCCTGCCTCAATTACACCACTTCAGTTCTCAAGTAATTTTCTAAAAGGACCATTATGTTGAGTCTGTGAGCAACAGTACTAGAATGTGTTAAAGAAATCACGTTTTGCCACACAACCAGTTGTAAATGGAACAAGAAATCGTTCTTGAGTATAAGTGTTCATAAGAAAGATATGAGAACTTCTATGCAACTAAATATTTAGTAAATCCATAGAAAAAGATTTGTAATTTATTATATTTACAAAATAACTGGACAGAAATTTGCTGAAAGGAAAACTTTGAATCAATCCAGTCATGTACTTCCCATGTGAGTAAACATGCTTTTAAAATTAACAGAACTGGAAAAGTGATCACTGAAGTGATCATTAAATCAAGATGTACATTATATATTTTCATCCACAGCAATAATAACTGACAAATTTTTACAGTGGAGTAACTTCGTCTAATCATCACCAAATAAGTCCATTACTTTCAGTGTTCTTGTAAGTGCATATCCTTTAAAAAGGGTTTAAAAAGTTACAAACTCTATGGTTTGCAACCCTTCTGTCCCACTCTTCCCTCTGGAGGAAAAACTGCAATTATATGAGGTGTACTCACTATCCTCTCTTTCATGCAGGGAAAAAAACTTCTGCTGAGCAATGATTTATTAAGTGTAAGGCTTTCCAAAACCACGATGACATTTTACTTCAAGTATGATTTATGAGCACCAACACTTTTGGAAAGCTTCTTAAATTTCATAGTTCGTACATTTTTACATCTGTGTAATGCCCCCAGTTTTCAAAATTAGTATGCCAGTAGAATATTATAGAAAACTTAGAGTAAACCTCTTTCACTTTAAAATTATAATTTTTTTAAAAAAAATTTGTTAAGGGTTTGATACTTTGCTGAAAACCCAAAGTTTTGAAGAAAGAATTTTCTGGACTGTATTGAAGGATTAGATTAAAACTAGGGACAGATAAGGCTGAAGTACTTTATGTGTTCTTTGGCTCAGCAAATGGATGCCAATGTAAAACTTCTTCCTACAAGGTGTCCTTGGCCCTTGTGTTAAAAGGCAGGATTCAAGGAAGAGATCTGCTGGCAGAGAATGAGGTATGAGTCAAGAATTGCTTCAGAGAACTTGAGCCATGTAAGTCTATGCAATGGACACCTTGGTGATGAGAACTGGCCTGTTTCACTGCAAGGCAACTAGCATTTTCAAAAGTTATTTTTAAGAGGGGATTCTCCAATTACTACAGCGCCAATATTTCACCCAACTAAAAACCTTGGAGACAATTTAGAGAGCTACAGGCTGGTCAGCCTCACCACAGTCTCTGAGAAAATTAAGGAATGGATCCTTCTGAAATTCCTGGGCACTTGGAAAAGAAAAATTTGGTCAGGAATAGCTATCGTGAGCTCATCAAGAACAAATAATTCCTGAACAATTCAATTGATATCTATAGTATGCGTAGATTTTTAGATAAGAGGAGGGCACTGGATGCCATTATCTTAGTCTTTAGCATGCCTGTTGTCACTCTGTCCCAACAGTATTCTTGTGTCCATGTAGAGATGTTGTTTGTATGCATGGACAACCAGTTAGGAAAAGTAAAAAGGAAAAAGAAGTATTTGAACTTTTGAACTCAGGGCAATGTTTAATGGGTGATATTCTACCTGGATACTGGTAACAAGAGGAGTGCCTCAGAGGTCTGTCCTGGGACTGATCCCATTAATGTCTTTATAAAAGACTGTGCAGTGTCAGCATGCCCTTATCAAGTTTGCAGATGGCACCAAACTGGTAGGTGGACTAGTCACTGTTCTTGAGGACAGTAGTGCCATCAAGGAGACCTAGACAGGCTCGATGATGGGATCAACAGGAGCCATGGGTTGTCCTCAATGTGACACCCTGTGCCTGGCCAGAACAAATCCCTGACAGCATTACAGGGTAGGGTCTGATGGCCTGGAAAGCAGCTCTACTCAAAAGACCCTGGGCGTCTTGCCAGATAGCAAGCTGATCATCACCCAGCAGTGTGCACTGGCAGCAAAGAGAGCCAAAAGCTTCCTGTGCTGTTAACAGAAGTGCAGCCAGTACATCAAGGGAAATGATTGTTTTTCTTTAGTCAGCTCTCATTAGACTGGATCTAGAATCCTATGTCTAATTTTTCATTGCAAACAGAAAGAAATCAATAATCTAGAGAGAGTATAGTGGAAACCACTATGCTGACAAAGGCACTTTCCTTGTGAGGAGAGGCTGATTCAGCGTGGAGAAGGGATGACTATGGAGAAACCTCACAGATGCCATTAAGCATCTATAGAGAGGTCATCAAGATAGGAAAGTATCTTTGCAGGGGTTCCTAAGAGGACAGAGATGATAAGCATAAGTTAAAAGAAGAAAGGTTCAGACTGTATATAAAAAAATTCTAAGTAATGATCACAGATAAGTAATGATCACAGTCAAGAATTAATGCATCTTGCCTAGAGAGTCTGTGCAGTCTCCAGTCCAGAGCATCCATGTTTGACTTTATGGCTGATCCTGCTTTGAGCTAGAGTTGGGATTAACAGCCTCCCATGGTCACTCCAAATTATTGCATAATTCTCTATATTTCCATAGATGAGATTAAAGAAATGCCGTAATACTCATTTTACTGTCAGGAATGAATACTGTTCTTCACTTCTAGTACTACATAAAAGTACTGTCAAAGCAGTTAAATATGAAGCCTAACTGCCCTGAAACAGCCTCACACAAAACTCCCTTGTGTAAACCCAGACCAAGGGCCTCAATCCCAACCTGAATTATTTAGTAGGTAAAATGTGCAGTTTCCTTATATATTGCCTTTTAACATGATTTCCATAGGCTACAGAACAGCAGTAGGAAAGTATAATTTCAAATACTTTACCAGTGATTTCTACCTTCTTCAGTGGATATGATGAACTCTCACTTCAAATTCAGAGCAGCTTCATAAGTAGTGCAGAACAGAGATAAGGTTTAGCTAATTCAAATAGCTCATGTTATATGAATAGCTACCTTCACTTTTCTTCTCATAATTACCTCTCTTAACTTGCAAGGTATACAAAGAAAAAAGCAGATTAATGAGATTGCTCTTTTGCACATTTAAAAATCTTCCATCAAATATGCATTATAATTTTCTAATGACCTAGTAAGAAATTCAGTGTTTAAGCTCTGCTATCAATCTTTATTTATCATACTCAGCTGTCAATGCTTTGATTGAAGGATTCTTGATGAATTTGAAGTATATTTTGCTTTGAATATAGAATGGTTTATATTCCAGTTGGAAGAAAACCAATGAAATAAATAACTCAAAATTCTATGGCAGTAAGGAAACCAGAATACAGTACTCACATGGGGGTCCAAATATTGGAGAGAATGTAAGAAAAAAACACAGTAAGCATAAGCTTGTTTGTACTGTGCCTGTGACAGCATGGTTCTGCTCTTCATCTGCTACACTTGGATGTATCAAAGACAGTAATTTGAGATTGGCTTTGAGCACACCACATTAAATAATTAAGCTCTCAGTGAAATATATTTGAAGTTTTTAAATAGGGTTCAGTGGTATAGATAAGGATAGTAAATTTGGAATTAATTCACTCATTTATATAGATTTTTTTTAAACAATGAAGATTTTTTTAGCTCTTCATGAGGTTTGGAATGGCAATGAAGAGCAACAAACATTTTCAGGAAAATGGGTCTTTCATTTCCTAGTGTAAGAAAGGAGTCACTTAATGCTCTGATATTTAGCATGATATATATGTGAAGAGAAACAAAGAATGACATTTGCATTTATTATCTTAATCTCTCTTCACTGTAATTTGCTTTCTTCAAGGAAAAAATGCCTAAAGCAAAGGAGAAAAAAACCCAGAAACTTCTATGTTTTTATTCCAAAACCCATAGTGTTAAATAATTTGAAATCCTTTTAAATCTGATCAACAACATCCTCAGCATCCAGAGATTGTCTCTGTGCACACAGAAAAGAAAAATCAACAGGTTTCTTTGGAACTTTGGAGAAATGTTTCTTTCTGTCAACAAGTGATGTTACCACCCAGAAAAAAGGAACACGTTCAAAGACTCAGTAAAGTTGTAGGGATAGGCTTACATCTTTGACCCTTTTGGAGGCAGAGTAAAGAGAACTTTGACAAGAGAAAAACATTTTTCAGAAAATTCATATATAGTCACACTGAACTCTCCTCTGGTATTTCTATTATGAGTATGACAGTAGACCAAGACTCAGAAAAAGGTTATTCTCTGTTCGTGGCACATCAGTTGACAGGAGAATGTTACAGATTTACATAGAAAATATTCACAATTGTATTATTTGCATTTAAAACTAGCTGTTTAAAATTGCTGGTATGGTAGTTCTTGTCTGAATACAAAGATGACCAAATGCAACTCATGCAAAGTACAAAGCATTGACTTCTAGCTGAAAAAATCTAGGTAAATTTCTTACTGTGCTTAAAGCCAGCAAGGCACTCTTTT
This sequence comes from Alethe diademata, assembly GCA_025584955.1. Taxonomy (NCBI): domain Eukaryota; kingdom Metazoa; phylum Chordata; class Aves; order Passeriformes; family Muscicapidae; genus Alethe; species Alethe diademata. The sequence goes on from JANRMJ010000001.1 coordinate 132,200,177, forward strand.
TTAGTTGGCTTTGTAGTGCTTCTGTTCATGGAGGAATGGCATCCTGTTCAAGTATGGGCAACATCTTCATTGTTTGATGACAAATGCAGGGATTATTTCAGTCTGGTCAACATGTGATATTATAATAATCTGAATCCTATTGTACCTGTTTCCAAGTTAGCATCACAGATGCTTTTTGTTAAAATCAGTGATTAGTCTTTGGGTTTTCCCCATTTCCTTTATCTTCTTTGCATGCAAACCATCTTTACATGTACATCACATGGTACCTTAAAGAAGGGATGATCCTGACCCTTCTATATACTTTTACTGATTTTTTTTGTCTGCTTATACCTTTTTTCTCAATAAAATAAAATGTAAAGCCGGTACAAAAAAATCCTTATATTATCTGTTTCCATTTTTGCAGTTTGCTCTGTTTCCAAAAAATCTACTACTTACTACACCTTACTCTATGTGACTAACTGGGCAAGGTTGGAGGGTAAACTACTGAGTAGAGAAAGAAGATACATTCTTGTCTAACAGATGTTGCAATGATAACTTCCTTCTACTCTTTCAAAAGCACTGAACCTTTAAAGGATATATTTAGACAAGATGGCTATTTTGTTTGAAGGAGATTAAGTATTTGTATGTTCTTTTCATATGGCAGAGTCAAGAACTGGAGAGCTTCCAGTACAAAACTGTAGCCAAGTAGCTAAAGAAGTTTCATTTTTGATCACTCCAAGTGGAACCATAAGAGCCAAAGACTAAAATATGTCACCTAGGAAATAAATTGTTGTTAACATGAAGTAGAGGTGCTGTGTAATATTAGGGCTGCACAGCCACTTTCCAAGATAGATAAGACCTTAGGCAGTGTCTTAAAAAAAACCTTTTGCCTCAATTCCCAGAGTAGGAATATTATTATCAAAAAAATATTTATTGCTAATAAATTATTTCAAATTTCCAGTAGGAAGTTAATTTAATTATTTAAATTAAGATAACTTAATTGAATTTAATTATTTTGAAATATGTAATTATATTGTGATTAGATACACCATGAAATACCACCTAATAAAAATATAAAATGGCACAGAATTATTTTAAATGGAAAGTTAAAATCATTATTGGTTTAATACAGAATCTGTCAGATTCTGACAGAGCTGTGTATCTGAAATGGTGGCCAACTTCTAGCTTATAATTCCCCCTGGTTTGGATATCAAATACAAATACAGTGACAGGTCAGCCCACCTTTCCTTGCACCGGGCTGTTCTTTTTTATGATTGCACATTAAGTCATACAGATAGAAGAGCAAAATTTCGTAAGCCAGGGTGATATAATCAAAGTAGTATCATTTTGTTCCTCTCAATTTCATTGCAAAATCAATAAAATCTTCAAAATGTACAAGGTGGGGGCAGGGGGGAAGCAACAAACTCTATAGTAATGAAAGCAGAAAATAAGTTATTTTGACTTCGGTTACTAAAGTACAGAGGTACTTCCATCATGTTTCTTCCATTGTCATGGCTTCATGACATAATTTCCTCAGATATTTAATGTTCTCCATTTCCTTCATTCCAGCTTGAAGGTCATTCTGCTGGTCATACCTATCAGGTATCTTGTCTCTCTCTATACCTTATCAGGGATACAGCCTCACTGCACAGCAACCTGTACTGTGTTCCCTGCAATGGCAGAAAGATCCACAGTAGAGCTACAGTGCTTAGTAAAAAATATAAAAAGTATTTAGATAGTCCAAATATAGTTGTACTGTATAACCAGGACTAAGAGACCATGGAATAAGAGCCAGAATGTGCAGCATTTTGAGATTACACTGTGCAAAGCTGTGCAGCCTCACAGCCGTCACTGAAGTTTTTGGGTTCATTGAAAAGATATTTTGCTTTTCCTAAAAATTTTCATTCTTCCCTTATACCAAAAAAGATTTTGGCATATAACTGTATAAATATGAACTATGGTTATCATCCACAAGATTTTATAGTCAATCTATACATTGCACTCTTGATTGCAAAAATAGTGCAAATCTAAGTTTTTAAAAATAAGAGGTAAGGGATTGCAATACCTTTTCTAGACAGGAAATCAGCATGGTTAAGGTAGTTGTATAAATTCCAGTCCTATATCAGCCTGAGCTGTGCTTTACTTACATTCTGAAGACATGTCAATAAAATCACCTAATAAAATTTATCTCCTCAAATTGATTAGACAGATGAAAGTTAAACAGTAGCAAGTATTTTGCAGAATAATTTCAGATGATAAGGAAATTCACGGCAGAGTCCAGCTTTGAAGATTATATATGTTTGATGACCATTATCTATCACAGCTAAGAGAACATTTTGAGAAATTCTAAACCAAACACAAAATAAGATATTAGTTGTAGTGTTATTTGGTATTTTCTTCATTGGGAAGTAGACAAGGTGGAAGAACAAGAGTGTTTGTGCTCCTAATTCTATAAGGGAGGGTATAACCTCCTATTTTGGCAGAATGCAGCTTATTATTTGAAGACTGCCTAAGTATTTCAAGTGATCTCAGGAAAATGCCAAGTGTTCAGCCAATTCTATTGAGTTTGCAAACAAAAATAAATTGGTATCTCAAGCCAATCTGCAAAGATAGATCTATGAGTCTTAGAAAATGTATCTCGTTTCTCATTAAGGTAAAGATTTGCCTCTAGCATCAGAGTATGGCAGGATCCCACCATTTTTTTTTCCAAGGGGTGTGCAGTGGAGCTATAATACCTTTTTTTCATAGAATTAAAGAATGGCTGAGGTTGGAAGACACTTCAAGAGGGCATTTTGTTCAGTGTCTCTACTCAAGCAGACACATCTAGAGCAGGTTGCCCAACAAAATGGCTTTGTAATATCTTCACGGAGATACTTCAGCCTCACTGAGCTACCTGCTCGGTCACTCTCAAAATCTTTCAATTCTCATGGTCAAAGGGAACCTCTTTGTTTCCTTTGAGACACCCTCTAGTCCCTTCATCATCTTAGAATGATGAAGTGCTTCGGATTTTTGCTTGATTCTCTTTTTAACCCCTGAGAAACATATATACACAAAGTCATCCTAATGAGTAGAAATCTTAGTTTGCCTCTGACTCTCTGAAGAGTCTACTGAAACCCCAACTTGTTAGATACAGCTTAAAATTTTTGTGTTTTGGGCACTTAATATCTCTGATAAAGATTTGATTGTGAATTCAAGGAAAAAATTTATGTAATTATGATTAGTATGTACAAGAGTGGCAGGGAACTGGAATTTTTCACTGTTTCTAGGCATTTCTATCTCTGTGTTTGTAAATTATTTACAGCATTTTGATGATAAAAACTGTGTGGACGATAATTTTGTTCAGTGGAAAAGTCTCCACAGGTATGAAGTTATATTTATGAGCATCTAGAGAGTGTGCTATTTTATTGAAATTCACAACCATCATATGTAAAGAAATAAGCTCCAAAATATCTTTGATAATTGATTTATTTTAAAATAAATGGATAATTAAGCTGTTGCCCATCTTATTGGAGAAGTTATGGCAGTTTGGTGAAGTTCTGACTGGCTGGAGAAGGAGAAATATAACACTTGTTTCTAAAAAGGGAAAAAGGAAGATACAGGGAACTACAGGTCAGTCAGTCCCACTTCTATGCAGATCATGGAGCAGATCCTCCTGGATCCTCCATGCAAAGGTACATAGAAAATTAGGAGGTGATTGGTGACAACCATCATGGCTTCAGTAAGAGAAAACCATGCCTGACAAATTTGGGAACCTTATGTGGTGGGTAGATCCTTACAGTGATAGTAGATAAGGGAAGCGCAACAGAGGCCATCTATCCAGTCTTGTGAAAAGCATTTGATACTTTTCCACATGACAATCTTGTCTTTAAGCTGGAGATACACGGGTTTGACAAACAGGTCACTTGGTGGTAAAAGGAATTGTCTGGATGGTGTCACTCAGTGGATCAATGTCCAAGTGGAGACCAGTGATGAGTGGTATTCCTTAGGATCTGGTGCTGTTTAAAATCTTTGTTGGTGATGTAGACAGTTGGATTGGCTGCACCTCCAGCAAAAACTGTGTGGCCAGCAGGTCAGCAGAGGTGATTCTTCTCCTCTACTCTGCTCTTGTGAGACTCTCCCTGGAATTCTGTGTCCAGCTCTGGGACCCCCAAACATATGAAGGAATTGGACATGTTGGAGCAAGTCCTTAGGAGGAACGTGGAGATGATCAAAGGGCTGGAATATCTCTCCTATAAAAAATATGCTGAAAGAGTTGAGATTGTTTAATCTGAAGCAAAGGAAGACTTTATAAAAGCTTTTCAGTACATAAAAGGCACCTACAAGAGAGTTGGAGAGGGTCTTTACAAAGACAAGTAATGATAAGGCAAGGGGTAGTGGCTTTAAATTGAGGGTGGGTTTAGATTAAATATTAGAAAAAATTATTTACTGTGAGGGTGGAGCACTGGAACAGGTTGCCCAGAGAAGTTGTGGATGCCACTGCAGACCCTGTAGCAGTCTGTCCTGGAAGGGATGGGCTGTGAACCAGCCACACAGCAGGTAATGTCATTGGACCCTGTACACTGAGAAGCCTAGATAGATTACATTCAGTCAAGCTGTGATGAGATGCAGAAGAAAAGGATTATAGGAATGGCTGGGAGTGACCATGCAAATAGAGACTACACAAAAGTCTGTGATTGGCTGGAAACTTTCTAGAGCCTTCCCTTATGGTCTATATAAGTGTGTGATCAACCTCTCTTGGGGTCTTCTAAAGGAGCTACATAGACCTGCGAGCATCGGACTTCTAGGGAGAAAGGACTTTAATTCTTAGTGGTACCTGTGAGCAGGAATTTCAGTTTATGCTTTATGCTGTGCCCTTGTGCACCCCTTTTTATTTCTTCTTATATTAAAGCTTTCAGTTTCTAGCCCTTTAGTTCCTCCCATCCCTTTATTATTTATTTATTTAGCCTCTTTGCTGACACCACCCCTGGATCGGGGTGGGCTGGGCCCCAACACCACCTCTGAACATGTCAAGGCCAAGTTGGATGGGCCTTTGAGCAACCTGATCTAGTGAAAAGCCAAGGGCACAGGGGGTGGAATGAATGTCCCTTCCAAACCTAAAAATTTTATGATGCTACTTATGGTTATCTATCCTCTTTTTCTTTATAGCATTTGGTTTAATAAATAGTGTTTAAATGAATACAGAGTCTGAATGCCTTTTCTAACTGAGGTCATGATGAACACTAATACTGGTACATTACAACAGTTTTAAGCCTGATCTCTGGACTTGGTCAGCTGCATTCTTAATTGGTCTACAGCAATGTACATCCATTGTAATGTGGTAGTAGGATGCAACAGAACAGAAAAAGTTAATGCATAAGATACTGTTTGATGGCTCCACATAAAATATGTACTTCTGGCTGTTTTCATAATTTTTCCCATTATGTGTCAAAAGAAAGCCCTTCACAGTATATTCTTTATATTTTTTTGTCATTGTTCTGCAGTTAAATGACAATTTGACCAACTATATAATGGTTATTTATAGATTTGAATGTCTATTAAGGACTCATAAGTTGTGAATAGTAACAGTCCTATGAGAATTAGCCGACAATATTGGCTATGAATATGTATGCATTATTGTAATATTCATCCTTCACTAGGCTTGAGAGGGGGAATGATACAAATAAAATACATAGTAAGTGCTAAATTCTTAAAAGGTTATTTTTGCAATTTCTATGTAAATAGACTGCTCTCTGTGGAGAAAATGTGTGGAACAAGGATGGACAAGGGAATGCAAACTGCCTGTTCATGACTAATATCCTGGGGTCAAAGGCTTTTAAATGTAATTACCTTCACAGTTTCAGGGCAGCAGTCAGCTCTTGGCAATGTTAATGGAAATATTCCCACAGACTGGAAATTTGGGTGGTGGGATCTGCTGTGGATTTTACATTGAAAAATCTGCATTTCAATAAACTTCACAGATTCAATTTGGATTTTTATTTCTTGTCACTTTTTTTTGAAGAATAGAGTGGATGCATAATGAAGTTCGAGTTTATATATTGCTGAGAGGCCCTGAATGTATTTGTGTATGTGTGAATAAGGAGAGTTTAACTCTACAAGAGAAAAGTTGTCCTTGGAAGGCAATTTTTTTTTTGTATTAGCCATCTTTAGATGCTATAATCACTAAAAACTCTTGTCTTAAATAAAAATTATTAAAAATGATAAATCTAAATTAAACTACTGCATTTAGGGACTAAATATTGCTTATAATCCTCCCTGTCTGTCATTCAACATTAAAGCTTTAATGATCCTGGTATTTTTCAGAAATACTATCACTTTCAATTTCTATGTGCTGAATCTCTTGGAATATCAGGTTCTCAGATTTTGACTCTGACAGCATAGCTTGATTAGCTCTCCTCATTCACCAAAGTAGAATTGCAACTCTATTTTATTTGTGTTGAAATAATCTATTGATTGTTTGTTTGTACTTTTTAAATCCTATTGTTCCTTGGAAGTCTCAGTTCTTCCATAGGGCTGCCCTATCTAACTGTTCACAAAAACCATTTTCTGGTCTTCAGTCAATCCTTCCTGGACTTCCTCCTCTTAGCTGTATTCTGAAAATATCTGGCTTTAAAGGGATGCACCGAGCTCTGTCATTGGTGTGGGATAATCCATTTAAGACTATAAATGTGGCCATATCCCAGTGTATGGCAGATAAAACTGAGATTATGAATCAGCTAACAAATGCCAGCATATCTAAATCTAGCCAAATGTCATAGGGTTGCTCAGATGCATTGCTGAAAGATGGAACTATCTGCTAACTATTTCTGTTCTGTGTTAAGACAGAAACAGGGCTACATTTACATGGCTTTGAGAGACTTCTCTAGTTTCAGTAAGCAAAGAGTATGTTTCATGAATATAGGAGAAATATTTAATGTCTGGTGGGCAGGAAGAGCTGTATTCAGCATTTTAAGTATTTTCTGGCAATATCTTTTATTCACAAGAAATTATTTTTAAGAATGCATGAAAGTACCAGATGACTGAAAAATTAAGAAGATTATATTCAAAAGGAGTTGAGAGAATGAACCTGGTAACTGTACGGTGAGTAGGTCATCAGTGATCATAGACTAGCAAATGAGAAAGCCATAAATTTGTCAAAAGAGGTCACATAAATATATGAGCCAGACATATAAGATACTTAAAACATTACCCATAAACTCTGATGAACACCTTTTTATTGTAAAGGACATGAGAGTTAGAGTATTTGATTGGAACTAGAAAAGAGGAAGAAGAATATTAATCAAAGTAATTGCTTTAACTGCACCACTGTGATATGTTTATAATGGTGGATCCAGAGTAGAATTGATGTTAGAAATATTTGCACATAAAAATTCTTAACAAAATCTGAGAAGACAGTCAAGAGCTTTAAAGAATTTAATAAAACTTCGGTATGGTATTACGAATAGATGTGGGGGTTCAGAAAAGTCTTGACTTTTGCCCAGGCCTCTGGAGCAGGCAGTAGCTTTATTGAAGCAGCCAGCACCCCAAAACCCACTTTCATTCACAAGTTCTTTAATAATTGCTGATTCAGTTTATTATAGAATGAATTATTTCTTTAATAGACATAAAACTATCAGATAAAAAACTTAAACTAACACTACACAGAAATAAAGACAAAAAAAACCCCTACTAGTAGGTACATACACTGCAAGGTTAAAGGTACCTATGAATTTTACAGTTAGCAAAGAAATAATATAACTTAGAATTCAGTGTATCTTACCATCCAATTATTGGTGAGGCACACATTGAGATCCTTTCCCTCAACCCCCAAGAAAGTAACCACAGAATCTACTTCCAAACTCCGAGGAGAAATCTCAAATGCTCAGGGTGTAAGAGGCTTCTGCCTCTGTAATAACTTGTGTGTCTTTTATAATTTGTAAAACAGTGCCTCTCAGTCAGGAATATTTCTTTTATCTCTTCCCACATCTGCTTTCCAAACTAAGACATTGATTCTTAGCTGAGGTCTGAATCCTTTTGGTGCCAGAAATAACCTTTTGCTGAGCCTTTCAGCCAGGTTATCTCTTTATGCACCAACTACCTGTGGTAGAGAGGAGGGGGAAGGGGGGGTAGACATCCTTCCACATATGGACAGTGATAGATAAAATTCCCAGCTGAAAATGGCAAAGCCAGTCATAAACTGTGCTAGGAAAAAACCTTGCAAAATACAAAGCAGTGTCTGGACAAAATCTCTTTATTGTAAGCTCATAAATTTTTGTTTTGTTTTAATGTAGAGATTATTGAGAAATTATTCTAGTAAAAAATTCCATTGCCTAGGAATGGAATGGAGACAAAATTAAGACCACATTGAATTAGTGGGAATGTCACTGTTTTTCCTCTATCTTAATTTAAAAAAAAAAAAGGTGCTGTATACTGTCATGTAAAAGAGGCCTAACCAGACAAGCCATTGGTTTGAAGCAAAATAAGCCTCCATTCTCATATTCATATAATAATCTTTTCCCTACCTTTTACCAATGTTTTGGCTACCTACTTATCCTTTATTATCTCCTGCTACTTTCTTCACTGTCAGCCTGATAAATTGGAAAAGGAAAAATATTTGATAAACACATAAAAATAAGAATACATAATATTTTTTCTTTTTACTGGTAATTTTGCCATTCCAAATTATCACAGTTGACATATTAATTCAAGGGAATAAAACAAAACCAAATACAAGGCACTTTACCAGTTTTACAGGGTAGTTACAGAATGCATCTGTGAGACCATATGGATTTTCTTTCTTCATTACTTACATGCCATGAACTCAAAAACCTGTAAATATGTCTGAAAAAAGTTTAGATAATATACACAGATAAAATAGCAGGTGTCACCCAAGACACAGCTACTAGCTGTAAAACTATAAGAGTATTAAAATGGCACTCAGAACAGATAATCATGAATTATATTTAAAAAAACCCACAAAATATCAGAGCAAAAAGCAGAGGAAAATACTTTGTTAATTTAAGTCCACTTAATAGTTCAGGTTTTTTCCTAGGCGGAAACAGATTGCATGAATACAGTGAACAAAAGTACTATTACTAACCTTGTCACCACCATTTATCATTTTCAACCATCTGCAAACCACTTAGCCATCTGCCTCTTCAGGTCCATGGATTTAAAAAATGGAAACACAGTAATAGAAACGTTTACAAAGCTAAATATCTTGAGGAAAAAATATGCAATATATATAGAGTGTCTGCTTGGTTTAATTTTTTTTTTTTAATCTTTTAAGACTATTTCCAGAAGACATACAGTACAACTTCTGGGAAAATTCTGTTAGACCTAGCCCTAGCTCAACACAAGCAGTGCCTTGGCTTACCCTGAATTTAGGGTTAAAGTCTGGGTTCAGGAAAAAACAGAGCTACTTTTGCAAAACAGAGCTACTTTTGCAAAACAGAGCTACTTTTGCAAAAGAGAGCTGGCGTGGCACTATGGAAGGGAATAGCAGGCTTCCAAAGAGCCCTGTCCATGTGGCTTTCTTCCCTGGAACCAGGGCTGGGGCTTTGGCTAAAGCACAAGGGACGGATCAGAGTTCGAGTTAGGGTTTAGGGTAAAAGAAAAGCCTCTCTTTATCGTGTTGCAAGTTCTCTTGAGTAACTTTTTTGACTTGTCCTAGTTAATGCTACTGATCTACTCTTTGCAACTCTGTGACTTTTTTTATTTATTTGGATAGCACTTTGCAGCATGGCGGCACTTTTGCTTTAGAATGCCTGTGCTGTTAGTCTCATATGGCTTTTCCTCATTCTCATGCACCCACGCATTTATATTGTGTTGTTAAATGTGGTGCATGGGAAGTACATAACTGTAGTCTTTGAGTCACCTTGTCCCTGTTTCCTTTACATGTCTTGTCTGTGTTCTTTGGCTTATTTTAAAGAAACTAAAACACAATTCTCAACTGAGAAAATAACAGTAATTTCAATGCTTGACAAATGTTATCTAATAATATTGTGAACAGAAGCTTAAGAGCTGATCAGTCTTAATTCTGATTAACATACTTCAATAAATGCTAGCAAAATCATAAAGAATCACAACCAATAGCACGTCTATGCTGCTCTATATGGAAAGGCTATTGAACTTGAGGTAAAGCACAACATCTACAAAAGATTTTCATAATCTACAAAAGATCTTCATAATCTTCTTCATTGTCACTTGCTGCACTGGTGAGAGCTTGTAGTGGGGAATGTTCATGTGGGACCATGTTTCTCCCAACCCAAAAAGAGCACTTGGGAAGAGTTGTGTCTTTTGTTTTCTCTGTCTCCCTGTCTTCTCCCTTTCTCTCCTTTAATTTTGTGGGCTTTGGGGTTTTTTTTGGTATTGGAGTAACTTTCATCATGAAGTTGGTGTATGCTGTCACTATAGTCTCCATTAACAGATTTCTGCACATGAGATTCTTGCAGTCTCCTTTGTGTAGCAGAAATGTTCTTCAACATTTTCCTCTGGGCAATAGTTAGGTGTTTTTTAAAGCTTAGCAGAAAAGTTAATGTCAGGGTTGACAAAAAGAACAGAGTGAGTGGGAGTGGAGGTGAAATTGTGCTATTAAAAGAAGGCTCTGAAAGCTTTCCTAAAAGTTTTAGTATTATTTCTCATTTATATAGACTTTCATTCATTTTTCCCTACTTTCAGGCAACTAAAGGGCTTAATGTTTTTTTCAAGTTTTGTGTAAATTTTCATGCTCTTTAGATAACTGCTTTTTAAACTCAGCGTTGTCTGGGAAAGAAATAGTATTACATTCACTGCAGAGTCTCCTAAAATCTTCACCTTTCTGAGCTACAATGGCCTAATCCAATATCTATTAAAAGTCATTTAAAATACAGTGTTGGTTTTATGAGTGCATATATAATTTTCTATGCAAACTATTAATGCAGAATCACAGGATCATAGAATGGGATTTTTAAGATCATCCTTTCCATGGATAGGGACACCCATCACTATCCATGGGTGCTCACAGTTCCATCCAGCCTGATCTTGAACACTTCCAAGGATGGGTCATCCACAGCTTCTCTGGGGAACCAGTTCCAATGCCTCAATACCCTCAACAGTAAAGAATTTTTTCCTGATATCTACTATAAACCTACCCTCTTTTAGTTTTAACCCATTCTCTTTTGTCCTGTATGTCCTTGTAAATAGTCTCCATCTTTGTTGTAGTCTCCCTTAAGGTACTGGAAGGCTCCAATTATATCAATGCTGAAGTGGTCTCTTTTTCAGAGACTGAATTCTCTCAGTCTTTCCTTGTATGAGAGTTGTTTCAGCCTTTTAACCATCTTGGTGGCCTCCTCTGGACTTTTTCCAAGAGGTCCATATCTTTCTGGTACAGAAGATCCCAGAGATGGACATGGTACTTGAGGTGGAGACTACACCAGAATGGTGCTTTTGATGCAGCCCAGGAGATGTTTGACTTTCTAGGCTGCAAGTGCCCATTGCTATCTCATGTCTAGGCTCCCATCCAGCAGCACTCCCAAGTCCTCCTTCACAGGGCTGTTGTTGACCTGTTCATCCCTCAGCCTAGATGGATACTCAGGGTTTCCCTGACTCACATAGAGAACCTTGTACTTGGTTTTCTTAAAGTTCATGAGATTCCCATGGACCCACTTCTTGAACTTGTCCAGGTCCCTCTGGATGGATTCCATCCTTCAGGTGTGCTAACCACACCACTCAGCTTGGTATCTCCTGCAAATTTGCTGAGGGTGCACTGCGTCCATGTAACTAATGAGGATATTAAACAACACTGCCCAATAGAGACCCCTGAGGGATACCAGTTGTCACTGATGTCCATTGGGACTCAGAGCTATTGACCACTACCCTCTGGGCGCAACTGCCCAATCAATCTCTTATCCATTTAATAGTCATTGAATCCATCTTGCTCCAGATTAGAGAAGAATGTTGTGGGGGATCATATTAAAGGCTTTGCAGAAGTCCAGAAAACTGAACCTGCAGTGCTTCCCTTGTCCACTGATGCAGTCATTCCATCATGGAAAGTCATTAGGTTGGTCAGTCAGGACATGCCCTTTGATGAATCCCTGCTGACTGTCTCAAATCACCTCCCTGTCCTCCATGTGCCTTAGCACAGCTTCTAGCCAAACAATAGGAAATTGCTATTAAAATGCCATCTCTTAGGATTGTTTTCCATGTTTACAGAAACATTGATTTTCAATAGTGATGACAAGTTCTATTTTTGCATTTCTTTTTCTGCTATAAGGTTGAAATTAGAGTACACTTTATCTTAAAGACCTTGATAAATGCTAACATGATCTATTTCTGAAGTTTCCCAATAATGTATTCTCACCTAAAATGGTTTTATTGCATTTATATTCAGACCTCTGAAAAAAGTGCACTACTTGGAGAATATCAGCAGAGAGTATGGACCTTTGTGTAAGGCTCTTATTGCTCATCTTCATGGACAGCATGTTTTAACTTTTCCTTCCGTAATTATAATCTTACAGGAATTCTCTAAAATGAAACAAAGCTGTAAATCAAAGACCATAATAATGGAAACTTAAAACATCCTGCTCTTTTTTGTGTATATCAACAGTGACTCAAGCTGTTGAATTATATTTAGGGACAAGGTCACCTCTTCCACACAGCAGTATAGATTCCCACTGAAAAAAACTTAAATGAAGTCAAGACAATTACACCTTTTAAATCAAGAGTTATTTATAATCAAAATTAAGTTCTCCTACATACAAAATAAAGTTTAACAAATGTAAAGAGTATTTGACGGCATGCAGAATAGTGACAGGCTGAAAAATTTATCAGACCCTTATCAGAAATTTATCAGGGCTTTTGAGCTTTGAATAATAAAATCTAGCAAAGGGTGAAAAATCTTGATTCTACAAATACCCTATGGAAAAGTTTCATCAAAGTAAATTTGGGTTATGCAAATGAATATGAGAAGTCTGAATAAAGAATCTTCAGTATTTTGAATGCCAGATTTGAATTTAGCTCCATCACAGGAGAATATACCACAGGTCTTGTGCTACAGCATAATATAATCTATACAGCCTTTAAATTAAACCGCTTCATTAATCATCTTCAAAAGCTGATGAGAATCTTACACTTCAGAAAGACCTATATTATTTTGTTTATCTAACAGAATAAGTACTGTCCAGGATAACTGTATTCCTGTGTCTTAGAAAAATTAGGCATTTTGCTTTTAGTGTAATTATTGTATACAATTTTCCTAAAAATTTTTGAAATTCATATCCATCTGGGATTTTTAAATTGCTATTTTTGTAATTTTATTTTATAATTTCACTTATTTTATCAATATTTTATAATAAATGTAATAAGCTATTTTGTTAAATGCTAAATTCTTTTAGAAGTAGTTTGCTTTATTTACTTGTTAATAAATTTTTTGTCTCACAAATCTGTGTTTTTCGTGAAGTACATAATAATTAGTAGAGTTATTGCTAGGTGATTTATTCATTATATGTGAATAGAGAAGAGTAATATTCCAAGACCATTGTACATTAGTAGATAAGGCAAGACAAGGCTACTTACTGGTCGTGTTGCTGCAGGGTAAATTATTTTCCTTTTAATTTATTTATTAAAACACTCAAGGCATGTTTTCCCATAAAAAACGCAGGTACAAAGTGTACCTAAAGAAGTCTATTACTCTGCTATGGAAAAGCAGAATAATTGTGTTATGGCAGAGAAATTTATTTTGGTTAGCTTAGAGACATGACAATTTGAAACAAGTTTCTGATGCATTGGTTTGATGCCCTCAGTCATACAAATCCATTTATTTACTGAACAAGTTATATTGAGATTATTTATAAAGGACAATGCTGTTTAATAGATTTTTTATGCCTTAGTCATACATGAAGCTTTTGTGAGCTTTGCAGCTTTTCCACTCATGAAATCATTTGTTCAAACAAGACTTGTATAGGTGGAGAACATTAAAAAAATCACCTCTTCTTATTCAGTTTTAAATCGCTGGAAAGCTGCATATTACTGCTTCATCTCATTCCAACTCACCACTATGCACAATAAGGTTTTTCACTGTCCAGAGACAGCCTTTTTAAAAATAATAATAAATAATAAGTGTGTATAACTGTGTTAGCAACCTGTCACATTTATTACCAAAGCAATTTTTGTGACATATGGGGCCTTTGTTGGATATTTACCATATTAATGGCTAACATATTTAATTAACAAATTAAATATCACAGAGTGCTTGGTCAAAACTGATTTTTGTTTGGATTTTTAATACTATATTTCTGCAGATTAATTCAGTAAAACACAGAATTGTATGGATAAATCTCAAAAATTGGAGAGGGATCCTTAATTCTCCATAATATTTGGAGATTCTTTATGATGAAAGGCAAATATGTTCATATGAAATTGTCATCTATCTTGTACAACACAAAATTGTTACTTCAGATTATGCATAACTAGGATCTCTCTCCTTCTCACCAGTAAAGAGTAAAATTAACAGAAATTAACTCACTGAACCTTTTTTTTTTTAGTATGATCATTGATTTCATGGCTTGCTTATGAAGGCCGGAAAAAAACCCCAGAAATTATAATAACACTAAAATTATAATAGAATTTTTGAAGTTTTTTTAAGATATGTTATTCCATATGAGATTGTGTGTTTTGCTTGGCATGATTACCCATTCTAAGCATTCATTTACATAAAACTGACTGATAACTTCCCCACCTGTTAAGGAAATGCAGAAATAATAATAGTAATAACAATAACAATAATAATGAAGTAACATTGCAGGGATTTATCATTATAAATGAACATTTTAAACTCCTCTAGACAAAATTACCCCAAACAGCCTACAAACTTTCTTTTACTTGGCACTGTAACCATTTCTGATGATAGTCAGTCAGTTTGGTGTGAAAAATAGAGGGAAAAAAGGAATGGTGCTGTTCTCTGTTATTTTCCTGATCCACTGCTCAAATTTTTGAGGAATGGGAGAAGGAGGAAGGGAAATTTCCAAATATTTATTTCTGACAGGAAAATTTGTTTAATGTGATACCATAGACATTCTAATACATATGGAACAGAAAAAAAAATCTAATTTCCTTGAAGAAATAAGTATTTGGATCCTCTGCTACAGAAAGAATGCTTGGAACCATGCTACTTTCTAATCAACATAATTGATAATTGATAATTGATAATTGATAATTGAT
>JANRMJ010000001.1:132215429-132257330 GCA_025584955.1 Alethe diademata
ATAATTGATAATTGATAATTGATAATTGATAATTGATGAAGAAATAGTGCCTAGATATCTCAATGCAACTCTTTACTGTATTTTAAGAACTCCTCCTTAATACATTCCTGGGTTTCACAAATGTTCAAAAATTTTGCAGTAAACATTCTAATCCCTTTATTCTCTTTCAATGTTCTCAGTCAAAAGGATGAATTTGATCTGAAATGATTAATTCCCTTTTCACTGTCACAGAAAGCAAAAATTTTCCTGATATCTTAAATTATGAAATTGTGTAGATACCTCTCTGCAAGGGATGCCAAACCATTTGATCAGCAAAGCCACCAGCTGCTTGTGAGTAATTCATTTTTCTCTGATTATCTTTTTCTCTAAAATATTTTTCTTCAAATCAGTGTTAAACTTTTGTTATAAATGTCCATATTTATTGAAATAAAAATTTCTTTATATATTCAGTACAAATGAATTATCTATGTGTAATTTTATCCACTATTTTTTAAAGCAACTGTTTTGCTATGAGGACATTAATTCAATTACAAAGTTTCATATTTCAGAGTTTGAAAAAAAAAACTGTAGATCTGTCAAGACAGATATTTTTCTTATGGTACTTTTTTCTATAATAAGTAAATTAATCTTGCTCTTGGATAGAATTTAGTGACATGTTTTGTTATCCCATAGCGTCCAACTTTTTGCCTGAAGTACTTTCCCTGTTCAAAAAATTTCCTTCTTTGCTTTTCCCTCTGCTGTCTCCAGTGGGTGAATTTTCCACATGTGATCCAGAAATGAATGCAGAATGTGCCAAATCAATGAAGAAGTACAGTTCTGTTAACCAGAGTGGGACATTTGTTTGTGCAACTAGAAATATTTTCTTTGTGATTTTCCACAGCAGACATTTCTTTTGTTTATTTTCTTTCTTAGCACAGGCAAAAAAATGCATCTGTCAATGGTCTCTGTACTTTTTAATTTTGCTTCTTATCTTATAAAACACTGTGGGTGTTCAGCATCATTCTTCAGCTGCCACCATGGAGGAAGTCAAAAGGAATGGAGATACTGTCCTGAAAGTTCACTTTGCAGGAACACGCCTACCTGAAGGAAAACAAAATGTCTGTCTTCTCAGAAATGGTTACTCAGTGAAGGAAGCTTAAAAAAAACCAAAACAAAACTCACAAAAACACAGCTTTCTGTCTCATAAGCTAAAGCTGTGGTAATGGTTTACATGAATATTTTAATGTTTTCTAAGGAAAAAAAAACAAAAAAACATAGTTTCATAGCTGTTTTGCTTTTCTGGAAGCAGAGTTTGTTACAGAGTTTGTTGGTTTTAAAATACCACAATCCTCCCGGTGTTAAATAAAAGACTGAATGTAGAATAGTGGACAAAAGTCAATGTATGCTTTGACCTGTGTGCCCTTTAGTCAGTTCACTACTTAAAGACCATTAGCAAAGAACAATGCAGACACCTCCATAATTCTGTGTCCCACAGCAGCTTTTGCTGTACATATATGGAGTCTTTCAAGGAAAGGCTTTGCCTTCCTGCCATTTGCTGAGTGAGCCATGGGATTTAACAGTGAGAGGGGATAGATATATCCCATACACATTGCGAGTAAGGCATGCGTGGGATTTCCCCACTAAGGAATGACAGTGACTCATGATTTCTACCTGATGACTTCAGCTGTTCTCAGTTATGAGATCTGCCAAGAGGTGCATTCGGCTTTGGGAAAATTAAACACTGACACAGGCATCCAAACCAGCCTGTGTGTTTTCTAAAGGGGTGCATATGTAGGTTGCTAGTTTAAGAGCAAGTGATGAAATAGTGTTATTTTTTTTTGTTTTGTTTTGTGTTTTTTTGGGGGAGACAAGAACTCAGAGGCAAGATAATCCAAAGAGAAAACAGAAAAAAATAAGATCTCCAGTCAATTATTTACGGGGAATATGGACTCTTAGACCTATAAATGCTTAATGAGGTAGCTTAACTGTGCCTATTTTGTTTCCAATTTGATGTGATGTAATTACTTCTGGTAAAAAATTCTTACTGTTTAAATACATTTTCTCAACAACCTTTGCTAATTTATAGGCCTTAAAATGTGGTAAAGGGATTGTGGCTGATTTATCTCCCTGATGACAGCAGCAAGGAAATTTATTTTCCACTTTCACTCACATCAAACATGTACAATTCTGTGTTGCCCTAAATGTAATCCCCAAGTTAAATAAGATGTGACAATAAGACATTGCCTACATATAGTGTCAAAGTTAAGTAAGACAAGAACATCTTCTTCAGACTGATTTTACTGTGTCAGCTGAACTCTAACGCTTCCTGTCTTGAGACAATTATAGAGACAAAGAGTTATAGAATGGTTATGATTAGAAGGAACTTTAAAGATCATCTAGTACCATCCTCTCTGCCATGGGCAGTGACACCTTTCACTAGACCAGGTTACTCAGAGCTACATCCAACCTGGCCTTGAACACTTCCAGGGATGAGGCATCCATAATTTTTCTGGGCAACCTGTTCTTGTGAAGAACAGGTTCTATGATTTCTTTTTATTATTCTACTCACAATAACATGTCTGGAGATTGCAAACCTCCTTCACTAAGGCATTAGACTAAGTGTAGAGAATGAATATCATTAGTTAAAGAGAAAAATAATCAAATAGCCCTTTTTTTTTAAAAGACAAGACTCCTATAAAATAACCTCAGGTCCCTCCAGTATAACTGTCATATTTTTCATACTCTGTTGTTACTAGAAAAATAGGACTCAAAGTTTGACAGCTTAAAGAAACAGGAAAAATACATCTCTTCTTTCATCTCATAAACACTGTACAAGGTTCCCTAGTGATGGTTTTCTCCTGGCATTTTTGGTGCACACCAGGATTTATTAACATACTGGTCTAATATATTACATAGACGTGTTATCTTACTTTGGTAATACATACCACCTAGAAAATTTGGGGAAGACTTTCAGAAATTAATAAAAATCCTTGTAATATAGATTGTGAATTTAATTCCCTACTCTGCCACATTGGGTTTAGT
This sequence comes from Alethe diademata, assembly GCA_025584955.1. NCBI lineage: Eukaryota > Metazoa > Chordata > Aves > Passeriformes > Muscicapidae > Alethe > Alethe diademata. The sequence goes on from JANRMJ010000001.1 coordinate 132,218,451, forward strand.
AACTTGGTTTTCATCTAAAAACTTTTAAAATGAACTTTAAATGTTTTTAAGGTTTGCTACCTTTTTCTAAAAACAACTGCTCTAAATTATTTAGAAAACCATTCCATGTATACTGTGTGGACGCTTCTGTCTCTCTAAGACTATGTCACATGTATGTACGTAATTTTATACAATGCTATCCAGTTTTCACATGCTACCAACTCAAGAGTGAAATAAGAACCTGAGTGATGGACATAGAGATACACTATAGTCACAACAGCAAAATGATGGAAAAAAACCTGTCAGTCTGCCATGGTTTGTTTTTGTCTCCTTTTTTTTGTCTTTGTTTTTGTTTCTGGTACTGGTTTTGGTTTTGTTTTGTTTGTGTTTTTTTATTTTCTTTTTTACTTCAGCTTTTTTCTCTTCCTAATTCTTCAGATTTCCCTAAAGCTTAATGTTGCATGCCTCAAATAAACAAGCAAGTATGCTGCCTAGATGGTATAACACTGGAGGCTATTATTTTGAGACACTGAGCAAACAACTCTAAATATTTTAATCATTTTGAAGTATATTTACTAGTGACAGTTTGGAATAAAAAGGTGGGAAAGTAGGAGGAAACAAATGTTTAAGCTTTAAGATTTAGTTTTTATTTCTCATTATTCAACTCTTAGTAATTCTTAATGCACTAAATTATTTTCTCTGAGTGAAGTCTGTTTTCTTTGTTACTTGTTCTTGTTATTTGGGGGATGATCTCTCTCAATCTCCCTGTTGAATGATCTCAACTCACAAGCTTTTTGTTATATCTTCTCTCCCCTGCCCAGGTGAGGAGTGGAGCAATAAAGTGGCTTTGGTGGGCACCTGACATCCAGCCAAGGTCAACCCACCACACAGGGTTTTCTTCTACATGCCACATGATGGTGCGCTCCCCATCTCAGCAGCAGCAAAGGTAGCACATTGTGGAGGTGACCTCTCCAGTGCTTTTTAAAGCAACCCTAACTTTTTCTAACTTTTCTCTACTTTTTCTTTCTCTTTCCCTCTTTTTACTATTAAATAAAAATATATCAAATTTTTGGCATCAAAAATTAATTTTTTTTTTAATCTCGTCTTTTTATGGAAAAAAGTTCTTTCCATATGAATGGAAAGCTCTTTCTATTTTATTCACAGAGACTTAGTTTTTGTTGCTCTTCTGTGTTTAAACTGTTTTGTAACAGATGGCTGCTTCATTTAACCTTCAGCTAGCTGAGACCTCCTCAGTTAAGACAGGACTGCTGGCAAATTATTGAAAGTGCTCACTGATCACTTCTGCCAGCTCTCTCAGTACCTCTGGGTGAATTTCATCCAGCCCCATAGCCTTGTGAGTATCTAAGTGGTCCATTGACCATCAGGGACCATTTCCCCTTGGATTATGGGGGCTTCATTCTGCTCTCCATCTTTGTCTTCCAGGTCAGGAGGCCAGGTACTCCAAGAATAGTTGGTCTTACTATAAGAGAATGAGTCAGAGATGACATCAAATACCTCATCATTTTCCTCAGGTGTTCACTCGGTTTCCCTGTACATCTAATAAAGTATAGAGATTCTCCTTAGCTCTCTTTTTGATAATTTATTTACAGAAATGATTTCTAATTTTTACAGTAATAGTCAGATTAAATTCTAATTGTTTGGCCTTTCTAATTTTATACCTGCATAATCTTATGACAACTTTCCATTCCTGCTCAGTTGCCTTTCCTTGGGTTCTTCCCAGGAAATGGTCAAACAAAGGAGACAGCGACTTAAATGCCTTTAGTCCTTAATTTACTCTCTTTCCCTTACCACATTGCTCAATTTTTTCAAGGTGGAAAGAGAGGAGCACATTTACAAATGAAGAAGTAACTTAAAATGCCATGACAAGGGAGCCAACTATTCACTTGTCTTATTAATAATGAAGTGTGAATAAGAAAGAATGAACAGAGCTCATCTAATCCAGTATAAAAGATTTGTTTGCTCCTTTCTAGTACACAAACTATGTTTTGGCTGCACTCAGCAACCTTTTCCCTGACTTCTTCTCTACCTGAATGCACTATCATACCCCTGTGACTTCTACTGAAACATAAAGAAAAATACTTGGAAGTATCATTTGGAAGTCACCTAGACTAACACATATAAACTGGGGTCTGTTAAACCAAATTGCTTATGGATGTGCCCAGTTGATTTCTGAATTATCTCCAGAGATGGATGGAGATTCAACAACCTCTGTGGGCAGCCTTTAAGCATATTTGATCACCCTTGTAGTAAAAATATTGCCCAAATAAATGAATTGCCTTTTTAAATAAAAATTGACTATATTTATAGTGGATGAGGGAAGATAATGTCATATATCTTAAGTTTAGTAAGTCTTCAAAGTGTCCCAAAATATTCCTGTATCCAAGTTAAGACATTATAGTTTGAGTGTGTGGATAACTACATGAATTAAAAAAAACTGTTTGGGAGATCAGGGTCAAAGGAGAGTTTTTATCCTAACCAAGGGGTCTGGTGGTGTTCCTCATAGGTCCATTCAAGAATCTGTCATGTTTAATATCCATATAAGTGTTCCAGAGCAGCTGACAGACTGAATTCTCAGCAAATATGCAAATGACAAAGTGTGAGTGAAAGAACAGCCAATACTGCTGTATTGGCAGTGCTGCCATCCAAAAGGACATGAAACACAATTACAGGAACTTTATGAAATTAATCAAGAACAAATAGGGTACCTCGTACCTGGAAAGGCATTTCTCTGGCTACAGTACAAGATGGAGCAAGCAGCAGGGGAAGAAAGTTCTCCTGAAAAACCTCTGGGAGCTGCAGCACACAACAAGCTGTTTATGAGCCATCAGTGTGCTCCACAGCAGAGGGCCAAAGGAATCCTGGCCTGAGTTAATAGTAATACAGGCAGCAGAATGAGGGATTTCCTTTTACTCAACACCTGCTAGACATCACCTAGAATGCTGCAGCCAGTATAGAGGCTTCCAGGGCAAGAAAGATGTAAATAAATTGGCTTGACCACCAAGAAGTTTGGGAGCTTCAAAAAAATTTTTTTGAGGATTCAGAGACCTGAGTTCATTTAGCCTAGAGAAAAAGAAAATTTTGCATGGAGGATATAATGCCAGTCATCCAAACACCTGTGAAAAAGTCCTCAAGAAGACAGAGTCAAAATTTTTGCAGCAACATATGTCAGGAAGACAAGAAACAACAGCCAAAATTCATGAGTGACTCTACCTTTAAGAAACTTTTCCCCAGTAGGACAGTTATGAAGTAAAAGCGGTTAAAAGAAAAGTTACTCAGTTTACATTCCTTGAATTTTATAAGGCCCAACTGGATGGTTACCTGAGAAACTTTATTTAAAGCTTCGGATGTTCCTTCCTGCCCAATTACTCTATGATAATAAAATCCTCTGATTCTATTATGGAGAATTAACTGTTTCAGTAGTCTGAAATTTTCTCCTACGTAATTGTAATATTCCTGACAGTGATAACTGCATCTTTTCATTATTGCACAACAGTTAAGGAAATTCTTAAGTTTCAAAAATTGACTAGAAAGAAATATTGAGCTTTATAGGTATATTTTCTGAGAACTTACAGTTTTGTTTCTATATCTAACACGAGTTATATAGATTCATCTTCTCAAGAGAGACCACTTTCACAAAACCAGTTTCTTCCCCCTAGAATTTGTTGTTCTGTCCAAATACAAAGGCAGTTTAAATGCCAGCACAGTGCTGCCAGAAACCTGTTAGGCTTATTTAGTACTCAGAGAGTCTCAGCACTCAGACTCTAGAAATCAAGGTCTAAAGGTATTTGTGGACAGCAGGCTTTATCAGGAGAGTAACACACAGATTGTGATTCCAGCTGGACACGTATCTCCTGTTAAACTCTAAAAAAGCCCCTGAAATTTCAAAACCTGCCACAGAATGGAATTGTTTTCTTACTGACTTTCATGGACCTTTTTATGACTAGGAAGCAGAACTGACAATCTGCTCTCCTTTATGATCAACATTACTGTATCGCTTACAACTGCTGTATGGACATCCTAGAATTCTTTCATATTGTTCATGCTGCACAAGAGCATTGAATCATGGAATCATTTAGGTTGGAAAAACCCTTAAGGTCATCAAGTCCAACACCAGATGTATTATCTGTTCACTCTCTAGTGTCTCAGCTAGGGAAAGATTTGGCTGATAGTGCTCTTCTTTTAATCTTTCTTTTCAGTTTTTCATATTTTGTGCTTGTAAAGAAAGCAGCAGTTAAAAACACTGGAAAGAAGAAAATGCTTTAACATTAAGCACCATATTCTGCCAATTTCATATATGGAAAAGAAGAGAATTTTGTTTTGTTTTCCTATAATCTAGTCCTGGTATGTTAAAAAGTGGAAGAGAATAGATAAATGAAGGCATATAGCACATTACTTTCAGTTGCAACATATTTCTGCACTTCATAAGACTAGGATTCATATCTCTTGTATCTTTCTAAAATCTAAGTTTAGGTGGGAAAATAAAGCTATGGTTAGGGTCCTGACATCCCACACAGGCAGGTATCCAAGTCTTGCCCTTAGAGATAAGAACTCTGATAAAGGGCAGAATGTCATGCAGCTGGCTATTTTTATTGTGGTATAATGAAACTATTAAAATTTTTAGAATGGAAGAATACAGTTAAAGCATGAAAACTAGAATTATGCTACGACACTAAAAGGATCATTAAAATTTTTTAAGATTTTTTAAAATATGAGGCTACAAATTCAGATTTCTGTAGATATCCATTAATGTTATGGCATTTGTTACAGTTCTTTATTCTATTATTTTACTTCAGGCATTGAATACTCTTATTACTGTTATGGATCAATATATGGCAAATACACTATAATTTGAAGCAATAATGTTTTATGAGGATCTTCCACTTGCAAAATTGACTAAGCCACATAGCCAAAAAATGAGTATGTATAAAAATTTATATATTGTATATATATTTATTAGGCTATATGCAGTGTATATATAACCTACATATTGCATATGCTTCCTATGCTGTGTAGAGTAGCATACTAGTTACAAATTATATATTTTTATATATTATATTATATATATATTTTATATTAATTATATTAATGATATGATATGATATGATATGATATGATATGATATTATATTATATTATATTATATTTTTTAAGCATATATTCTATACTGTATTTTGGCTTTCCATTAAAAAGAATAAAGAAAATCTTACCACAACTGGCTTGATTTTAAATTTGATGTGTTCATGGATATATCTGGTTTACTATTTTTGTATAGTGCCTATATACTCTGTATACACAAAAATATACACCAGAACATACAAATATATACTCATCAGTGTCTTTTGGACCCTTAGGAATTATAGAAACATTCACCTTAACTGACTCCTCAACTATCAGGTCTTAATTTTCCTTAATTGTTTTTGTCACTTTACATGATTTTCTGGAGCCAAGGCTGTGGTAAGGTCAGTTGACTCTTCTCGTGAATTTTACTTGTGTTATTTAATCTCTTTACCAGAGAGAAACTGACAATTTTTCTTAGCTCATTCACATGTGGTATCAATTTCTGTATTGACTAGAAAGCTCTGTACACCAGGCCAACTATATTAATTTTGCTTTTTACTAATGACAAAATCCACCATAATTTTTGATGAGGCACCAACCTTTTCTAGATATGGTTGGAGATAATCTATATCACATTGACATGAGTTCATCATATAGAGAAGATATATAATTCAGTACTTAGAAATGTGAACATGCAACTAAAGCATAAAATTCTTGAATAAACTAAAATTCTAGTTAATGTGGAACACTGACAAATATTCACTGGATGATTACTGGGATAAAGGACAATTTTTCATAAAATTATGGGACCTACATTTCAGAACTATTACTACATTACTCCTAGTTCAGCAAATCAGGATATTATGTTGTCTTAGTTTAAGAAACAGGAAGATAATTAATGGGAACACAGTTGCTTCCCTGAAATATTTTTTGTGTAATCAAACGTTGATTTACTGTAGGTTCTACATGATATATAACATTAAAATTATTAAAAATTATTTTTCTGAGGTATTAGTTATTGCACTTATTTTACTGCATAAAGACACCAAAAGATGAATAATTTTTTAATTGTTCTAACTGTCACTTAGGACATCAGTACATCATTTCAGACTGTGTCTCACTACCTGATCATTTTCTTCATCATCTGCTAAGTTCAGAAATGACAAATGTTCATTTGTTTAACATCTGGGATCACAAAAAGATTTTGGACAACAAATATACAGAACAGGAATCTTAAAACCTAATTGAATTCCTAAACATTGTATCATGCTTGTCTCATGTGAACACTCTCTTGGGTAAGAATAAATTATTTCATAGAGAAAGATGGAAAAGGAGCTGAATACGTTTATTTTCTGACCAGTAATACAGATTACCAGAAAACCAACCTAGTGCACCTTTCTCCATCATGTTTAACTGAACTTTTGATAACCAAATCAAAATTAAAGCACAGAAACACATAGAAATTAAAGGAAGGTTAGGGATTTTGAGAGATGCTATGAAGATTTTCTTATGCACCATGAAAGGCTAGTAAGACTACAAGCAACGTGTATAAGAGGAGCTCTGAAACTTGGTGGCTGAATTTACCATTAAGTAGTCATCCAGGCTCTTTGTGTAGCTATATCAATCCCCACTGAAAACCGAAATGATAAAATATTTTCGTAAATTAATCTAACAAAGACTGTGGGGTTAAATATAACAAATTATATAAGGCATGTTTTTCTCCAAAACTCTGATCATTGTATAAATAAAGATGCTGCAAGACATACAGACTTATTAGCTTAATGACTTGCCTATAGGCTCATTTTTCTTCCAATTAGCTCTCCATAGGAAGAATTTTAGTCATTAAACCATTTCCTTGACAAGAACAGCTTGTTCTACTTTTGTCAAAGAATTCCTCCAGGTGAAGATGTCTGCATATCAATGGCAGCTCAGTTTCACAAACTAAAGTAAATAAAATACATTTAAGTTCAATTTTTATGATGCTTCTGAGAAGTTCTACCAGAACTGCTATTCTAGTGAGTGTAGTTGAAACTGCATGGTTCTTGGATTCCTGTAACGAACCAAATCATAATGTGATCTAATGGCATGTACTGGACAAAATGGGCCCTGACATGCAGATAATGTAGAAATAAAAGAGTCCAGTGTTAAAGAATCTTCAAGAAAATTTTAAATCTCAGTCCCTAATATTGTACAAGCTTTCTTAATCTTGAAAAGACTCATGGAGTTGCATGACAATTTCTATTCATGCACATTTTCTATGTACTCTGCTTGCTTGAATAATGTAGTCAAAGTGCTATTTTCTATTCAGATACCTTCCCAAGAAAAAACAAAGACAGTGAGTAGACTGTGGTAACAATCTCCATTGAAGCAACCAAAACTTGGAATTCCATCTGCCACAGTGAAAATTGACCATGCTGCTACTAGAAAATCAAACAGTTCACACGTAATTTATAAGGCAAACATGTCAGGAACTACAGCAAAAAATAAATTAAAAAAAGTAATCCCAGAAATCAACTTCCCACCCCTCCCCCCAAAAAAAGAAAAATCCACAAACAAACAAACAGATCAAGTGTACAAAACCAAAGCAAGCAAACTAACCAAACTCCAAATCCATTCCATTATGAATAGGGCATTTTCTATAACAATGAAGTCAGTATAGTCCTTGAAAAGTGCAAACTGGGTATATAAGTAAAGCTAATTAACATTATTGTGGAACTAATTTGATACAAGTTTTATCTACTTTTATATGCTGAAACATATAATGCATAAACAAAAATCTAAGAGCTTAACTTCGTATTTCAGTTTGGCTACTGTGAAACAGGATTTTTTTTTGTTTTGCAGAGTGAACCAATTTGCTGTAAAACACTGTTGTGGAAAACATAATCTTCATGCTTTACACTGAATCCATGCTTCTTTATCTAATGTATTTAACAACACAATTTTCAGCAATTTCAACATGGACCTGAATTGGTATTTTTAATTTATATAGAGCACCAAATTCACAAATGGATTTTAGACTATTCCCCCATGCCCAGTTATTCTATGACAAGCATTTCAGATCTGGATTTGCCATCCGCTTTCCATGCTTGTAAGTGAAAGGGGTCATTATAAGAGAGTTTCAATATTACAGTAAAAAAATTAACATCCCTCCCTCCAGTTCAATGTCATTAAAAGAATCACTGGGGGTTTTTAATGCCAGAAAATATTGTATGCACTGCTACTACCTGTTAATATGTCCTGCACATATCTAGCAAAATAGTATACAAAGTCTATCTACAATATTGACGAATGATAAAGTTTTCTACATTACTTTTTTATTTTAATTTTTTTTTCCAGTGCCTTCCACTAGATTGACAATGGTAGGCCTATTTTTCTGTAAAACTGCTTCTTCAAGTAAAACCGAAAATTAATTTTAGCAAATAAATAGCTTTAAACATTGTGCTCATGGATTATTTTTGAAAGTAATCTAAATCTTACAACTTCACCTATAACTTGCAGAAAGCTTCAGAAAAATAAACATGATTTTCAGACCCACAAGAATAACAAATTTAAATTCTTAATTTGGTTATTTTCTCGACTTCCCAACTTTAATAAGTTTAAAGCTCATTTTCCAAAGAAGAGACACAGTTAAAAAAAGCAATTGTCCAGTTTTATTTTGTTTACATTGCACTGAAAATTTACATCATACTTTTACAAATCCTTTTTCATAAAAATATACTTCTTTACAAAAGTGTATGCATTAATATAAGAGGAGTAGCCAGTTGCAGAAGAAACATTTTAAACGATCTCAAATGTATTAACCTTAACATTAATGAATGAATAATAGTTATTGCAGTCATTTGAAAAAACAAGAATAAATAACAACCAATGGTATAAAATATAAAACAGCATCCTTTTAGTAGAATACAGTTTGACAGAGTTGTATGAATAGTCAAAACAAAATGTTGTAAAATGATTTATAAGAAATTCATCAAACATTATAGAAATCCAAGCAGCAATCCTGGGTACAATGATTTTTGGTAGGCACTCTCTATTACGGTAATAAAAAGGTTATTTTCACAGAATTATTAATGTCTGAAAGGGACAATAACAGATAATTCACACTGGCTAACACACAGCATTTGTGAGTCATGCTATGAATGGAAGACAATGACCTACATCAAATAAATTACTGAGTTCCCACTGAATAATTCTGGTATGAAATAACTTTAAAACTAAAAATTGCATTTCCTTAGAAGTGATTCTGGAATGTCTAAAACTTGTATTTGAGGGCTGTGGAATCTGAACTGTCCCTAAAATGAATGGATTGTCCCTAATAAAATCATGGCTTTATATATATATTTATATATATCTCGATTTTTTTTTCATTGCACTATGGTAATATATTCAATTTTAAATGAGCTGTAAGGTTTTGTTTCCATAGAGTACGGAATATATAGATAAAATAGATGTGAAAGCACAGTATTTCCAAATTATGCCTTCCTATTGCCTTGTAGATCTGATCCAAAGTTCATTGAAGTCTCTTAGAATCCATCAATTTCAATGGTATCGCATCATGCTTTGTGCATGCATATTGTCGAAATGCTGAAGGAATAAACAGATGGGATATGGCCTAGTTTTAAGTAAAAATGGACTCCTATTTTTGATATAGGGATTTCATTACTAATATTACTGTAAACTGCACTTTTTAATAGGAAACATTAAAGTATGCTTCAATTTTTGAAACAAATGTAAAATGGTCACCTCTGAATGTTCTTCAACATTAAAGGAATATAGTCACATACAAAGCTCAATTCATATTAGATTCTTCGTTGCAAAATTTGTCTAGATATGATTGACAATAGAAATATATAAACATTACAATTTGTGGATATTGGTAATAGAAATAGAGGAAACAAACTTGACTTGGAACATGACAATAAAGCAAGATGTGAAGCAGGGAAGAAATCTCATTTTATAAGGACATGAAATTTAATTTTTTTTTCTGTGATATGAAAAGACTAAGTTATACTTGCTGATTTCTAAATACTACATCCTGGACTCAGAAATTCAAGTGTACTGAGAAAAATAAAATACTTAATGGACTGAAAAAGGAAAAAAAAAAGATAAAAACTCGTGAGAAAGATGTAGCATATGACTGTTAAAGAGAAATCAGTGACCTATTGTCTCCTGTAAGTATAGCTCTTATTTTCTACCTATATCTTTTTTTTCATTTTAAACCCAGTCCCTCTATTATAGTTTTTTATAAAGCACAGAATACTGATAGTGGATGCTCCTCCAATATATGCAAATATGTTTTATGTTTTAGAATAACCTCCTTTTTTAAAAAAGCAAATAAATTGTGAGTAGCACTCATGGAGTGCAGCAAAATTTTTTAAAACTCTCCGTGGCATACACAAAGAATAATTCTGATCCAGTTTATGAAAAACAAAAGAAAAAAAAAACCCTACAACCCAGACTTGCCTATCATCCTCAGGAAAAGGTGACCCACTAGATCCTGAAAAGTGTGCTTTAATTTTTTTTTTCATTTCTTTTTTTTTCTTTTTTTAAATCAGTGAACTGTGTGCACTGTGTTGTGTGTCAATTTGCAGACTGAAGACAAATTACCACATTATACCATTGTGCAAACAGTGTTCAAGTTGGGGTCAAATCGTACTGCTTTCCCTTCCACTGACTTTGCATTTGTGTCATACATGGGGTTTTCAAAAGCAGCTTGTCCATTATTATTTTCATGTACAGAGCATCCTGTGTACTGTGTTTTAGGTGCAGTCCTGTAGAAGAAAGACAGAACATTTGTAACTGCAGTTTTCCTCACTGACTTCATATGGTTTAGGAATCAGAACAGAGTTTAGCTCCCAATTCCAATTCTAGGATCTGCATATGACATCTTCATTTTTTTTTTTAACAATATTAATGCTAAGAATTAGTACTGTCTTTTTTGAAGTTCAAGGACTTTATGATTCCTTGAAAATGCTGCCCACTTAGAAATTCAGTTAACAACCTTAGAAAAGGCAATTTGTTGTTATTATATCCATTATCCAAGTTGTTATCCATTCCACTTGGATAATCAGATTTTAAAGAGTACAACAAAATCTTGTAAAGACACAGCTATTCCCCAGTCAGATGACTGAGGGGTTCTGTGTCCCCTCTGGAGACTCAGCAATTTTACCAAGAATAAGTTTATAGCTGAAATGCCCTCTTTTTCACTAAATAACTCCAAATATCAGAGTTAAATCCTTAAAAGCTCTTGATCTATACTGCTATACAAAATGCATACTATATTTTAAGTCATCAATATAAAAAGCCAAGACAAGTGCTTATAGCATACAGCTAATAGCAAATACATAAAAAATTACATGGGCAATTTTTCATATGCTGGAGCAGTTGAAAACAAGTAGTACTAATTAAAAATGATGGTACATGTTTTAAACTAATGTTATCCTGTAACGTATATTACTAGTATTATTGTCAGACTATCAGATGCAAATCACCATTTTGGCACTTAGTATTCCATTAATTATCTTGGCATTAAAGTGATTAAGGTTTCTTGAGTCATCAAATGCTTTAAAACTGCAGGAGAAGCTAACTGCATCCAAAGCATTAATACTGGTCTCAACAACATGAAAAAAACTGTTGAACTTAGACTGATAAAACTGAAAAGACTGGTGGCTATTTAATGCAATTGCATATGAACTAATAATTTCAGATGCAGAAACAGTTTCACAATGAAATCTCTTGATGACATAATGTTTGCATATACTTGTATGCAAATAAACTGGTCAGGCATTAAAATAAATTACCCAGGATATTACTTGATTCTGTCACATGAAGAAAAGAATAAAGGCAATTGATTATCAATACACATAAAATCTACCAATTACATTATTCAGCATATGCCAATAATTTACAGCATCTATTTTATCATGAAGAGATAAATTTATAAAATTTTAAATAGGTAAATGAAAGTACTGTGCTGTATAATAAACTTATCCCTTATTTATTATACCAGATCTTAATAGATGTAGGAAGAATAGTCTACATGCATATTCTGCAAAACCTTTGTTGTTTTACAGAAAACTTTATTTACACTAGCAAAAACTGAAGACAAAAACAATCACCAACACTTGGAGAAATAGAGGAATTCTGTATATATAATTTGTACTTACCTTTGTTTATAAAGATAAAAGCCAAAACCAGCAAATATAAGGGCAAAGAAAGGCACAAGAATAGCAATGGCCACTGAACTACTATTTGTACCATGTGGTTGATTAGAAGAATTTGAACCCTCAGACATGTTAAGACCTAAAAAAACAATAAGAAAAAACAAGTAAAATTGTAAACATGTCTGTTATCAGCAGCACACACTACTCCACAATCTTTGGAATTCAGTAACACCTTGTTACTAGGTCATCATCATATGTTCTGCTGCATACATACATCTGTATTCTGAAGCCACCTGGAATTTTAATATATACCATATTCTGATTAATATGTGGATGCCACACGTTGGCAGAACAGTGCACCTACTCTGGCACAGTAAATCTCATACAGCATAATTCTGCATGGGATTCAACTTTTGTATGTAATGAAAACACATTGCTGTACTGTGATACAGAAAGTCAAATTTATAATAATGCATATGTTAGATTGATTATATTACTGGTTTTATTTGTATATTTCAGTAATTAATAAATACTACATATATAAAACCCAAGCACACTGTCAAGGAAAAGGTCAATCACCTGAAAAGGCCAATTGAAAACGCATTACTTCCACAGGTGCTGCTATTGATACATAGAGTGAAAAAGACAGGAACAATTTTGAATAGCTAAAGCCAGATATTGATGAAGAAATAGAAATATCACCTCCTGCATGGTTGAAGAATACATTATCTACATTATCTACACAGACAAGTTGTAGCCCTATTAAATTTGAAGAAAGATTATAACAATGACCCAGACATTATAAAATAAATTCTTTATAGAAAGAGTGTTTGGGATTGGAATGGGCTGCCCAAGGAAGTGGTGGAGTCACCGACCCTGGAGGAGTTTAAAGAAATATGGGATGTGGCACTCAGTCCCATGGCTTAGTTGATAAGGTGATGTTAGGCCCTAGGTTGGACTTGATGATCTCCAAGGTCTTTTCCAAATGAGTTGATTCTGTGATTCCGTAATGCATCTTCAAAGTTAATTTTCAAGATTTCAACTGGCTCTTTTATGAATTGCTTAGGTCATAATGTTTTCTACCTTTCTTGAACATATAAGACAATATACAGAAAATTAAAAAAATGAAAAAAACAAAACCAAGAAATATCAAAACAAAATAGATCCTGAACAAACATCCTTGGTCGAGACCCAAACAACCAACCATGTAAGGAAAATTGTGTGGGAACAACAATCAAAATATTTTATTTCAGAGAAGCTAATTTTGAGGTTGTGTGCATGAAATAACAAAGTGGTAAGAATGCTAAACAAAATCTGTTCGAAGACTGTGAATCTCTTTGTAGCAACATTATTGATTATATTAGCTACAATTAAATCTTATAGGATTTGACTCTGAATCATTCTTTTCCTCTAACTTATACCCAAATAAAAATTACCTTCAATATGTTACAGAAAAGAAACTTAAACATATCATCCAAAAATCAAATGAAGTAATATAATTTTTTTGTAATCTATCAAAACAATTTTCCAAGGAAGTCTTGTGTTTTAATTTTTCCTAAATGACTTTTAAATATTTTTAAGAATTTAATAAAAGGAAATTATTCTTATAAAACTTCTTATATTCACTTAGAGAAAAAAAATTGATAAAGATATTTCTAAAAATTCTTGCAAAGTAAATTGCATATGAAATTACAGTGAAAAGCAAGATCAGCATATTTTACCGCGACTTAGAATTGTGAAAAGAGAAAGATTTGACTTCTTTCCAAGAATTAAAGAATTTCCTGGTTTTACTGAAGTAAAATAAGAAAGGACAATACTTCGTGGCTGAAAGAACATAATTTTCCATCCACATATAGGAATTTTACCTGAAGGTAAGAACTCTATCTAAACAGCCATTAGTGAAAAAGAAGTCCTCTTCTAAGACATTCCCAACAGTGTTTTATCATTTAAAATTCAGTATAACTAAATTCAAATTCTCATGGAAGGAGAAATATCACAGTTCTTAAGACAACACTAGAAAAGGAGATGAAATAATTTTCTTAAATAGCACAACAGAATGCTGTCACCAGAGTTCTGTTGCAAAGTTTTCTTAGTATAGAAACAAGAAGTTAATTTTTAGGAAATAAACACTTATCAAGTATGACTTTTTTCTTCCTAAAAGTAATATAAGTATTTACCTGCAAATGTTTAGCAGTTTCCCTCTTCTAACAAATGTTTAGGTGAAATAGTGTTTCAGCACCATAAGCAAAAAATCAGTTTATCAAAGCATTCTCCAACATGAGTTTTCTAGATAGCTATTAATATATGAAACTAAATGAATTTTATACATAATTGGATAAACAAATTGCTCAAAATATTACAAATGAATATATATATTAAGCAGTACATTGCAAGTCATCTATGCGCCCTTAGAACTTGTTTGTAACTACCACTTAAATGACAGTTTAAAGATATTAATATCTCAATATTCTATAAAATGTCAATTCTGTTAACATCCTGCAGATATCCTCATACTACTGCATATAATAAAACTGAATATGGAACAATGAACTAGCAAATAATTAGGATTTGTTGAATACCTATTCTTTGAAGCCCAAATTGTCCATAATCTTTACCCTGGATGAATCCTTGAAAAACATATGTTGCTCCATCAGGTTCAGCAGAAACCTGTAAACAAAAAGTGTTTTGAATTAAATGGGGAAAAGTTTGTTGCAAGTTACATGTACCTATTTGAAAGGGAGCTATTCTATTCTATATCCTTATACGCTTGACTGGTAGCTGTTATTTCCCACCATAAACACCCTTTTTTTTTTCTAGGAAATTTATACATAAAGTCCAAAAGAAAAGACAGGACTGTTATAGGCACAACTTAGACATGATGTTTTATGGTCACGTATAACACCTTATATTACCTTTAACTGTATTTTTTAAAACCACTAAGACCTAAAGTTTTTGACAATTCAAATGTCAGTACTTCTAAGCTCTTATATATTTCATAATTTTCTGTTTTGTTTAGGAAGTAAATTGAAAAAGTTATATTGCACATAATCCTAAGGATGCAAGTATTGAGGTTTTAATAGCTAGTTTTAAACTAAATAAAACTTCAAATTGACTTCAAATTGATTGAAAGTTCTTTTGATTTTTCTCAGTGTCTATGCCAATAAGCACTTAATTATAGAGCCATAGACCAGAAGAATATTGTATAAGGCTTTGGTACAAAGGCAAAATATGCAAGTATAAACTAAAAGGCCTGTGGGATGGAGAGGATGGTTGTGACCCTATGATTATCGCTCCTATTACAGTAAGTACAGTCTAGAGTACTGTACACAACTTGACAGATACTTGCTTCTAAGAATAGTTACTAGGTTCAAATTCAGTGCTTTCTAGGTAGGCTCCTTCAAGCTTTTCCCTTAAGCTTCCCTTTCTCAAGACACAGTATATGTTCAGCAGTGATCTGAGGCTATGTTTTCACTGAAGACTGGGTACCTTTCTTATGTGAATTTTTTTCTTTGGGCTAAAGCAGCCTCTTGTTGCTATTCCAAGACTCAGAGAAAAAAAAAAGATCAAATAAGAACAGCATGTAAATAACATATGGAATTTGGGAAGTATACTGTCTACTTTTGTATATTTAGAAATCTGAAAGTAAATTCTTTGCTTTTGCTACCTCAGGAGAATGTTTGTGAAGCCTAAAGTTTGTACAAGACAAAAGAGTTTAGCCTTTTTACTAGTACATTCATTGCTTAGTGAGTTTGGTTTAAGGTTTTCATTCTGCACCTTTTAAAAAAATACTGTTCAACCACAGCCACTTGTTATAAAAATATAAATTTTTGTGTACAATTCAATGTACACGTGGCATGTGCACACATAATGGTGTCTCTGAAGTGCTTAACCAATAGGTGAAACATAAGAAAACAGACAAATTCCTTAAAAAATCAGATGGTGTAATAAAGATGTATGCGTGTTCATCCTCATCCAAATAATTTTAGGCTCTTTATTTTCTAAAAAGTCTACTTTTTTCTCTATCTATTTTTGGAAGGCATTTCCTTTCATGGTTTAATCACATCCCAGAAACCTGGCTATTAACCCTCTTCGTCAACTGTCCTCCTCTCAGTTATGTGCTCTCTTCCTCTCTGTTTTGAAGAATAAATTCGGACCCAGAACCCCAAAGAGCCCAATGCTAATTTGCAGTAATCTATTTTGTTTTGCCACATATATGTGACAGTTCATCTTTGTCAAGGTATTTCTAAAAAATCACCAAAAAGTAAAACATATATGATAATATAATGATCAAAATGGTTATTGTATTAATAGAATATAATATTATTATGAAATGGTTTTGTGTTTAATTATAATAAAATTTCTAAATATATTGGACTAGAGACCTAAGAGAAAGGCTTCTGTACTAACATGCATTATAATTTTGCCTATACTCTATGTCTGCTCCCATATTTTCGCTCAGACTTGTCTCCTGCATTTTACAAAAAAAATTTCACCTAATTTAATGAATAAGCCTTTCAAAAAAGATTCCATTTGATATATCTCAGAATTTTTTTGATGTAAAAACCAGCATGATTTCAATCATACAAAAAAATTCCATCTCTTTTGTAGCAGAAATATACTCACAAAACCATCCATAGCCCATTTTTCCTCTTTCAACTTGCTTGCAGATGTATGGGAGGGTGCTTTAATGAGATATATGTGGAGCATTAGACGAGCTTCCTGGCTTTTATACACTCCTGTAGAATACAGTTTTAAAAATGCATGTTTGTGATGACTAGAAAAATAATGTCATCTTTGAGAATAAAGACATTATCATTTGTCTTAAAGAGGAAAAGCAGGAAGAATAGGTACCAACTGTCAACACTATGTGTTTAGAAAGATGCACTCTATTTTGAAATTATTTCAATAATCATATGATAACAATAGAAACAGTTTTTAGCTTAGCCTGTAGAGAGGAGAGAAGGGAAACACACAGCTGTAACTTCAAGCCTTAGGCAGAACACTGACAGCAATCTGATTTGAAATGGAAAATATTGTTCTGAATCAGGAAGAGTGTATTTACTTTCAATATATATAATTCAGCCATTACATAGAAAATGTGATAACAGAAACATCCACACAGAAGTTCTATTCCAAAAGCTGCTGCTGCATCTTAAAAAAAATTGAAAATATTTTTTATGATTGGATTTTCCTTCATCAGTTCGGTCAGTTACAATACAGTTTCTTCCATATAATGAGAAGACTTCTATGCAACCTTATTTACTTTGTAGACATAATTATTGACTTGTTCCTGCAGAATAATTATTTAGAACCCAAATATCATTATTTGTTAATTTGGAAATGAAAATAAAATAGTTATTTCATCTTCCATGGGCAATGATTCCTAATTCATGTTTCTTGTGTACAGGCCTAAATTGAAAAAACAAGTGTCTTCTCCACATTAAGGATTGGTGACTGCCCTATAGGAGGTGTCATTAGATATAAAAAATCCCTGAGCTAATGAGAAGACTTACTTCCATGTTAACACTGCCCTGAGCTCAAATGAATGAACCTTGG
This sequence comes from Alethe diademata, assembly GCA_025584955.1. NCBI lineage: Eukaryota > Metazoa > Chordata > Aves > Passeriformes > Muscicapidae > Alethe > Alethe diademata. Next base: position 132,236,227 of record JANRMJ010000001.1, read on the forward strand.
CAAGGTGTGTTTATTTTACGTATAATTACAGCAAGGGCAGGTGTCAAAATAAAAAGAAGTTAAAATAGATGCATCAAATGATGGAATGCAAAACAGTAAATTTTGATGGAGGAGGAAACTACTTTTCATTTAAGAAAACTATAAACTGAGTATAGGTGATTTCAGCTTCCTTGCATGTAAATGTATTTTTTGATCGGTTCCTACTTCCCTGGCCTTCAGATACCCTTTCAGTGTATAAGATGTCAGTGTTCTATCTGAAGAACAGAGAAATAAAAAATATTAATTACTTGATGACTTGTGTAATTCCTGTACGTAGAGTGGAAAAGGGTACCTGGAATCACAGTTGTCTAATAGAAGAAACCTTTTATTTGGAGGAAGTGTGTTTTGAGTGAGAAAACACAGCTGTTTACTTTTCTAATTCTAAAAATACAAAATACTACATCTGTTCTTAATATTGCCACAGAAATTACATGGATGAAATTAATACAATAGAAAAAATTCACACACAGCCAAGAAAAACATTATCAGTCAGAAAACACTGTCCACTCTCAAGCATGATTCTTCAAAGGACACTTATGGAATAAAAGATAAATCTAGTGATAAAAATTCACCACTCTACTCAATTCTGGGAAATAAGGTCTCAGCAGAAACACAAATTCTGTGGCTCACTACATCCTTCCTGACGACCCTCTCAGCAATCAGATCAGGCCCAGCCAAACAGGTTTATGAAAGGCAGATCTTGCTTGACTGCTCTGGGCTCCTTCTTTGGTAAGGTGATTCAGTGGATGAAAGAAAGGCTGTGGATGTGGTCTCACTGTTCTTTAGTAAAGCCTTTGAAACCATTTCCAACAGAATTCTCCTAGAGAAACTGATTGTTCATGGGTTGGACAGGTGGACTCTGAGTAAAAAACTGACAGGCTGGATGAGCTCAGAGATTTGTGTTCATTAGTGTTACATTCAGTTGGTGGCCAGTCACAACTGGTGTTCCCCAGAGCTCAATGCTGTCGCCAGTCCTGTTTAGAATCTTTATCAACAATCTGGGTAAGGTACCCTCAGTCAGTTTGCAGATGACACCAAGTCCTGTGCTGGAGGGTAGGAAGGCTCTGCAGAGGGATCTGGACAGTTTGGATCAATGGGCTGCACCTGAGCTTGGGAGGCCCTGGGGGTGCTAGTCATGGCTGAACACGGTCCTTCAGTGCGCTCAGGTGGCCAAGGAGGCCAATGGCATCCTGACTTGCATAATAACTAGGGAGGTCAGCAGCATCAGGGCAGAGATCATCCTCCATATTTGGCACTGGTGAGGCCACACCTTAAATCTTGCATTCAGTTTTGGGCTCCTCATTACAAGAGAGACATGGAAGTGCTGGAGCATGTCCAGAGAAGGGCAACAGAAGTGGAGAAGGATCTGGAGCACAAGTCTTACGAGGAGAGTCTGAGGAAACTTGGGTTGTTTAGTCTGTAATAAAGGAGACTGAAGGGAGACTACATTGTCTCTACAGCTACGCAAAAACAAGCTGAAGCAAGGTGTCTTTTGGTTCTTTTCTCAAGCAGTAAATGGTCAGATGAAAGGAAATGGCTTCAAGTTGTGCCAGGAGAAATTTAGATCGGATCTTATGAAAATATTCATCACTGAAAGGGCTGTCTGGTATTGGAACAGGCTGTCCAGGGAAGCAGTGGAGTCATCATCATGTGGCACTTCCAGAGACATGGTTCAGTGGTGGATTTGGCAGCATTAGGTTAACTTGGTTATCTTAGAAGTCTTTTTAGACCTAAACAATTCTAGGATTCCAACTGTTTTTCTCACTTAGAAAATCTAACAAGTGTCAGCTGTCGTTTCTTTCCATGTTCATTAGGTATCTCTGACTTTCTAAGTCAACATTTATCAATCTCATCATATTCATTATTAGTCATCAGGCTACTGTGGGGAAATTCTGTAATTCAGAAAATCTCAGGAACAGTACTTGAAGTTTATTTAAAATGTTTAGAAGAGAAACATGATAATTAATATGATTCTTTCACTCCTTATTGACTATTTACACCAAATAAAGTAAAAACCTGGAAAAGTTAAAAAAAAAAAGTGGGAAGGAAAGAAGTGGAAAAAACACTGCATTTGAAAAGAAACTGAAATGTAATGAAAATTTCTTTGATAAGGTAATAAAATCTAAGTTATGCAGAAAGTTACAGGAAACCAATGTATGTAAGATAGGAAATAGAAAGAAAAAAAGGAAAATTGCTTTCCTTAGCCCATACCTGATAGCAGCAATTCCATATTGCTGTTTGTAAGTGTTGCATTTACTCTTCCTGAAGTTGCATTGAAACTGGTGACTGTCAAAGTCATGGGTTGCTTCTTGCTTTTGTAATTGTAAGATCCTTTCCATATATAGTTTTGGGCAAATACATCATCAGGAACTATACAGACAAAAACATGTTTCAATACATTTTGCGATATTTAGTACTTCAAAAGTCAAATAATCAACAAAATGTATTATAAATATTAGTATTTTCTTTACTTTGCTCTTTATAAATCTCCTAGGCATGATTTTCAGATATAAAACATAGAAACCTGGCATGAACTTTTATGAAAAATGTATTTGCACTGAAGAACACAACCACAAATACATCTTCATTTGCTTTTTTCCTAAAATATGGACCTGCCCCAGAGTTAACCAATTTCACAAATTCTAAAAGCTTTAGCCAGAAGATCATATTCCTCTCACTGTAGAATCTTTTCTATGCCAGCACAGACAGCTAGGGACATATGGTGAGCATTGAATTTTGCAGGAATTAGTATCTATTTAGATATTAATATTTTCACAAGCATTTTCTTCAAATGAGGTATTATAAGCATTTTCTTTATTAGTTAGTCAATTTTTCTGATGAAAAAATATATAAGAAATTTTGTCTTGTCTTGAAATGCTTAAAAACATTATGGGCTTCATCAGGAGAAAAAAATTATTCTCTAATTTAAAATTTAAAACAGAGCATAATCTGCTAGGGAATAAATATGCTAGATTTATACCCTCACATTTAATACTTATCATTAGCAAACTGAAAAATGATTAATTTATGTAATGTTATTTCAGCAACAAAAGACCCCCACCAAAAGAAGAAAAAACTACCTTTGACATAAAAACTGATACATGCAAATCTTTAAAATCTGAACATGAAGTACCTTTCAAGCAATTAAATTAAAAGTGATTTATATTGGCCTTCTACAATTTCCAAAGTAATGTATCAGAGTTATCTCTATAAGAATCACTATTTAAAATCAGAACTTTCACATGATTTGAAGTAATTCGCACTGAACTTAAAGCTCTGTGTTCATGTGTGCACTGGCATCTCATGTCAAGCAAGCAAATAAGAATGTTTGCTCTTTTCTCTCTCAGGATACCTGTCAATCCAAGACTGGGGCACATTGGAATACCCACAGTTTTCCTTCATCATTTATTTTATGCAACAGAAAGACAGGTCTTTGCCATGAAGGGTGAAGGAGCTTTCCTAGTTTTACTGTCTCTGTACTGTAAGTATATTTATGTATGTTTCTTGAAAAAACATGTAGATACTGGACATGCAAGCAAGGAAATTGCATGGTGGAAATGCTCTGATGCTTCTGATTTGTAATCTGCCTGATATATATTTTCCTACTTTTAGGAAAACTGATCTTTGTGTGCTGTACTGGCAGGTAATTGGGATTGCACAAAATGAATGAAAATTTTCTCAATTATAAACTTGATGTCTACTGTTCAGCAGCACATCATTGAAAAACACTGTTTTGAACTTGTACACAAAATGTTAAAAACAAAAGCCCCCAAATCCTCATATACTAAAGTACTACTTTTATTCATTATCAGTAGAAATTGAAGAGTTTTATTATAGCCAAAGGTGAAGTTTAGTTAAGGAGACTGCTCTTTTCAAAAAATCTCTTCAGTGGACAGACAGCTTCTCTTTTCAGGACATCTAAATATGGTCTTCAGCAAATCTGTTAAAACTGGAGACTTTAGCCAGAATTCAAGAAATTACCTTGTCTCAGCTAAAATTAACTTTTTTTCTAAAGGCTAAATTTAAGGCTGATACTAAGTATCTAGGTACAGTAATCTAAATTAGTGATACATAAAAAAGTGCAGGACTGAAAAAAACTGCAAAACATCTTTAAATTATTTCAAGGTGAGTAGTACATTTTCCAAACAGGGAAATTGCATAGAACCTTATGCGTAAGGAACACAGAGATTTCAGTGAAACCAACAAAACTCTCTGTTATATAACAGAAACTGTATATAGATATAAATCATACCATATGATATATGGACTTCAAAATTAGGGAACAATTTAATTATATTTTACCCCTTGTTAATCTAGTGCCTAATATCCTTTATACATTCCAAACCACTTAGTGCAATCTCTGTAAACTGATCCTCATTGGTTTTTGTACAGAAATGGCTTATAAAGGTATAAACCTTGGGGCACTTACCACTTAGTTTGGGACTTGGTGTTCCCAACGCTGGTCTGGGGTCCTTCACTAATATTTTAGAACCAGCTGTGAGAAAGAATAAATGATATAAAAATAAATCAGTAGCAAAAGAAACAAAGAAAACTCAGAAGCAAAGAAAATAATTTCCATCATGGAATTTATTTATTAAAAAGCATATAGAATGATATTTAAAACTCAGATATGAATGAGATTTCAGTTGGCATCAAACCTTACTATCACTGGAGCACTTGCACACTAATTTCTTCTGTTCCCCTATGTCCTCTTAAATCAGGCATCTGGATGTTATTGAGTCATTTTCAGCAGTCAAACAGTGCAGTTTTACTTCAGAATCCTTGTTTCAGAATTTACAGTCCTGAACCATGCAACTAATATGTGAGATGCCTTCTAATATAGCATCTAATCCTGGCTATGTCACTTGGATTAGGAACAGTGAACAGTGTATTGACTGCAATAAGACCAAAATGTGAAGATACATATAACAAAAGGAGTTTGAAATCATTTCTCTCCAAGATTTAACTATCTTCAACAGTACTGAGTGAGACATCTTGTGTTCAAGACTGAAAACCCATGGGTGCTGCCTTAATCTCTTAATATTGAAGGAGAAGGTCCCTGATTCTTTAAAGGAAAATAACAGAAAGAAAGAAACAAAAGAGGCTGTCCACAGTATCTCCAACTGCTCAGGTGATATGCGAACTGGAATTTGGAGAATGTAATTTCTTCTGTGCTCAGTGCATGAACTCCCCCACTACTGAAGATGATCATCTAAATGCACTAGGACATTATAATTTCCTGGAGATTAAGCTATTTTATTTTGAAGAAACTAATTAGGATTCACTGGAACATAAAGAAGGCAAATAATTTTGTCTCCTAATATAAAATACTGATATGTAGCACTAGACTCAATTCTTTGCTCCAACTGTGATTTCAGTGTTCTGCATTTTGGGTCTTGGCTTTGAACCCAGGTCTTTTCTCTACAATCCATGTTCTAAAAAACACAGAAGAAAAGAAACTACCTTCCCCCTGAGCTGAGTATTCTGCACAGAGAGGAAACTTTTTCAAGGACTGAGAATATTTTTATTGAGAATAAATTTTAGCTTTTTCAAAAGGTCTTCCCTTATAATGTATGTTAAAACTGTAAAGAAGCAAGGGCAGGGATTGAAATGCAACCAAAGGTTCTTATGGACTATTACTACTGATTGATTAACCCCTATTTCCTCTCTGTTTTGAAAGAAACTTACTGAGTTTCACTGTACATTGTTGACCTGGAGGGCATGGTTCAACATCATGTGCTTTCTGGCCACATTAAGTTCAGGTTAGAAATATCTGGATCACATTTTCCATTGGGCTTTAGCATAAAAAGATGATGAATTAATTTGCCTTGTCAAGTTGACTAAATTTCTACTCAAGTCCGCAACTGAAACTTGAAACACAAAATAAAACTCAAATACAAATATTAGATACAAATCCAAAACGAAAACTAGTTAACTATGAAGTTTAAGTTTCTAGGTCCAGATATTTGAGTAGGACTTTCAAGATTTCAATTTTGTATTTAAAGGATCAAATTCTAGTTTAATTCCCCTACACATCCCTTTAGAGCTCTCCGCTTCAAACATTTTATTCCTTTTCATCTATTTCCAAGTTATTTTTGTGAAGTTCACAATAAAAGGTGAACAACTTCTTTCAACAGCAGCAGCAGCAGCAAATTCTTAAATCAAAATACAATCTATGAATAACATTTGGCCTGCCACAATACTTTTCAACTACTTAACAAGTCATAAGCTTCCTGGCTGCTAGCTTTCTAGCACTTTCCCAAAGCACTGCTTTATTTTCCCCCAGCACTTGCCTGGCATGCTATTCCAGGACACCTGTTTTTTAGTAATACAAACTATTCATTTCCTATTCCCATTCCAAGTAGCAGTGTTTGGCTACAAAGCCTTTGAATGCCTCTGTAAGAGCCCTGGGGATAACCACATCTGAAACATAAGGTAACAGTAATCTGAAAAGGCCTTTAATTATTCAGGAAATAAAATTCCAAACAGTTCCTATACTTGAGTATATTCCTTATCTCACATGAAAACCACCTTTCTCACTATGACTTGGCTATGGTGTTTTTCATGTCATACTGTGACAAACTGTGTAGTAAAAATTAGATCCAAAATTAAAGGTTGAAACAGCAAGGACAAAGTAGATACATTTTGTTTTCTAGTAGCATACAGTTCCTTGCATAATAATATAAAATAATAATGAATCCCGTGGCTTAATTTCATACAATGATTCGGACATCTTCTTTGACTTTAGGCATCTTTCCCAAATACTACAGAATCATTCAATCATTTAGGTTGGAAAAGACCTTTACAATCTTAGAGTCCAATAGCTAACCTAACACTATCAAGTCCTCCACTACATTATGGCTCTAAATCCCACATCTACACATCTACCTCCACCACTTGCCCGGGCAGCCTGTTCCAATGCTGGACAACTCTTCCTAATTTTTCCTAAAAACTTTTTGTAATGTCCAACCTAAGCCTTGCCTGGCACAGCTTTAGGCTATTTCCTCTCAGCACTTGTCAATTTGAACAAGAGACCAAGACTCACCTTGCTACAACCTCTTTTCAGGTAGAGAGAGCAATAATGTCTCCCCTCAGCATCCTTTTCTCCAGGATAAAGACCCCCAGCTTCGCTAGCCTCTCCTCATAAGCCTTGTGCTGAAAACCTTTCACCAGCTTCATTTCTCTTCTTTGGGAGGAGTCCAGTACATCAATATTTTTCTTGGAGTAAGGGGTCCAAAACTGCACACACTATTCAAGGTGTGGTCTAACCAGTGTCAAGTACTGAGTGACCACTAAGCAGGTCCCTTTCTTATAGGAGGAGATTTGGTTCATCAAGCAGGACCTGCCTTTCATAAAAACTTAGAGTGGGCCCAATCAAAATGGCGTGCAAGTTAGGAAAAGCATTGAAACATGACAGATGGCAGATCCAGTGGGAAACAAAAGAGTTTACCTTCACAAACTGGAACCTTCCCAGTCCATGTGCCATCAGACCTACAGGCTCTGTGCTCTGATCCTCCTGCCAAGAAGAAGCCAGGCTGACAAGTGTAAATCAATGTATAACCAAGTGATGGAAGATCCATTCCTGCAACATTAGCATGACTAGGTGTTTCTGGTTGTTTACAGCTGTGAGCTACAAAAAAAATACAAAATATCCTTCTGTCAAAATGGTGAAAATATTTCTGAAAATATAATATATACACATTCTGACAGTTAACAAAGTGAAAAATCAATAGAAATTACATATTAATATATTTTAATTAACATTATAAATTACTAGATAGTCTATAAAATACCACGAGTCTGTAAATACACTCTTAAACATGGACCTTTCAATTCCAAGAGACCAAGAACAGACTTAAATGCACTTGCATGAACAAAATTAATTGTCTGCATATGAGAACAGAAACAGCACACATCATACGAGACTTAAAAGTAAGCATTACTTTTATCACGTATGATATATATGTAGCATTGTATAACAGTAAGTAAACGGTCAGTTGGAAAACACTATGAAAGGTCAAGGAGAAATTGAAGTTGTCGTAAATATCAGAAAAATTAAATTACCATTTCTAATGTCATATGAAGAGTCTTATATATTTAACAATCACCACAATGTGGGATTTATGTGTTATCTCAAAGACAGCATACCTCCAAGAGCAGAGTTCACCTTTCAACACACTGAGCTAGATTTGCTGTTTGCCTAAGATTAAATCTAGCAGCAGTAGAAAAAATAGTAATGCTGTTTCCTTCTGCAGGTATGTTCTCCATTCACTGAAGTGATTCTATAGGGTCAGACCTTACAAGCTAAGACTATTTCCAGAAAAATATAGCTGACTAGCTGAACTAGAAAGATTTATCATGATCTTGTATCTTCAGTAAATTATCATTATTTACCAAAGTGTAAAAGATCTATGAAATGAACTGCTGCTGTCTATACTTTAAGAAGATTCTCTCTATTTCAGATGCAAACATTTCCAATTGCAAACACTTTTTTCCACATCTTAAAATACCATGATTCTTTGGCTGGGAAACATTTTAAACTCTGTCCTAGAACTGATTTTAATTATATGCTTTCCTGCATATTTTAGAACAGGACTTCTGATATGTCCTATTCTCACCACCTCCTCTCTGAGTTAGAAAGGCTATGCTCTGTTAGATAGAAATTAATTTTGGATGAAGATCTGCCTATTTTCCTTCTTTCTCTCTCTCTCTCTTTTTTTTTTTTGTTTTTAATTCCACTGTTTATTATGCAAAATTTCACTCATTCATATTTCTAGCTGCTGTAAGCTAGTAATGCAAATTTCTGTTAACTTCCAGTTAACAAAGTTGTATAGATTAACTTTATGACAATGTTACTGCAGCTAAATAATATGGATTAAAAAAACTGAGATAAGAAAAAAAATATCATTTCTTACGTATACATTCTGGCTGGATTCCACTCCACGTAAGATCAGGAAGGCAAGTTCGTGTTGTTGAGCCATGGAGCAGGTGTCCTTTTTTACACTGAAATTGAACAACATTTCCCACCTGTTGAAAAGTAGAAAACACAGTAATATTGTTATGAGCAACTATCAGCCTGGGATTTTTTTTCCCTAAATTTGATCACTCCTTCACATAATACAGACTTGATAAGTTGTGATTCTCTTTCTCTGGAAAGTAAATTAATTTCACAGAACAATTTGATATGAAATAAAAAATTGCTTCGTTCTCAGTAGAATTACTCTCCCCCCAAAATTAGATCCTCCATGGAAGAAAATCAAATCCTCATCTTCTGTGGTCTCTCTAGTGTGTTGCTTTGGGCCTGGAACAGTTGATGTTTGGAAACAAAACCTATGGTGCCTTCCCCACTCTGGAGTAAAGGAGAGCCAGTTGGGCAAACTGCCACAAACAAGGGAAGTCTCAGAACTGAAATGGATATTAGATTCTGCTGGACTTTTGCTGAACTAGATCCCCCTTTGGGGAATGCTGGATATATTCATAGGTTATAATGAGAAATATTTGATTAGAATAGACAGAGTTGGTCAACAACACTGTCTTATGCTTCAGAAGGTTCCTATAATATTTTAATTTTGTTTTTTCATGAGAAGACGTACAGAATATCAGCTCTTTATACCACTTTGATAATAGAAACTGAACACAGTACATTACAATTTACAATAGCAATTCATCTGAGACTAGCTTTTAATTATTATCCTTATTATGGTATGCATTGCATAAAAAGGAAAATAGAATTCTTACAGTTTCTGCACAAACATAAAACGGAGTAACTTGTTCAGCATGTCCAGTCATGGTGAAATTGATGAAAATGCAAATAATTCTTAGTTTCCACCACAAGCGAGGAAATTAGATTAGAAGTACGTCATTCAGAGAGTATTGTATTACATAGTGTGAGGGATTAATTCCAATATTAAGGTGCATAGATCGTATCTACTGTTCTGCAGTGACCTGTATTAATATATTTATTAACTCATGTTTAAACAAGAAGTTGAAAACTTTAAACTATCTGTGACAGCACATTTATAGTTCTGGTTTGGGTTTGATTTTTTAATTATTTTGTTTAAATGCATAACACTTGATTCAGACTGATTCTCAAAGGTAAAACGTGGATTCTTTCCTGATGGCTTAGTACTGGGAAACAGCATTTCACTGCTCCAAGTATTCATTTGAAACTTTATAGTACTATTCCATTTCAGCTCAAGTTTCTCATCAGAATGAAATTTAATAATAACACATGAACTACAGATAGTAGCTCATCAACACAGGATGTGATTTAAAATTCATCTCCCTTTATTTTGCTTTTTTCTGTGCTCACTGGACTATGTAATTACTTTTAAAAGATTTTTTTTGAAGGAAATACACTAAATCACTTGCATGATTAAACACAAAGTAGCAAAATACTACAAGTTTTAGAAATTGCACTGAGTTGCTACAGAAGCTTTTTTTTTTATGGTGATTATCTTAGTTAAAACAATCAACATCAATATATTACGTTAAAAAACGTACAAGACTTAAGACTACATCAGTGGACAAGGGAAGTGCTACAGATATCATTCTTCTGGACTAATGTAAAGCCTTTCACAAGAGTCCCCCACAACATCCTTCTATCTAAACTGGACGAAGATTCAATCACGGGACTGTTAGATGGATAAGAAAGTGATTGGACAGTCACATCCAGAGGGTAGTGGTCAATGTCTCAGAGTCCCAGTGGACATCAAAAACCTTTGGAACCAGGCTCCTTTTCAATATTGGAACCAGTGTTATTTAATATCTTCCTTGGCACAGGTGAAGGGATTGAGTGCATCCTTAGCAAATTTGCAGATGATACCAAGCTGAGTGGTAAGGGTGACACATTTGAAGGATGGGATCCATCTAGAGGGACCTGGACGAGCTTGAGTAGTGGCCCATGAGAACATCCTAAGGTTTAGCAAGACCAAGGTCAAGGTGCTGCACTACACATTATAGTAGGAGTGGGCTGGGATATGAACAGATCAAGAGCAGCCTTGCTGAGAAGGAGTAGGGGATGATGGTGGATGAGAGGCTGGACATGAGACAGCAATGTGCACTTGTAGCCTAAAAAGCCAATTGTATCCAAGGATACATCAAAAGCAGCGTGGGGAAGCAGGTCAAGGGAAGTGTTTCTGTCCCTCTACTCTGTTCTGGTGAAACCTCATCCAGAGTCCTGTGTCCCACTTAGGGCATCTCAGTGCAAGAAAACCATGGAATTGTTGGAGGAAATCCAGAGGAGGGCCACCAAAATGTTCTGAGGGATTCTCCTATGAGGAAAGGCTGACAGAACTGTGTTTGTTAAGCCTGGGAGAAAGAATGCTTCATTCTGACCTAATTGTGGCCTTCCAGTGACTGAAGGGAGCCTACAAGAAATGTGGAGAGGAACTGTTTACAGACACATGTAGTGATAGGACAAGGGGGAATAGAATCAAAAGAGAGTAGGTTTAGACTATATACTAGGACGAAGTTCTTTGTTGTAAGGGTGGTGAGAGATTAGGACAAATTGCCTCAAGAAGCTGTTGATGCCTTATACCTGGATTTGTTCAAGATGAGGCTGGATGGGGCTCTAAGCAACCTGGTCTAGTGGAAGGTGTCCCTATCCATGGAGGGAGGCTGAAACTATATTGTCTTGAAGGTCCCTTTCAACCCAAACCATTCCATGATTTTATGGTTTAACAAGAAACACAACCTTTATATATGTAAGTACCAAAGTAGCATCAAAAATGCAACATTTGCCCAAGGGATGAAGATGTTTAAGAAGTGCTGCCATGGTGTTCAAGATTACAAATAAATGAAAAAGAATATTTCAAGTAATATGTAATAACAACATATAAATTAATTATATAGAATATGTATAGTAATTATCAGACTAATAAATGTAATTTTTAAATGTTTTGTGGTCTACTTTGCAATATTCTTTTGTCAGAGGCACCAGATGGCGCTAGAATACAGTATTCTATGCTCAAAAATTCCCAGTGCTGAGATGTTCAGATTTCTCTTGATTTTTATTCTACAGTTCAAGTAGAAGCATTAGTACTCTGGGCAACAGTGTTTGCATTCAATTAAAAAAAAAAAAAGTGTTTAATCATGTCTGCTCAATACCTGCCTTTCTATAAGTGTCAGTTATAGCTTGGATATTCCCAAAATTAACATCATAATTATTATTATTTTTTTTTAATAAATCCCAAAGATTGCATATTTGCTGTTTTCTAACAGGAGAAATACCAATCTGAGAAGGAAATGCATAAATACCAACCATTCATTTATAAAGTACTCTAGATAAGCTTTTTCACCAAAGAAAATTATAGTAATAATGCATAATAACTATCAAAATAATAATTTATTATCGTTCTTATTTTTTACATCCCTCATAGGAATACAAGATACTTCTACCTCTTATGAGTTACTCCACAATCAATTTTTTTCTCAGCTTTCAGTTCACCAAAGATACTGATACTTGAAGATACTTGAATAAATTTCTCCATCCCCAGCAATTTGTGCCGAAGAATGAGAAGCTAAGGGAATGCCAGTTATTTATCTTTAGTAACTTTTAGCATCACACATTAAGTCAATGAAAACATAACTCATTCACTATAGCTAGTCGTTTGGTAGCCCACTAATACATTATTGCCCTTGTAACAAGGTTGGGAGTTTGTGAGACTGCTGGGCAGAAGCTTCACAGGCTTCCTTTGTCTGAAAGAGTCTTGAGCTGCCTGGAGTTTTGTGCTTGTTTTGGTTTTCTTTTGTTTTGTTTCTAAACTTGCTTTAGCTGTAAAATTTAAATTTCCTGTGTTCAGGTAGCTATGATCAGGTTTTATGCCTTTCTTTATCTTTGCATGGTACAACCACAGATTTATATCCATAGCAGAATAAAAAGAATCTAGTATGTGCAGAATGAGCTACTTCCCACTAATGTGATGCGGTACAGAGAAATACAGGCCTGGTGCTGGAACAACAGCAAAGCCCTTGACAAATGCAGACAACAGGATGCTGTGAAGAAGCCTACAGTGTGACTATGATAAAAGATGCAGCACAGTCTTAGCACTGGAGATCCTGCTGCTGTGAAAAACTCACCCTTAAAGACTTACAGGCCTGGACAGAATCAGGTTTCAGAGGAAAAAAAGAGCTGTCTAACATAGGTGCAATGTACCTTATAGCATAGTTTGAAATACGTGTATAAAAATGAACTGTGGTGTGAGAGGTGTAAAAGTGGGTTAGAAACATTAGAAATAACCAGAGATGAAACACAAATGACAGAGACTAAAAAAGAAAAAGAAAAACCATATTTGTGCCAGTGAAGCACTCCAGACTGTGACACTAACACACTGAGACCAGAAACCTCAGGACAATGAGAAACAGGAAAATACATGATGTCTGATAAGGCTTAAATTACATTTTCATTGATGCAATGATGGTGCCAACTGTGCTAATGAAGACAGCTATATTGTGGGAGCAGAGCACTTCTCTTGGAACTTCATCCTACAGTTCAATCAACACTGAAGTTTTTATAAGCATTACATTCACAGAAGGAGATTATTTGCAAGGCTGCTCAACATCTGCAGATCAAGTTTCATATAGAATTTCATAAAATAGAAGCCAAGAACTAGCAGAGGGCTACCACTGCTGAATCGTGTTTATTTTCCTTTTTAAATTAAGGCTGCTCTTTAGCTCAATTTAGGCCTCAATATAAGGGAAGATAGCTGAACTTCTACAAAACATGTTGGAAAAATATGAGAAGTAATAAATTTGATATATATGACTGAGTGGTCTAAGCACTTCTAAACTGTTTCTTCAATTCAGTAGTACCTTGTGTTGCAATAGCTTTTTGTGAAAGTGCTATAAGCACTTTTCTATGTTTCTAGCAATATAGCTGAAGAAGTATTTCAAACCTTACAGTTTCTTCCTAAGGAGTGATTTATCTTCCGGATTACAGATGAAGTACTCACGAAGTTCTAAAGTTATTTTGTTTCCATTGTAACACACTGCCAAGGTAGATCTATCAAATAAAAATGGCTCAGATGAAAGGTAAACATCCTAGATGTATTCATAACAATTCAAGCAGATGATACCAGTCGTTTCCATGCCATGCCAGATATCCTAGTAGCACTAAACTGGTATTTTGATATTATTTGAAGACATAAGAAACTGATCTGCTTCTGCCTGAAGAATTTAATACTGAACAATAAAGTCCATGCAAAATTCTGTTGCCTCTTTTTCTACAAAGCTCTTATTTAATAGTTGAAACATCATTCAAATGTGATGTGGTGATATTTGTGCTTTTGTTAGTGTAGGTTCCAGGAAGTCAGGTTTAGATATGCCTTTCAGTCAAGCCTAGAATTATCTTGTGTTTGCCTGAACTTTCAGTGCAATCAATGAGACAGGAAAACAGATAATCAAGAGTAGGGGGAAAAAAAGGAACAAAACAATAGTGCTGTGGAAGCTCGTAACTTGACATCAGTATTGTGAAAAGCAAGTGTCAGTCAGTGATTTTTGTTTAATAAAAGAGGAGGTAGTGCCATTTGATGAAAAGTACTTAAAACAGCATTCCACATATGAATACATGAATTCTAAGTGTAAAGCTACAGCTTGGGTTTTTTTTATGAGATAGAGAAATAAATTTAAACCTTGACAGCTAAGTCAATTAAGTTACCCTATTAATATTAGTTTAAATATGAAGTATTTAAGAGAGTTAAAAGAAAACAAACAAAACCTCAATCCAAACAAAACACAAAAACCCACATCTGAATTTTGGAACCATTTAGAATAATTCTTTACCTTCCTGCTATGGATAGAAGCAAAAATCACTATTATCCCATTCACACAGGAAGTTAATTACAGCACAATATACATTAATTTACAATACTTTTGTGGTTTTAAAGGAGTCATAACATTAGGCAACATATGATAATGCAGTATTTCTTTCTGGGATCTACAAACAGTAACTTGTCTAGATGCAATCATTTTCACAATTGTTTCCACCCAATCAAGAGCTTAGCTCAGCTTCATCTGTATGCCTGATACATCTACCCGGTTATGTATCAACTAAGCAATCATACTTAGAGCAACCAGAAATTGCATATTTAGTTACTACATAAAATCAAATTTACTGTGTGAACATGAGAATAAGTTTCTGGCTGAGTAAGGAGTCTATAGCATATACTGGGCACTAACCTTATAACCACTTATAATTATTATTTTTTTTGTTTGCACAGTTGTTAACTCTGCCAGCATTTACACTTATTTTACAAATGATTTGTACATTCTGCTTGATATTTTTACAGTTCCATGCTAGGTGTGAGCGATATTTTATTCACAATAACTACAACACAAATGAGAGACTGAATTAATTCCTTCAATGAAAGCTCATTAATATGCGAGAGAAACTGTGACAATAAAACAACAGAAATGCTTAATAAATTATTTATGTGATACGTAGTTGAATAAAGAGTTGTCCTCTAGCATAATGTTGTAGTATAACCAAATGAAGTTACCTTAAGGTCTGCCCCTACTTATCCTGTCTTGGTACAAAACAGACCTTTCAGTTCCTAGAGAAAACTTAGACAATTTTATTATCACTTGCATATTATTGTGATCTAGCACAATCTGAGAACTCAAATATTGCTAAAAACCAAGCCTGAGTGGTACTGCTTAGAGGCCACCAAAAGGATAGACCAAAGAAATTTTTGGCCACAAAATTCTGAAAAGTCTTTAGCGACAATTCACGTTTAAAAACTAAACTCATTTTATAAATTTGTTCAAATTTCACTCAGCCCTTTCTGGCATTTCCAACAAACTGCAGTTTTTATTCTCCTGCTACTAGACAGAGACCTCATACAGATGTGGAGCTGCTAGGTACTCTTCTGTTCTTTCCTCTGCGTGTGCCTGGAGCTTTCAGCCCTGACATCAAACACAGATGTCACAGGATAGATTAGGCTCTCTCTTTATTTACAAGATTCGTAGCAAATTATAAGGTACATTTTTGCATCTCTAAACCATTCACTCATGAAAACATATCCCTTACATCAATGTTTTGTGTGAATCAGAAAATCAGCAGTTCAAAATAATTTTCAGTTTCATAATTCTTTTTCCAACAGAAACACATGCAAGCACTATTGGGCACAACACAGCCTTGTTTAAAATGTGGCAAACAGTCTCCTGGGAGCCATCAGGCAGAACACTTAAAGCAGGTCAAAGGAGGTGTTTTTTCCCCTCTGCTAGCCCCAGTGAGTCATAAGTGAGTGTTGAGTCCAGTGCTGGGCTGACCAGAGCAAGAGAGATAAGGACAATACTATATTGAGTCCAGTGATGGGCCACAAAATTGATGAAGGGACTATAGCATCTGAAATATGAGTAGTTGAAAGACCTGGGGTTATCCAGCCTGCAAAAAAACACCCGGGGAGCAGGACAAGCAACAGAAGCAGATTTTTCTTCAGTGGTGCCCAGAGACACAACAAGAATAAATAGGTATAAATTGAAACATAAGTAATTCTCTTTAAAACTAAGAAAAATGTGTTCATTTTCACTGTGTGGGTGATCAGCTTGGAACAGGATGCCCAGAAGCACTGTTGAGCCTCTATCCCTGCAAATATTCAAACCACCTGGAGACAGCCCTTATAAACCTGTTCTAGCTGACCCTGTTTTGAGACAGGGGAGTGGTCCAGAAGTTCTTCTAATAGGTCTGTGACTGTAATTCATTTGTGGTTCCAAACAGATTTTCTCTCAGGAAAAAAAGTCCCGTTTTTAGAGTATGTCTACACTAGCAGTTTGGTTCACAATATACCATTTTTGAGGGAGAAAAGCCAATTTAATAAATTGTAGGGAGCACTTATATATTGCTGGACATACTGAAAGCCTTCAAGGTGAAATCAAGCAGAACTCGATCACAAGACTTTCATGCAGTGCATTGCTGATAGGGACACAGGATTAGTATAATCCAATAGTTACAAATAAGGAAACACAGCAACATAGCAGCAAACAACTCTTACAGAAGCAGTCTCTGAACCTCTAATCAGATGGTTCTAGACTTTGAGGTTGCATAAAATATTTAAATATGCAAGTCAATTAAAAAAAGTATACTCTACCTGATAGCCAAATGTGTTATTTTGTGACCCGTGCCTTGGGACTCCTGGATTTTCACATGCTGTGCGAGTAGGCTCTAAAAAATTGAATATATTAAAGACAAAGCAAATTACAGTGTTTTCATTAAATACATGAAAGTATGACAAAATTAAGCTTGTTCAGTAACATGCAACAAGACTAGCACAAAGACAAAAATAAAGTGATTTGATTCTTAAATAGCATAAAATAACACCAAGATAATTCAAAATAATTGAAAAATCCTAGATTGACTTAGCAAGAAGAGGATTAATAAACATTGAAAGAAATTTTGATACAAGTGCATAATCATACCTATGCATCGAGGAGAAGAACCACTCCATGTTCCATCTGCTTGGCAAATCCTGGTGCTAGAGCCAACCAAAATAAAAGGAGAGTTGCAGCTAAAAGAGACTTCTGATTGATAGATGAAGCTTTTGCCTTCTCTTTTCCCTTGAGCAGGTATTCCAGGGTCACCACAAAACTTTGCTGTGAAAAAAGACATTATAGAAATGGAATATGGCATTTATTAAAACAAACAAACAAACAAACAAAAAAACAACAGCACTTAGCTGAACTAAGTGAAGAAATTACTCCAAATATTGTATTTATTTTATTAAAACCAGATTAATTATGGAAACATTTAATAGGAATTCAGAGAGACTAGATATATAATATTTAATTTGCCAGATTGTAGTAGTTCTGATAGTTGTTCAAAATGACTACATAGTGTGCTTGTTCAGTACCTGGCTCTTAATAAATCAAGTTGACAGCTTATTTTATTAAAGTCCAAATATCCACAATTCACCTGTGCCCCAAACCACACCAATCAGCAAAGCTTTAGAGAGCAATCAAAGTGTGTACCAAACTCTCATGTCAATGTTCCCTCCTCTCGTGCTTTCTTCCCACCAACCTAGTGCTCAATATTTTTGTATGGCTAAAGGATTTAGCAGATAGATTTTAGGAGTCATGGAGTCCTACTTCCTCATCCTTCACTGAAAGGTAAGATTTGGTATGTATGTAAGTACAGTACTTGAAAGTTAGAATAGCTAACAATAAAGAAACACACAAAAAAGAAAGCATAATAAAGAAACTTCTGTAGCAATCTAAAAGTCAGATACTAATAAACTGTTATTAGGATAAATTTCACTCATAAAAATATGCTCCTAAATAGGTATTTTTTACCTTATTCCTATCACCTAAAGATTCCTTATGTCTATAGCATGTCATAACTGCTAGCAAATTTACTGGCTGCCTTCTGCAGTATGAAATACTAAATATTGTCAGAAGCTGTATTTTGAATAATCGACCCAGGAAATTAAATCAGCTATGGCAAACTCTGTGTCATCAGACTATATTATTCCTTGAAACACTGTGAGTTCCAGTATTGTGTAGTCTAATTTCACATCAGACAGAAAATGGTGTAATAATAATAATAATAATAATAATAACACCACTAGTAATAACCCCTAACCTGTACCTGTTCAATAATGTTTCTAAATAGACATGCTGTACAGACAGTGGAATTTTGTGCTCCATCTTTCTCATCTACAAGCATAATTTAAATTACGTTTCTCAAACTACAGTCTTCAAAATGCATTTGTAATGTTTCTGTCTTTGCCACCCACATTTTAGCTTTCCAAAGGACCTGCTCACATAAAATGTTGCTGCTCTTTGCTTCTTTCTACAGACACTGACTGGATGGGAAATCCATGCACACCCACACTGGTGAAGAAAAAGGACTTAATCTGTAACATACCAGAAATGTATGCAATTTCATCACTTTAGGTGGCAGGGAACTGTGTGCAGAATTATGAATTCTGGAAAGATCTATGGATTGGGGGCAGTGCCACATAGTGTACACACAGTGTACTTCATTTGTGACTGACAGATCATGGTTGTTACACTTTCACTAGACTATTCTGTGTTTTAATTTGAGAATATGTGAAATACAAATTTTTAACACAGGGACTTGAAATTGTCTCCTAACAGTTCTTTGCACCAACAAAGTAACAACAACTCTAAAGGGAAAAACAATTCTCACATCCAAAAATGACGTTTTGGTAAATTTATTCATTTTTTTCTAAAACTAAGTAAACTCCACCACTTAGTTGTCTAAGCTGACCTAGTCATTGAATATCCACTGAATATCTTCCTCTTATATCAGTAAGTGTGGAAACCAGGCATCACAGTGAAACACAGCAGTTTCCCTCTGACTACAGAACAAACTAAAGTTGCAGTGAACTGGAAGTTTTATGAGTGTTTCCACTCTCAATGGAAATATTTTCCTAAGGACTCTGAGAGCCTTTAACAGAGTAGGACCATGGAGTTCTGGCACTGAGACTGTGAGGCTAGTTTCATTCTTAGAAGAAATTTAACTGACTAACACCACATTTTTGTCAATATCTGATGGCACCAGTGAGCACACCTCTCTGAGATGTGCCCAGGTAGAGGAGATGCTCAGCCCGGTGACTGAGTTTCTGGAAGAGGCATTTGGGCTGAGGAGCATCAGACAAGGAGATTGACTTGTGGCATCACATTCTACCATCCCTGAGATGGATATACCAGCCAACCATGACAAAAGAAACAAAGCATCCCCTACCCTCTCACCACCAGGCAAAAGTGAGGGATCTAAGAGAGGAGGGGAAATGGAAATATGTTACTGCTTATGGGGACAGTCAAATCCCTTCCTAGCCTGCCTCATCTTCTTTCTTCTAAAAAGAGCAGTGGTTGTCATAGGCGAATCCCTCTTGAGGCAACCCAAGGACCTAATACGCCAACTGGACCTTACTCATAGAGAAGCCTGCTGCCTCTCTCAAGCCTGGGACATTAGTAGAAAACTCTCTAGTCTGGAACAATTCTCTGTTTATTACCTGCTGTCCTTTATGTCCGCAGCAACGAGGTAGCAAACAGAAGTCCAAGGGTAACCAGAAGAGATTTCAGGCCTTAGCACAATTGTTTGAAGGATCAGGAGGACATATTGAATTTTCTTTGATCCTTTCAGTATCAGGGAAAAAGACTGAAAGGAACAGGCAGACTCAACTGATCAACAGATGGCTCTGAGGATGGTGTCATCAGAGGAACTTTGGGGTTTTTAATCAAACTACAGTTTAAACAACACCAGATCAACTGCTATTCAATGGCAGTCAGCAGACTGTCTCTTCTCAGTAGAGAAAAATTATTTTCGTGCCGGAATTAGAAGGGCTGACCAGTTTTAAACTACACTGGAAGAGGGAAAGGGACAAAACCAGGTTCATCTATGATAAGCTATGGGAAGGCTTGCCAGAGTTTATTACTGAGATTCTTCAGTCTTCTTAAAGACTTCCATAGAAGTCTTGACTCAGCCCTTGAAATATTGCATCCTTGGCACAAGAAAAAGCTGGTGGGATCAGTCTTGTCACTGGTGTGCCAGAATGAAGGGTTAGACAGTCTTCAGGAGGAGTAGGCAGGGCAAGTGATGTAGGCGATGATGAGGCAGAGGAACGGGGTTTGGTCTTTGTTATATGTCCTGTTTTAGGAATGTTACTACCCAATATAGGACACACAGGATGTCGACATTGGCAAATTATTCTTCAATGAACTAAGGGAAACCTCTAAATCAACTTCTGTTGTCTTTTGGGGGGACTTCAGCCTGCCAGCTGCTAACTGTGAATACCATACAGCTGGTACAAACATGTCCAGAAGATTCCTAAATCACTTGGGCTCAAAGGTTGTAAGAGTCGGTCTGAAGTTTTCTCTGATCTGCCTCACGATCATCATCAAAGACTGGGACCTGAGATTGCACCACTTGTCCTGAACCAGAGCTCAAGCCTGGCCGAGGTGGATGCTTGTGGGCCAAGGACTGTTTGTAGGTGTGCTTGGTGCTTGTCATGGTACACTGCAAGGTACTGGTTATCGCACCCTGTCCCCACACCTGCGTCACAGAGCTACCATCTCCACATACAATAGTCCATAAATCTTCCCAC
>JANRMJ010000001.1:132257430-132270735 GCA_025584955.1 Alethe diademata
TATTTTCTAGGGAATAAAAAAAAAAAAAAAAGGCATCAGATGAAGCTAGTAAAACTATAGTGAAGAAAACGAAATAACTTCTTCACTAAAATGTCCTTGCCATAAAATATTTAGAATACTAAAATTATGGACTTGAGGAAAAAAAGATGAAATCATTAATTTAAAAATCCATCACTAAATACACTGGATTAGGAATGTCTATGCCACAAACTGTTAAGAAGCAAGAAAACATTTTGTAGAAGTATCACTACATAATTGCTTGCTCTCTTTTCCTTATGTTGTACCCAGTTAAATGAATCTTTATTATGCCTTTCTACAGCTGTTCACTTATTCTTATAAGCTAGGGATTACAAACAGGTAATTTTATGTTGAATGCATTGTTCGAAAATTAGATAGAAATATTATTAACATATTTGAACAATACTGACTCAGCAGGGTCAGAAAAATTCAGTAGTGAATTGTGGCCAACAAAGTAGGAAGTACATAAGAGTAAAATGCAAAACCAATTAATATCTTGGCATTAAGTTAACAAGGGAAAAAGTGCCCCAAGTTTCTGAAATGGATGAACTTTTGCTCAATATGTTCAAGAGATACCTGAAATAGAAATTATTTTGAATTATAAAACTTAAAATAACTTTAAGTAGACATGGAATCAGTACAGACAAATATATCTTGTATTAGTAAACTATTGGTTAGCAGTGTTGCACAAAAAGAAGTGTTTAATTTTTTAAAAAAATACTAAGCAGTTTTTGCATTTAAGAATTTGAACTAATCATGAGATGTACATGAATTAAAATAATTTGCATGGATTTTCACCATCAGTGTGACTCTCTGCATGTTACTTTTTCTGCAAAATGAAGTTAGGATACACAAGGAAAAGAATTGGGGCTAGAATCAAATTAAGCAATTTATATGATCCTGTCTAGTTAATGCACCACAAAACACACAAAGATAAGAAGAACATGATGAGAAACATATAGAAGAGTGGATAGAAAGGCAACAAAAAGCATCAGAACAGTGAAAATACCAAAAGAGTATATACACTGAAATTTATAAAACTGAACACTTCAGAAAGTAGAAATATGCCATAGATTTAATTCCTGTTCTTGATGTGCAGAAAGCAGAAACTTCACTTCTCCCATCCTCACAAAAGGGAGATTACATAGTATTTAACTAAAGAAACATATCAACTGTTTTGTGAAACCCAAAATTACAAAATGAAACTGTCCACAGTCTCACTGAGGTGTAGTTGCTTTTCGTTTTGTTTATTTAATTAGACAATAATAAGAACAGGAAGAATTAAAACTATATTGGTCTTAGTTGAATAAACATTAAGGCATATGTTTCATAGATAAGCTACTTTCAGTTTGTCAAAATGAGATCTTCCTGAAATCTGTGTTATGGTAAATGTATCATTTCATACAATTGAAATTTATGTTTCTAGACATAGTTAGGGGACTAACAATGGATTCAGATAAGTTTCTAGACATAGCTAGGGGACTAATAATGGATTCAGATAATTCAGTATTCTGTCACCAATAGAAAAGCAATCGCTGTTGGGCAGATAGTCATGGAAAAAATATATCTGTGCCATCTGTGACAAAAAACCTCAGATGTGTCTGAAACTCAGTGCTTACTGCTAGGAAAATAAGATGAAATGTGGATCACAAACTCCAGACGGCTACCCTAGGATGCATTAGTATCCCAAGCACTCAAGAACACAAGCTATAGTACTTGAAGCAAGATGAACATCATGCTTTAAGCAAAAAGAAATCTTCTGAAATACTAGGTGTCAGAGTGTAAATCCCATATCCTAAAATTAGATCATCAATGTGGAAAATTGGATAAGCAAGTCTACTTTGCTTCAAATTCACTTTTACCTACACTGCTATCTAGCTTGGCATCTTAAATAATGCTCTACTAAAACCTATCATTGCACTTCAGTCAATGTAACCTTCTCTAACTTTCTTTTCTTATGCAATTGGAATGGAGTATATCTGATGTATTAATAAACAGATTTTGTCCTAATAGGAGGCAGAACTATCAGGAGAACCTTCTGATTTAAGAGGTTTCAAAGAATACAGAAAAATAAAACAGATACACCAAAAGAGAAAATTTTCCCTCAGATTTGGCCACAACACAGAAACTGAGGGTGTGATATCAGGACCTAACAGAACAAGACTGCCCTGGGGTTAGTCTTGTCTTTTTCAGAAGACTCAAATCTGACCTAAACAGAAGTTCAGCTTCCCACATGATGCTGATAGAGGATTGTTTTGTACTATGTTTACATTACTGATTTCATTCCCTATAGTACTTTTTCCTATTAATTTACACCATGACTAGGTATATTATTTGTTAATCCCACAAATTTTGTCATACAGTTTATATTGAAGGAATATATAAGGAATATCTTTGTTTAATGTTTCATACATGTCCAAAATTACAAAAGAAGACGTGCATATGAGGGCTATCATATTTAAAATTCTCATGTATAATTTTCCAGTCACTATAATATTCTATTACTTGATTATAAAACTTTTTTGTGAATCAAAATAAATTCAAAACTCTGCAAAATCTTATCTCAGAAAAATGTGTTTCTTTGAAGGCTCTGCTATAAGTTTGTCTCATATTTTGTGCAGCTGTTTTTTATTATTATAAATAAACACTATTCAGTTCCAGTGTTTCAATATGTTGAAGATTGTTTCTCTGGTACTGTTTAGCCAGATACTTTCCTCTTCACCATGGCTTTGAGAATAGAAGTGCTACTGTGACAATATGGTACCATTTCCTGAAATATTGAATGATCTTAAGTGTTCATGCAACATTCCAACAGTTTAAACTATTAATTTTTGGTTTATTTTTATAGTCCTGATATGGGAAGTCTGAAAATATTCCATTATTTATTTGATTTACTTGATAATTACACAAGCACCAAAGTCTGATCTCATATCTAAAGAAAGGATAATGATTTTCAAATAATCCCTAAAATTATGATGTGAAAATAATTCACTTGCAGTTTCTAAATGTTCCATGTTTTTTTTCTTAATAATGCTACACATACATTTGAAGCATGAAAAAGACACAAAACAATTCATACTATAGTGGATAACATATAAAATATTATCTACAGTAAGGCAATGCTTGTATTTCTGTCCTGCCTAATCCCAATATTAATTATTCTATCTTTTTAAGTAGTTTTATTTTATGGGATACTGGAAAAGAGATTTCAAAATAATGAAAATTTATTTACTTTAAAATAGTCTCACAGATATTTAAATCTATTTTAAATATTTAAATATTTATAATATTATACAGCTATTAAAACCATAAAACAACTCTATATGCAACACCTTAATGTAGAAGTAAACAAAGACTTTTATTATTTCACACAAACTTCCTAGATTCTCTGAAATGGCAGATCCATAAAAGAGGGTCAACTGCTAGTTCCTGTAATAACACAAATCCAATAGAATTACTCAGTTAAAAACTGATAAATACAGATATATTTAAAAATTAATTTGTTTATTTCTGTCAGTAGGATTGATGTGGCATATTCAGTGTTATTCCAGTCAGAAAGGAGATGTCCCTCTATCTTGCACTGTAAGCAATTATACCATTTTGGGGGACAATGGGAAAGGCCACCTGGTGATGAAATCCCATAATCTTTTGTTCCTCATATTCCATGTAGAAATTGGAGTAATCTTAAAAATGCCTGACAGGATCAGACCCAAATGTCGCTTATATTTAAGAATGTTTTTATGAATTTTGATGGGATGAGGAATGGATATCTCTACTACCTCTAGTTAGTTGAGTCTGAGAAGCACAGAAGCAGATATTTAGGCATCAAAATCTTTTAGTAATAAATTATTTTAGTGCTAGTAAGTACTGTTATCAAGTACAATACCAAGTAATTAACTCCAACATAAGCAGATCTGTAAAGTGAAACAATAAAATATACAGTACCCATATTATCTGTATACATTTCATTGTGTTTTAGCAGTTTTACTTTGAAAAAAGCTTTACAAATTCCTGAGAAATGCCTGTTAGCAGCTGGAGCACCAAAGGAATGGTATTTTGGATGCTATTCAATTGCATGTTATGACTTACCTCAAACAAGTGTAATTTGTGCCTTTCAAGATTGTTCCATGATGAAAACTAAAACAAGGGCAGTGGGGATGATCAGAAGATTCAGTTCAAAAATCAAACTGTAAGAACTAATGTGAAATGCTAATGCAATTGTACCTGTCATGTAAAAGTCTTAAACACATAATAAATACATGTATAAATAAATACAGTATCAGCCTTAGCTAGGTATCTAAGTGGATAGTGGAATTTATGAGGTGGAAGAGGTCAAGATAAAGTAATACACTTGATCTAGTCAAGAGATGAACAAACAAGTTAGGCATATATTCTAAAGAATTCATGAAATAACTTAAACTAAAATTTCCTTTGACCCTGACAGCTAGAATTCATCATTCTCTTAAGTATTTCTAAAAATTCTCTGAAAAGTGAAAATTCTTTGCAATTTTTTGATTGTAGTAAATAATTCAGTGTTATATCACAGCCCTGAATGCACTGTTCCAATGTAAATACTCAGTGAACTTGGTTGGATTTTCTCTCAACTTTCAATTCATAATTTCAAAACATGCAGAACAACTGCTAATCCAAAATGTTACCCATTTATGCACCTGTTTTCAGAGCCCACCATCATTACTAGGAAGAACTTAACACAGTTTTAAAAACAACAGAAGTAGCAACCCTTTAAAACCTGACTTGTCCTTGATACCCTTTCCGTCTTATTTTATGACTATTGCCCAATTTCTGATATGTCTAATGAACACATCCTCTCAGGGATCAAAGTGAAGGCAACTTAGATAAAAAACTTATACTCTGAATTGGCGGCGAGATGGTGGTGGGGAATGCCACAAAATAATCCCAAAACAAAAGGAAAAAAAAAGGCAATCCCCCCTACAAACACCACCACAGAGCACCTATCCATTGAGTGCTTGCTTCACTTGCTGCATTCAAGTGCTATTTAATGAACTAACGTAAAGTACCATTGTAGGGCAAGAGAGAAATAGATTCAATATCTACGCATACAATCACAAAGTTGATTACATGGGGATGCTGTTGTGAATGTTCACCCTTTCTGTACCCTTCTATCTATTCATATTCAATTAATTTTATTCTTGCAGAACTATAGCTTCTAAGAATAAATGTAACTCATGAATAAAAGAATACATGGCATATAATAGAGAATAATCCTCTGCCTTCTGCAAACTAAAACTGTTGCAAGTAAAATTAATTTAATCAGGAAAGAATCATATAAATAAAAAAATTGACAACCTGAGCTCTGCAAGTTAGTTCAGCTCTAAAACTCATCCTTTTCTACTCAAATATGGTTCTAGTTTTGCTGTATTAGAAAATTATTAAACTTGTTCATACTAATCATTCTCTTGCCCCTTTCAACAGTCTGAATGTAGAAATCCTAGGTCTTAATGATTATCATACAGCAAAGTACTAAGATCTTACTATCTTAGTCCACTAGATCTGAATATCCAGAGTGCACAAGTGCACTTAGACCATAACACGATGGAGCTTTACTTCACACTACAGGAAAGTTATGGACAGAAAAAAAAAAAGCCAGCAAGTGACATTGTGCAGGTTTATTCACAATATGCTCATTCACTCCATCTGCCAATTCTCAGCAACATCAGCTCCATTTCTGATACACAGTCACTGATTTAACTTTTGCCTCTCCTCTTTCATTTTCTGATGAATAATCATACTTTCTATTATCAGGTTTAGGTGCTAGATAGAAACTATGCAATTAATAAACTACTTGTAAGAAAGACATACATCTGTGTTAAAAGTAAAATAAAAATAACAAATATAACTAACTCTGTAATAATACAGAAATGCATATATATGTATATATGTGTTGTACTTCAGCATTTTTTGATTTTGCTGTTCATGCTCTATAAAAACTGTATGTTCTTCCATACTGTCAAATAAAAACAGATGGTTTATATAGAGCATTATGCACTTTGAGACCATAAAGAACAACATAATTAGGTTTTTCTTTGTCTTGGCTCAAAACTTAGCAGTAATTCAAGTTGTTCACTTGCAGTGGTTTGTTTTTTTTAATGTAGACATTCATTTCCAAAAGAATGTCAGAAGTATATTTTTTTATCATTAATCTTTAAATAATCACAGAATTATTTCATTTTAATAGTTGTCGATATTAAATAACAGAAAATAAGAGCTAAGTTATATGCCAAAACTCAGTCACTGAAACACATCAAACAAAATGCATACAGTTTCATGCAACATGACACCTTTAAGAAAACTTTTTTTTTTTTTTTTTTTTACAATTTAGCTTTTAATTTCCTCTTTTTTGAAACAGACCGAACTGGAAAAAGAATGCTTCCCCTAACAGGAAGGAAAATATTTCATAATATCGGCCTACTTTTTGGTAAACCACTACATTTGCTTCCAGTGATGTATCATTACCTTTGTAGTTGACCTTGAAACCAATTGAGCCCACGCTTTCATCCGTTTGAAGGTGCAACCACATCTGATTGCTCATGCTCACAATTAAGTCTGGTACAAAGCTCCCGGTTAACCTATAGATAGAAGAAAATTTCTGTGAAGCCATTAAGCATTAAGGAGATTTTTTTTTCCTGTTTGTAAGAAATCTAAATAACTATCAAGCATTTTTTAAAATGTGTGCTTTTAAATTCATTGCATTCAGCCCACACTAAATTACATATTTACTGGCTGGCCAGCCAAGACAATTGTCAAATTCCCAATGTCTGGAAATTTGATAGTAACCTATAAACACGTGCAACTGCTGCTTATGTTGTATTGAAATATTTCATCTCACTTTCAGCTGTCGCTCCAGAAAAGACATGCAACTTCCCTAATCCTTAACCTCATCTGACAATCCAATGTCCATTACTTAGGTACATGAAGGCATATCAATAGCACTATAAGCCCATAATGAGGCATCACAGAGATTCTTTGATTTTTCAGGTATGCAACTACCCACTTTAAAATGCATGCATAATACATAATTAAAAGAAAGCTGTTATTTTTAAGTAGCAACATTATTATGAAAGCCTATGTGTTCCCTTCACTCTCACCTCCTCTCATCACCACTTCTACAACAAAGGAAGAACAGCCTGACAAGACTCAGCTATTGTCTATTCCTTCATTAAGAAAACTAACAAATGTCATAAATTTAAAACGTTCTACTGTTACGGTGTGATGATTAATAGAAACAATTAAACTTGATTTACTTTTTAAATTTTTTTAAAAAAATTAATATTGTTTACAAAAATATGCAAATCAGTGCAATTCTAAATGTTGATTCTATTTGCTGAATGAGCAGTTTGATAGCAATGAGGAAATGTTGTGAAAGCTGAACTTTTATGTTACATTGCATTTTCTTCCCAAAATTTTGTCTCAAATTTGGTTATAGTTTATTATATGAAACATAATGCTGAAAAGTTTCCAGATATTTTTCATTCTTGTAAAGTGGATCACAAGCATAATACTGTATAGCCGTAAAACTGTTCATTTTTTGAGGTTCTAACCATTCTTTAAAGCTAGCTGAAACTTAAAATGGACTATTCTAAATGTATTTTACAGTTAATTTTAGTTCTTCCCTCTGGTCTTTTTTAGCTTCCTTCTGTATTAAATAGTCTGTTGTGGGAAAAAAATATGTCTGTTTCCCACATCTGTGTTCACAGATGGAGCAACTAGAAAGACTCTTGCCAGAACTGAACAAGTAAATGCCTGGCCAAAAGAACATATTAACTGCTCATTTCTGTACCAAGGGAAAGTGTCTTCAGTGAGTTCAGTCTTTGCCAAATTAGTAGATTAACATGATGTTTCTGAGAAACACCACTGATGTAATAGCTAACAGTTTTGTAATTGTCACTGCTGACTGACAGTATGTATTTTGAATATTAAGGGTATTGGGAATATTAATCTCTGTTATATCAAAATAATTTCTATGATAAACATCCATCAAAATGTTCAGCATTTCCATTTTCTGAAATTAATTTATAAATACATTTTTATCCATAGTTTTAGCAAGATATACTTTACAATTAAATAGTACAGAAGGATAAAAATATTTGAAAATACATTTAAAAAATAATCAAGAGAACACAAAAATCACTTGTTGCTCTATTTTTAAGTCCTTAGGGATCCCTGTAAAACACTTAGGAATGTGCCACCCAGCAATAAGATGCAGAAAAAAACATTATTTTTTTATAGGAAGGAAGTTATTTAAGAGAATAATGAAAGTCTATAGTGGAGAATTTTCTTTCTGTCCTTCTGGGGGTTAATATGGCTTCCTCAACCCTGGATTCAATACCTAGATTCCTCTACTGGAAGTACATGTTCCCTTTTAAGAGCTGAATAGTGAACACTGACAGTAGTAGAAATGTAAGTATGTGATTATGATGTCTCTCTTTTTATTAAACAGTTACAACACTCAGCAGGGTATTCTCCACTTCTTCCTCTACAACTCCAGAACTACTTCTCCCACACACTAGTGACATATATTCTCCCCTGATAGACTACACTGAAGACTGGATTTGAGGATATTCAGAAGATTGTAAAACTCTTAATTTGCTGAAGGCAATCTCTAATATGAGTTTGGACACATGCATACCCAACACAGCAAGCACACAAAAATATTGAATTTCATTATTTGCACTATATTTCATTATTTCAAATCCCATTATTAGAATATGGAATTTTCAAAAGACATGTTACAGGAACCAATGCCTAGGTGGATATAGCATTAAAAGTCACCTGCAGCAATTGTCAGACCAAGCTGCTGAAAGCAAACTTCCAAACATCCTGAAAAAGTGCTGTGACTGATGTATGGAGGAGAACACACTATTTTTTTCCTTCTTCCCCTCTATCTCTTGGTAAAAACACTTAACACTGCTCCACCTTGCATTTTAGTTCCATAAGAAAGCACTAAGAACGTCTTCATGTTAGTCATCTTTTCAAACAGACTTAAAATATTATGGTGCACAGATATACAGGCTCAGAATTACAAGCACCCAGGGAAACTTAATGGCAAGTACAGAAAAGGCTTTGGAGTTTAGCTACTTCTGTGATTAACATGATCAGAATAGGAATAATCAGGACTGCAATTACCAATTTAGGAAGCATAATTCTATTGCAATGACACTTCAGTTTTTACTTTTGAACCTTCCTATCAAGCAGTGCCCAGTAAAACTAACAGATTAAACACTTGGATAAGTTTCCTGATTAACTCTGAGAAATTGGAA
This sequence comes from Alethe diademata, assembly GCA_025584955.1. Classification (NCBI taxonomy): domain Eukaryota; kingdom Metazoa; phylum Chordata; class Aves; order Passeriformes; family Muscicapidae; genus Alethe; species Alethe diademata. Next base: position 132,266,748 of record JANRMJ010000001.1, read on the forward strand.
GATAAATGTTTTCACATTATTATCATGTAAACCAGACATTTAAACCAATGTTTTTCACCAATTTTCTAGTGGAGAGATAATTATTTTAAAATTAAAATACAAAAATAAAATGATACAACAGCTGATTTATTTGCTATGCATCATATCTCAGGCAAAGTCTGCATGGTTCACAGGAGAAAAGATTTACGTTTTTTACAGTACTCAATTATCTTCCATCTTCCATGTAAAATTTTAATGCATTTTAATCCTAATAACTTCACCATTGATACTTTTGATCACAGAATACTGATTCTACTGTTAAACAAAAAAAAAAAATATACTTGTGGCTTATTGTATAATATTACTTCATATTAAACCCCCATAAATTAATGGGATATTTTTTTGCTTTTCCAGGATCTTCATAGTAATAATTCTTTAAAATTATTTGCCTAGTTATTTACAGAACAGATTATCTTATTTTATGCTGACATGTGAAAAATTCTAATTAAAATTTTTAATTAAAAATAATTATTCAGGATTCTTTATATTTGTGACAATTTAAATATTGTAATTCTGTCATTTCTCCCCAACATAAGGTACATCATCAGAAATACTTCTATGAAATGCTAACATCCTCAATGAAATACAGTCTGTTCTACAGACTGTTCTACCACATTACTCAAAATTTAAAATATTATTGCACTTTGCCTTAATGCATTGCTGTAATTCAGTAACGATACTTTAGTTAAAATTTAATAAGAACTTATGAATTGGCACTTAATAAAGGTTCTTTCCACATGAGAGAATATTCCATATAGTTTAGGAATTTAAGAATAGATGAAACTGAATTCTAGCATTATCAGCAATAATTTTTGAGTGATACTACTGCTTAAAAAGTAGAAATTACACTACTTCCACAAGTCTCAAATTTATTAGTGGTAGCAATTAACTTATCTGCAATCCACTAACAGACTGCATTATCTTAAAGCAATTGCACCATAAATACCTGGCCAAATGCTGGTCTTTTCATGGATAATAATCCTAGAATTAGATATTTTGGTTGAAAAAGACCTTTAAGATCATAAAGTACAACAGTTAAACCAACAATTTTGAGTCTGCCACTAAACCATGTCCTTAAACATCTGAACACCTCCGGGGATGCTGACTCCAACATCACCCTGGGCAGTGCCTTCCAGTGCTTGACATTGGAACAATGTCCAATCCTTCTGACACTAGTCAGAAAAAAAATCCAAAGAGAGTGTTTCCCCCTGACAAGCAAGAGGGGAGAACTGGTGAAACAGATATGGAGAAGGCTGAGGTACTTCAGTGAGTTCTGAGCCCCAGTCTTCACTGGCTGTCAGCCTTCCCATTTCTCTCAAGTCCTCAATCCTCCACATGGGATTTGGGCGAGAGAGGTCACTCGCACTGGAACTAAAGAGCAGGTTCAAGACCACTTGAAACTGAAAAGTCACAAGTCTATAGGGGCTGATGACATGCATCCCAGGATCCTAAAGAAATTAGCTGATGTTGCCAGGTCACTCTCCATCACTTCAAAAGTCCTTCCTACAGGAAGGAGGAAAACATTGCTCCTCAGAGAAAGGAAAATACAGGGAACTGCAGACCCATGAGCTTCAGCTCTGTGTTGACCCTCCAGCAGATCAACACTCCTATCCAACTTGGAGTCATCTGCAAACTGACTGAGGGCACACTCAAACCCCTTGTCCAGACTATTGATAAAGATATTAAACAAAACAGAACAAAACAGAAAGGATAGAATGATTAAAAAACCTATTAAAAATAGAATATTAATTAGGTAAAAATTAGGACAGTAAAAGAGGTAAACCTTGGGTTTAGTGTACTCAAACAAAACTAATCCTTGATATCATTCTTATGGTGAATAATGGAAAACTACAATATGTAAAATTGTTTCAATACATTTCCAATAAATATATTGCAGGGAATATCATTCTAAATAATCCTAATTTTGTTATTCTTTTGTTTCATGATTAAATATACTTTTTACTAAACCTGCATCCCATTCTTATCTGTGTTTCAATTATTAACTCATTTGAACTAATTGTAACATCAGATATTTGCTGACAGGTCAGTTTACTTAAAAATAGCAGCTAAATATTATTTGGCCTTAAAAAATATTTTCTAAATAGCAGATAATCCCTTACATGTAACTTATCTTTTTTAACCATTACATAATTTTTTTTTACTAAATTTGACTCAGATTTGAAAAAGCAAATGCAATGTACTTTAAAAGACATTAATTTCTCCTACATTATACTGTTTTGTTCAGACTAGAACTAGAATTACATAAAATGATGAATTATAAGGCCTAATTACAGTGTTCTGCATATTTTAATTGACTGTGGAACAAACACAAACACTGACATAACACCATCTTGAAAATTTTACAAACTAATACAATTTTGAATTTATCTTCTTAAGACAATTGTTAGTATCATTGCCACAAGCTAAGTATTTGAGAAATATGGATTTTGAAGTAATCAATGTTTGTTATGAATATTACTTATTCATATATATGGGCTTGCACATTCTAGAAAAATGTCCATGAATGATAAAAATCTGTTCAATACTCGATGCTTGTTTATAATATGTTGTTTAGGTAACACTCTATTCAGCCTTTTTCTATAGTGATTTTCTTCACTATGTTAACTTGCTCTTCTGCGTTATCTATAATAGTCAATAAACAGATTAAGGTCAAGATGCTATAGTAAATCTTTTGTCATGCTAACCTTGCTAGGACACTGTAAAATTTTTGCAAAGGTTGTCCATATATCAATTTTCAATAATGTTCTTACACATTTTAAATTTGAGAACACACAAAGGGAGTGCAATGGTTCCTAAAATGCACATGTCTAAATATAAGTGTCCACACTGTGCCTTTCAAACTTTTCATTTGAGCTCATCTTTTTCTTTTGTAGTATCTAGGTCATCTCTTTCTGACTTCAGAACAGTAAACATATAGCAATATATTTAAACTGTCATCTCTAGTAACTAATTTTAGAAGATCACTTGTTCAGGTTTACTGGATTCTAATAATTATTTAGTCTTATCAAAACATATTAATGACATTCTTCAAACTGTACACAAACTGCACACAAACTGTAAATGTAAAAGACTTACACTTGAAGTACAGTTTTAGGATCACCCACTTCTCCTCCATCACCAATTGTCAGTGTGTCATAGCCAATCTCCAGATCAAATTCTTCAAAATTTATCTGAATAACCTACAAAATAAAATAGGTAAATATATTTTAGAAATAAATTAATGTACTTGAAAGATGAGTCTGTAAATTAAGCTTTTCAGCAGTGCAAATAAAAGTGATCTTCCAATTAATAATTGCATGTAAGTTTAGCATATTTCACAATAAATTAATGTCATTAACTCCAAGGTTTTGGTTCCTGACATGTGAATTATAGTAACTTTTAGGTATCATCACACTGCTGACCTCCTCAAAGCACCATGATTTTACTTATTTAAGTAGTTGTTACATGTTTATTACAGTTGTGGGTAATCACATTACATTTTGATTACTACATACTCAAAGGGCAAGATAACTTACTGCATTTTGTGCAATACCCCTGTCTTAAAACACCAACTAAATAATTGTACATCACCAAGTAAATGCAGTGAAGGTAAAGAATATAATTTACTCCTGACATCTATAAACTTGCTCAAGTAGGATAAAGAAGCATCAAAGGTAAAAGTAATTTTCTTAATTCATGAAGTTCTGTGAAATACAACTATCAGAATCATGACCATTTTTAATAACCTGTAAATTGAAGTGCTCTATGAATATTTCTGCAAAAGGATAAAAATTTCAGCACCATTTTAAGAAAATAATTCATTTTTTACAAGAAAAGAAGGGAAGAGGAGAGGAGACTCGAGAAGAGGAGACTCGAGGAGAGAAGAGAAAATAGAAAGAAAAGAAAAGAAGAAAAGAAAAGAAAAGAAAAGAAAAGAAAAGAAAAGAAA
>JANRMJ010000001.1:132277803-132294433 GCA_025584955.1 Alethe diademata
TCCCATCCCATCCCATCCCATCCCATCCCATCCCATCCCATCCCATTCCCTGAGCTCACCATGAGTCAAATGATGAAGAGACTATTGATTGTATAAAATGCCAGGGTTTTTTCAGCTCCAAAAACACTTTCAAGGACACATATCACAAAGATTACAAGTGGAAACTTTTGCTTTGTTTTATTTTATTTATTTTGTTTTTATCTTATTTTTCTGAACCTGTTTCAGAACCCATGCACATTAGCATTAACACAAGGTGATGTAGCCAAGAGCAGGCTGATTCATTCTTCAGTTTAGTTTGGAAAAAATATTTCCTGCAGTCTGACAAAGGCAAGTCACAGAGCAACAAAATGCAGCAGGAGCAAGACAAGACCAATCAGTCCTATTTCCCAAAAAGAGGAAACTTGAAGAATGATGACCAGGTCTGATCACAGTGAGACTGAAGACCATAAGTGAGACTAAAGAGATGTGTGGTTCTTTGGGGTGTTTTTGAAAGTATGACCCATACTGGTGACAAGCCTACTTTTTGCCTTTAAAAACTTGCTCTGCTGTGCATCTTGGGCAGTGATGCATGAGAAGTGCTGTCATGTGTGCCCTGTGCTTGTACTGCACGCAGAGAGAGCTGAAAATGGCAGCTCCTGATGGTGCAGCAAGCCTGGAGCCCATCCAAGCACAGACTGTTTTGCATAAGAACACCTGGGAAAGGGAGTCAAAGGAAGTGCAGAGCTTGCTCCCACTACAAAAGGCTGAGATACAGCTTTCTTTTGGTCTCATGGATGCAATGAAATCCAGGTTATGAAATAGACAAGGAAACCTATTTTTTGAACTATAGTTTTCTGCAATCTAAATTCAGAAGACCTGAGCAAGAACTTCACTGTTGCCTATATTTGACATCACATCATGAAGGGTGGAGCCTGAGATGTAAGGATACCATCACCCATCAGTAGCCTGCCAGAGTCCAGCTCCACATGGCCATGACCCACGGATCCAGCCCTCCACTGGCTGAGTGAGCACCCACTGTGTGAGTGGACTCTGAACATTCCACTGCTGATATCAGCCTAGTCACTTCAACAATGGGTGTTTCTTCCCAGGAAAGAAAATAACCACAGCTGGCATTAGCGAGCTTCCATTTCGAAGTTTAATTGGGCAAAGTGTCAAATCAGCCCAAACACTGAAAAATCTGCAACAAATTAACAGTGGTGGCCAGTGTGATGCAGTTCGTGAGAATGTTCTTTATTCTCCATAAGTGTGCATAAAGGTTGCTAAATTTTAAAGAAATTCTGCAGGCGTTTAGTGAAGAGTAAGGTTCTCATGTGGGTGGGGAGGTAGCTGGCAAGACGATCATTTCACACTGAAAGGTACCTGCTTCTTTGTAAGAGTCCCTATGCACCTGTAAGATATCTTCAAAAAAGGACAGAAGATTTTGTTTTTTGTATGCCCACCTGGAACCACTTGAGAATCTTGATGCGATGAAATTAACTGATGATATTTTTCAGATAAAAAAGGGAATTTATTTTTTGTTTCTTTTTCTTCCAATTAATAAAAGCAAATAAAACAACCTTCTAGCACGTACATGGTTTTCAAAACAGGTTCAATAAGTGGAGAAAGCAGTCAGACTATGAGCTGAGTATGACGGGCCCTTGCATGTGTCCAAACACAGATCTGATACGTCAGCAGGTACGGCGAGGCAAGAGATTAATTCCCTTGCCATGAGTGGCCACCCATTTTGAGAAAAAAGACCGTCTTTAAGCAGCAAGGATGTCAAACAACTTGGAATTTATGAGCTAAAACATATGCTTTGAAAATGAAGTTCTATCCAGTATATTTTAGGACCATGCTTCGCTCTCTGCAGAGGGCCATACAAGACAAATTAATTCCGACATAGCGCATCCTGAAACAGTTGCAGCTTTACTAATTGCGTTCTCCTACTATAGGGGGTAAAATCTCATACATTGCACCCTACAATAAATAAGGATGTTTAAAGTACTTGAGCACATCCAAATGAGAGTTACTAAGCTTGTGGAGGGGCCAGAAAGCGTGTCTTCTGGGAAGACACTGAGGACATTGGGTTTGCCTGGCTTGTAGAGGACAAGGCTGAAAGGCAACCCCTTGTTGCTCTCTATAGCATCCTTACAAAGTGGAGAGGGAGATGCTGAGCTCTTCCCTTTGGTACCCAGTGACAGGACACCTGGGAATATTTCAAAGGAGCTCTAGGGCACATTCAGATGAAACAGCATTAATAATTCAGGAATATCTTTATTATCACTGAGCAGTGCTTACACAGCACCAAAGCCTTTTCAGCTTCTTACCACATCTCACCAGCAAGGAGGCTGGAGTGCACAAGAAGATGGGAGGAGATACAGCCAGGACAGGTGACCCCAAATGACCAAAAGAGTATTCCATAACATACAGCATCACGCTCAGCATATGAAGTTGAGGAAAGAAGAAGGAGGGTTGGGACATTCAGAGTGATGGCATTTGTCTTACCAAGTCACTGTTACTCATGATGGAGCCCTGCTTTCCTGGGGATGGCTGAACACCTGCCCTCCCATGGGAAGTTGTGAGTTAATTCCTTGTTTTCCTTGGCTGGTGTATGGCTTTTGATTTGCCTCTTAAACTGTCTTTATCTTAGTCTATGAGTTTTCTCACTTTTACCAATTTTTTTTTTTCCAATTATCTCCCCCATCCCACCATAGAGGGAGCAGTTGTGTGGGGTTAAATTGTCATTTGTGGTTAAACCACAACACCTATCAAAGTTTTCAATAAGGCATATTTTAAATTTTTAAATTGCTCTTAAATTTTCACATAACAGTGTTAGCAATATAGATTTTTATGTTTCAGCGTGTGCCTAAAAATATTGGAATTTTGCTACAATCAATATTTTTTGGAACAATTTAACCGCTGTAACACAACCTGATTGAGCTTACTCAATAGGCAAAGTTCACAGTTTAAGATTCAGATGGTATCTTATGTAAGAATAGTAACTGTGGGTAATGTTGCTAATTGAGCACAAACAAATGTGTTTCAGAAGAGCATACCTTTGTGGTAGAAAGCAAAGTGAGTTCAATAGAGTTTTCTTTAAGTATATATTTAATGATACCTCTTTGCTCTGTTCTTGAACAGAAATTGGTTGATATGTTCCTTTAACAGAAGTAATGACTGAGAAATCTAGTTTTCAGAGGCAGAGTAGTTTGTGTTTTCATTGACTTTTAATTAAAAATAAACATAATATTATATTAGGTAATGAATGCCAGAAGAGTGTGAGCTTTTGCAGAGTTTAAGGAACAACATCTAAAATATTAAAGAGGCTCCTATTCACTAGTCATTGGAATTGTGTAATTGTCTTTGTAAGGTTAAACTAAGGAACAATGTAACAGAATACAGACATATTTGTTCTGAGACCTGTGCAAAATAAAGAATTATTACAGGGGTTAAAAGTAAAATATTACTGAGCTAAAGGTAAAATGTCTGTCCTTTGCAATAGCTGAGCTTTTTAGACAGGTTGCAGTTACAGCAGTGATCTAATGAAATGTGTGAATTTCTTGAAGGACATGGGACAATGTTGAAAAACTCCCCCAGAGAATCTCAGAGTGCCACATAATCAAGTTAATACTTTTTGTTCATTTTTTTTTTCTATGTGGGATGGATTCTACCTGCCGATGCTAAAGAGTTTATAATAACTAGGCATTTTAGAGCTCTTTCATCATTAATACCCTGAGGGAAGAATCATCTTCACCCTTTTCCTAAAAATATCACTTACTAAACAGACCAGAGTTACTGCTAGAATGAAACCAGAATTCCATTCTGAAGCCTTCAGAATAACAATGTGGGCTTTTTAATAAGATTTAACAGCTAATTACATGAACCCATTGAAATAGGCCTACAAAACTTTATGGTCTGTAATGGCAAAAGGGCTGCTTCCACAAGCAGGTGTGTAGGTCAACCTATTAAGGTTTCTGTGCATACACACATAAATACATAGCTGTAAGTGTTATATTTCCTTGAGAAAAGACATTTATGCAAGATCCATGTGACCATTCATCATAAATTACTGCTTAGGTCCAAGGATTTTATTTATTTTATTTATTTATACCTGCTTCATTTTAGCACACTGCAACAAGAGTGCAAGACATATCCTCTTTTTTAAAAAAATGCACAGTACTCCATGCTATAGTATGCCATCTAAAATGCAGAGCAATAGCTCCTTTCCAATCACCTATTGTTATGCCTTGAGTAGTTTACTTTGTCATCATCTTCGCATATGAGTAAATAAATTATCTTTGCCTAACAGAATACAGAGTGAATTTTGCTTGACACAGTATATGAAGTCCATAAACTGAAAGCAGAGAAAAATACACAAACATTATTTAAAGTCATATGCTTAATATCTTTCTGTTACTGTGAATTATGATGTTCATCTTATGATTGTACCTAAAGCCCTCATCAAAATTATACAAATGTTCTTCGTCTTAGGGCAGGAAAACTCCCTGTTGTTTTTTATGGTTTTTTGCCTTTTTTTTTTTTTCCTCCAAAAACTGACTGCAATTGGTGAATATAAATTAAAGAAATGGTTGCTAAACTTTAGGAAACTCAAAACTTAATCAATGTGTAGGCCAATAAAGATTTTGTTTAACTTTTAGAGTTCAGTAGAGAGGTAAGGATGTCATAGAGCTGTTCAAAGTTAGTTAACAGAATCAAAAGAAAAGAAAAATGATTTGGAGAATGAAAATAGCAAAGACCACAAAAAAGCAGAAAACAGAAACATAAAACCATTGCATAGTACAGAACAATCTTGGCGTTCCCATTCCTTTTTAGAATGGATTTTCGCAAGTTATACACATGAAATGAATTAATTTCAGGTCCAAATCTGGTAAGTAAATTGCCAGTTCTGTGCTAATAAAAACATTATCTCCAATTATGGTTGCAGTTTTTAGGATCTTATTTAAACACTAAAATATTGTATTTCTCTTGTATCTTCAGTAACACCCTGTGACTTTACAAATGCAGGAGGTGTAGAATATTTTTGTTGGGCAGGCAACATACTTGCTGTGATTTGACAAATTCCTCATGTGATTTTTTTTTTTTCCCCCCATAACTAGATTCCACAAGCCTATACTTTTATCTGTGGAAAGTGTTTAAAAAGATGTAACATCTTAGTTCCCAAGGCCTTTAAGTGCAAAGGATTTCTTCAATGAGAAATTTCATCTAGGAGCTCAAAGATTTCCTATTGCAAAGATGATGGCTTTTTGTTGCTCAACTTAAAAATATGAATCACTCATCAAAAATCTGGAATATAAAGTGACCTTTTAAAATAGTTTGAAGATGCTTTCTGAATTTTTTTACATCCATTTGATTTATTTTTCTGACTCAGATAAACTTCCAAGTGACTTCTTTCTCTGGAGAGTACAAACCAGAGATTGACAAAGTTAGAGAAAAGAAAATATTAATTAGCATACTGAATATGGGCAGCCCAGCCAAATATGTATTTCTAGGAGTGCATCTTCAACGAATCAATATATTTTATCTGGAAATAATTGTAGATGGATACCTAATGAAGTTATCCTCTGGGTGGGCTCATAGTACCGTTAGCTGAAGCATGACAGAATGCTTGTAAGGAGTGCATAGATTACATTCTTAAATATTATCAGACATAAATCCTAGAGCCACTAATACAGCTTTTTTATCAAATGGCTATTTCTTTTTATTGAGATTTGTTTGACTACAGAATTTTGCCTCATAATGCCTTGCATTTTTTTCAAAAGTTGCTGAATATGATACAATTTTCACTGAAATATTTTCAGTCTGTAGAAGAAAGTGAGATATATCTGATTTCCTTGCACACATTCAACATGTGAAACTAATCAACTGATTGCTTACTCTTCTTCTTGCATCTCTAATTTGCCTAAGTCAAGTGTTATTTGATATTGGATACACTAAATTTTACACAAGTACATTCATACATGCATTTTAGTAAAAGGAGACATCTACTTCATAAAAAATCAAGAGGAGCATTAACTTTTCTTTCTGGAGAACCACAAAATTCCCTGAATAGGGATCTCTTCAACCATTATATTATCTATTTGTTTTCTGCTGGAACACGTTTAATTCAACAGCACTCTTAAAGGCTCTGTAGAAATATATCTCATTTCTCTTTTCTTGAAGCCTTACTTAGCCAGATCTTAGAGAGTAGTTTATGAAATCAGTAGACCACCCTGCATAACAAAAGAGTATAATAAATTATTATTTGTTTAAAGGACTTTAAAACTAGCCAATTACTTTCAAATTAAAAGAAGATCTTCTTGTCCATGAGGATACGATCCATACAGCTAATAAGTCTGATGCAACACAGTATAATTTTAGGGACAACCTTTAAATAAGTAGCTTCTTTTTCAGAAATCCAGGCAGCAGTACTGTAATTAGACGTCTAGAAGCTCTAAGGATATTAAAAATTTAAGCATGGAATCAGCTACCTTTGCAGTGTCTGTTCGCTAGCAGCCTTTTCTGTAAATTGAATCAATATACAGACTCTATATAAAGACTTTTAAGTATGCTTGTATGCTTATAATTTTATTTTTATCAAGATTAATAGTTCTATTTAAAAAAAAAAGTTTGCTGTGGTAAAGAGAATAAATTGTTATGTGCAGGGAAAAAAATACTCCTGTAATCTGTGTTTGAGGATTATTTGCTTAAATAGCCAGATTTCACTGAATGTCTTTCCTTTCATCTTTCTGCTGAACAGTTCAGATGAGCAAATTCATACTCCAGTGCTATTGATTAATTATTCCCTGATCGTTATTGCTTTGTCTTTGGGTACTTTAGCTAATCAATTTGTTATGTGTGTAAGGACTATGTGAATAACTGAAACATTTAAGAAATGTTATTAATTTTTGGAAATAATATAGCATTTAAAGATGCAAAAGAACTAAATACCATATTCCTATGGACATTGATATTAGGATTTTTTTTCTTTACTACTATCTCTCAACTGATAAGTTTTTTTAAGTAATAAAAAATTACAGAACTTCTAAATACACAGAAAATGATAAAATATTTGAGATGGCTTTTTTGTTGTTTAGAAAATATTATCTTTTCTATTTCATTTTAATTTGTTACTGAATAATTTCGTCCAATCATAAAACTTGATATTTGTGCAAGATATATTGTACTAAAGATTCTATTTGCACTTAATGATGCTTTTTTTTTTTTTTTCTGAATCATTTGAGTTTTGGAGAAACCCAAAGTAAAATCTCTTTCATAACCTGTTCTTCAGAGTACCTGTAAATTTTCATTTAACAAGTCTATGAATGTTCCAATATTACAGTTGTTCTCTGTTTTACAAATGATGAATTCTGTCATCTGCTAAGTAGCATTTGTGTTGTTGTATTCAACTCAATAGGGCATGTAAGTATGGCTCAGCTTTCTGCTGAAACTAGTGCATGAATGTAAATGAAATCAATTTATTTGAATGGCATTAGGGATAGACAATTCGCTACTTTCCAAATATTCAGAAATAGTTTCAACCCACAGTTCTCAATTTCTGAAAAAATACAACCCTTTAATATCACATAGTTTGTGCCTTACTTGCGTGTCATTAGTGTCTCTGTAGAATCATTAGAGGTCTGTTATCTTAGTATTTAACACAAAGGTATGTGATGACAATATTTAGGTATGCAGGTGTTTTATAGAGTCACACATTTATTTTGCCACAGTTCTTGAAAATATTACAGGATTTTATAAAAGGGAGAGCTAACATTTTTGGTTGCTTTATTCAGCAATTCAACTTAAAATTTTTAAAGCTCCAGTGATTAACAAGATTCTTTCTCTAGTGGCAGTTGTCTTACATCGGTCTCTTGACACTGGAAGGCAAGGCAGTTTTCCAAAGCATCAATTTGTTTTCAAAACTCTAGGCTTTCTTTTAAATAATTTACTTTTTTTGTTGTAAAACAAATCATGTGCATGCTACATCCAGTATCTAAAGTGTAAAATAATCTAAATTTAAAATATTCAATAGAACTCTGAAAGCTCTCAAGTTGATAAAGTAGCACTCTGATGCTACAGATTTTTTAACTGGTCATTGTCCAGAGCAATGGAAAAACATAACTTATATTTAGCTAACTCTTTAACTTGAAGATACTTATGTTAGATTTCATTGCATCTCAGCACAGCAAGAAAACTTGTTACTTGCATGTTGTACACTTGTTCTTTAGCTCTAGGAACATAGATTTCATGTCTCACATCATGCTTTCTTCAATATGTGCCAGGGTATACTTTATTAAGTAGATGAACATTTACTCAGCTGTATGTAAATATTCATTGTACAATGGGAAAAAAAAGTAACATGGCATTAATGCATTCTCAGCCCATTGCTATCATCCTGAGAGGAGACACAGTCATAATAAAAATAGGATATTAAGTGAGGATTAACAAGATCTTTAACTGCCTGGAAAAGCTGGCTGTAGGAGAGAACAACAGTTGTTCTTTGATTACAGTCTTCAGACAAGCAATTCTCTGAACTCATGCATGTCTTGATTATCATTAGAACCACATTTTTATGCGCATTCTCCCATCTTCAGTTTACTGTAGAAGCTCCTATTTTAGTCTATGGAATCTCACAAAGAAATGAAGATATTCAAGTTGAAGGAATTTCATGGTACTTCATTCAGGAACAATGTAATACTGCTTACAAGTCCATATTCTGACTCCTTTGTCTATGTAGGGAATTTAGGAATAAAAATATGATTATTCTGATGATTGTAAGATCCTGGAGTAAAAATAAAATTAGACTAGAAAATTTTAATATTTTAAGAAAAACATGGCAAAATAAAAAGCTAATTGGTGTGCCTAGACTTATTATTATATGCGATTTTTTATTATTATGGAATCTGAAAATTTATATTGGATTTGCTAGTTGCAACTGGTAAAAGTAATGGAAGATATATTTCCATATAGTTTCACCAGTAACTGCATTCATAATGTGCTTTTAAGCAGAATATAACAAGATTCTGTTAATTCCAAAAGTAGGAAAACAAGAAAAAATGAGGACAGGAAAGAAGTCAGTTGTGTGGTCAATTGTGTATTTGTTGAAAATCTTGCATTTTACAAATATATTGGAAAAACTATTCATAGGTGTCTATTTTTGCTATTGAACTGGGAAGCCAGCAAAGAATGGCCACCCTTCTGCTTCTGCCTGCTGGCCCAAGATACAATCCATTAAGGTAACGTGGATGGGTGTGGAATACTCAGTTTGGTCACCCCAACACAGTGCCAACCTTTGCCTCCTATCTCTCTGGACAATGATGAAGAGAACTGAAGATGTATATCACAAATGCAGGTTTGAGGAATGAATTTTAAAATGTTTTTGAAAGTTATTTCCTTCACAGAAGCTGATGCTATTGTAGAAATTACATTAATCCCAAGGCAATCTTCAAAGACACTGCAAATAATGTATAAATATCTCAATGTACAGAAAGTTCTGGTGAGTTTTTTGTGTTGTCTTTTTATATGCTAGAGACAGGTATAAAAGGAATCATAGCTTGAAATTATAAAATCTAGTGAAATTAGAAATAAAAGGTATATATTTTGACTAAGGGAAGATGCAAGTAATCAAGTAGAAAATGGTGTGAAGCCCCAGTGCTCACTCAGAAAGTTTATTTAGAAGGGTCTTGAGGTCCCTGAGGTGAGTACATGGGAGATATGCAACATTCTCAGGAGGTTAAACACTCAGACTTTACTGGCAAACTTTAGTAGATCAGGAATTTGGCAAAACATCAAAAAACCCCATTCAATCAAAATGAAGTATTTCACTGAGAATAGACTTAGCAAACTCTACTCATCCAATATTAAATTTCCCATATATCAAGAAGAGCGAATTAGGAATAGGAAAGAAGAGAAAGAGAGAAAATGCAAGAGGGAAAAGCAAGATACAGCTAGTGTCTTGGTGTGGTTTCAGCTGCCATAAAATCCAAGGACAATAGGGATGCAACCAAGTGTGTCTCAGGGCAATGAGTTTCATCTGCTCTGGCCTCTTGTTGCCACCCCCACTGAGACATGTGGCCACTCTGGGGCTCAGCTGGGGCTGTAGGGGTGGGTGGGGGCATGGCTTCCCATGTGCCAGGGATGCCAGCAGCTGACAACTGTTCTGGGCTGGACCAGAGGCTCCAGGAGGATGGGTGTGGAGCAATGTATGTCCTACTTCCAGAGTATTGCAGTGCTCCCCCCTGCTCCCCACTTCATTTGTTTAGAGACACAAATCATTTTCTCCAGTATCTGACAAATGGTAAATCCTCCTCTTTCTGACTCTTTGAATAAAGACTTGATTTTTTTAAAAAGAGATGATTTATCATTATGCAATCACTGAGATCAATAAAAATTACCTTTTTACAGAAGTCAAGTTGATAGTCTAAGAGCTTTATCTGGATCAATCCAGACTGAGTTAGAGAGCCTTCCAAGTCAGCAGACAGATGCTGTATCACTGCAATGGGCTATGTGTCATCTTAACCTTGCCAAAAGATAAGGAAAAATTTATACCCCCATGAAATTACTTTAAACTAATGCATTTTACCTCAGAAGATAGGGTGAGCTAAGTGTGCACATATGGGCTATTGTTACTCACCTCATGAACACTGACTTGTAAAGCTGCTGTAAATCGTTAGCTTTTGATTCTGTGCCCCTCTGCTTCCATGAACAGGAAATACTCCATACTTAAAAGCTTTTACAGGTTGGCCCTCCCTGGGTAGTAGCATTTTTATGAGAGGTGTGATGGATCTGTAATTCTGATTACTGTAATTCTGATAAGTACTTTTTAAAATAGGAACACAAATCAGTTTTGAGCCCCTCGCTACAATAAAGACATTTAGGGGCTGAAGTGTGTCCAAAGAAGGGCAACAAAGCTGGGGAGGGGTCTGGAGCAGTCTGATGGGGCGCTGCTGATGGAGCTGGGATTGTTTAATCTGGAGAAAAGAAGACACAGAGGAGATCTTAACTCTACAACTCCCTGAAAGAAATTGTAGGCAGGTGGGAATCAGTCTCTTCTTGGAAATAATAAGCAGTAAGACAAGAAGAAATGGCCTCAAGTTGCACCAGGGGAAATTTAATTTGGATATTAGGAAAAGATTCTCAACTGAAGGATTGTCAAACATCAGAAGAGGCAGCCCAGGGAAGTGGTTGAGCCACCACTCCCAGAAATATTTAAAGATAGGTAGATGTGGTGTTTAAGGACATGGTTTAGAGGGGGACTTGGAGTACTTGTCTACGTAAATGGTTGGGCTCAATGATCTTAGAGGTCTTTTCCAACCTAAGCAATTCTATGATTTTATAATTCTAAGCAGAAATGAAAGGTCTCTGTTAGGTTAGTTACAGGATCAGTTTTTGTGAAAATCATATGATTCATAGATGGTGATAATGCTATACATTTGATACAATTTGGTACTTCATTACCTTTGATAAAATAATTTATATTTTAAGTCCACTATCTATTCCTTGTGAACTTCTAGAAAACAATCTTTCTCTTGCAAGATTACATCAAGGATAACCAAAATTAATGAAAAAGTTTGATCAGAAAGGCATTAAAATTCAAGAATACTACAAGGGACTAAAATGAAAATATTTTCCAACAGTGAAAAATGTTTAAGAATTCAAAACTGTAAGCTAAACCAACTATTTATATTACCATACACAGATGATTACAAATTCAGGCTGAACAGATGACCTGTTAGAAAATAAAGATACTATTTACATTTATACTGGTTGATAACACTACATGAAGTAACAAGTTTTTTTAAAAAGAAATTAAAGAATGTTTACATTGTTCATGAAAAAAATGTTGCCTGAAGAGTGCTACAGAGTGTGTCTGTACACTTGTTCCTGCAAATTAGAATTTGAAAATAAAAAATAAATTATAGTATCTCTGCTTTTCTCAAGTTATACAGTGATTCATCCAATGTTTTTCAGAAGTTGTTATTCTCATAGCTGGCTTCTGTGTCACCCTTTCTTGTTGAACAAAGTAAATCAACAGCCTTCCTACTCTCTCTTAGATATGGTTCTTCCAGAACAAGGCTGAAACACCTACCAGTATGTCTGTGTGAGAGGCTAAAAGCAGTGACACCTGCTCTGCAGATCAACATCAGTGTTCACAGCACTCACTGCAGTATCAGCTGAAGCTGTGCAGTTTTATGTAAGACATTTTCTTATTTTCCATATGGCAAACAAACTTGAATGAAAAAAAAGATCTTATCTGCTTATTGTCTCTACTTGAATTAATAATCTTGTGTTTGTGATATCTCAAATTATTGCTAGGAAAATGATTATAATTTCACAGAAGGCCATGGTAAAAAATAAGATCTAAATGCTTCTAATCAAAGATACTCTTCATGCAAATGAAACTCTAATTAGAAGAGGGAAAAATCTGTTTTAGCAGACCACCATGAGAAGAGCTGCACAGCATTAAATAGAGTTTGATAAAGACATTAGTTTGCAAAAAGATACTGGAGTAAGTAAAAGTAATTGAGTATTTAGTCTGGCTTTTAGGATATAATCCTAAAATATTCAATCTATGGACGGAATTTAAGAATTGGATTTAGGGCTAAATATAGCTGGAATCAGAATAATTGTTGCTGTTAGGGCCTTTACAAAAATAAATCTTTCATTTTCTCAAACGGGTTGAAAGCTGCTTCATTGAAATGGGGAATTCATGTTAGATTATCACAGTTTAGTCTATTTGCACACAAAATTCTATCATATAGTCAAATAAGATTGTCTTGAAATGCTGAAGACTATTACACCAGGATTCCAACAATAACTGTCACACTGCATATAAAACAATAATTTAAATTAACTATTAGTTTGCATATTTTTTATTTTCCTTTTAAAGTGTCTTCTGTTATCTGAAAAATTAATATTTTGAAGTAGGGATTCTTTATTTATGTTTCTAACTTTAAAGATGGGGGGTTTTTCAGCTCTGTTCCTTCAGGACCCTTCCAACCCATCATTCTGAGAAGCTTGCAAGCATGCATTTACCATTAGAGTTGGTATACACAAGTATTATAAGCAGACACTAGTATAACAACAAAATGTACTCTATTAGACAATGAAAGCTTGTCAGGACAAGAGACGTCCAGAGAAGCAGACTAATTTTATGTAGAATGTAACCAAGACAAATATTTAATTTCAGAACAAAAAAATTCAGGGTCATGAAATAGTGAAGCTGAAGAAAACCTTGGAATATATTTTCATATATTTTCATAACTGAAAACATTCAGATCAAGTCTTCCCATTATTTTGTCTTCTCACATTAAAGGAATCTTATTCATTAAATACCTTTTGTTTGCTTTGACCCTTTGGATACTGTCTTGCTTTTCTCAGTCTTTTTTCCTGATCAATAAAATGCGATCAATAGATGAGGGAGAGAAACCCATAGCTCACAGGATATAACACATGGCTGGTTTACGGAGTTTAGGAATATCCTGTTCAACTGAATGGAGCAAAGCAAGTATCTGAATTTATGCCAGCTGTTTCCTACATTGGTTGAAGAGTTTCCTTATTCATACCAGGCAAACCAGGATTGTGAATGAAGTCATAGTTGCAAACTGTTTGCAGCTTTATAGGATAATGCTGATTCAGAAGCATAGCCAGTTCTAATAGGAACAGAACTAAATTACCTTGATGCAACCAAGAAACCACCTCAAAAATGCAAATCAGACTCAAAAACCTCCACAAAACTGTGCTATAAGTTTGTGATGTTCAATTAATTTTCATATCTGGGATAGAAGAAAATTAAATTCATGGCTTTAAGCCCGAAACATGTTCAAAGAATAAAAAAGTTAAATGATCCATTGTGCATATTTCAGTTATGTGAAAAACCAGATATATGATGAATATATATTGTATCTAATTTATGGAGTGTATGGTATAAAATGGAAAAGTTTGTCTAAAATCATACACTGTGAGAAGACTATTGGAATCTAAGGATGTTACCCATTGAAATACACCTGCATACTACAATTCCTTTAACTGATAATTATAATGAAGAAGTATTATCTAACATTTCTTTCTAAATCTATTAAACATCTATTGTTAAATATAACATTTCTCTGTACGAAATATACATTTTATGTATATAGTCACATATACCAAAATAAGTTCTTAAATTTACAGGGAATGCTGCAAAAAAAAAATAAAAAAGTCCAGATAAATAACCAAAACCACCAAAAAACCTCTAAACCCCACAAAAGTTAAAATCCAAATAAAGACATACTGTTTATAGAATTGTTATTTGTAATCAGATATTATTTATTATTATTATTATTATTACAGTCAAGAGAAAAAGGGCTTTAACAATATGATCAATATTTTTAAAAATGTGCTAAGCAGTGAAGTTTGTGAATTTGAGACAAATCCAATGAACTGTGTCACGTGTGAGAAAATCCTGTAATGGCAAACTCTTACTTTGCCCTTGATCATGCTATTCTATCTGATTTATACTTCCCAACATGGATTTCTTACTGTGTCACTCAGCAAGGTGGGTGTGGAGGTGGGAGGGGATGAGAGCCTAAGAACTCTATGTTAAAGATTGTTTATGAACTTCATGTTTAAAGTTAATTAGACAAAATGCATAATTATCATTGGCAACATTGTTAGAAAAACATAAAAGAAAAATCTTAAATCTCAGAAGAGGGCTTGTCATATGGAAGCCATCAAGCTTCTTTTTGCTTATTCTCTGTATGACTTTCCTGGTAACTAAAAGTATACCCTTATTGTCAGGAAGGCTAACTGCTCAGCCCTAGGCTCTGAAATTTGTAAATTCAGACACAGTCTCAGAAAGCACAGCTATGGGTTAAAGGCTTCTCAGGGCAGGCAAGACTTAATATCTCAATTCTGTTACTTTCAGTACCTAAGGTGCTATTACTATGAGGCTGCTCTCTGAAAGAATTTTTATGTTTGTTCCACTGGTCCTGTTTGATCAAAAACATACTTGACAAAATATTCTTAAAAGAGTATTTTGATGTACCTCATGTTTTCTGTTGCCTAGTTCTGTTAGTTGATACAGCCTCTGGAAGTGCAGGTGGAGAAATAAGTTGGTGAAGAAAAGTAACTTCTCCAGATGTTTTTTGGGAAGCTGTGGAAGGAGTCTGGCTGCCTCATTAGGTGGTCCTGCTGGAGCCAGGAATCCACTTTCATGTGGTAGGTAGGCTGCATCTGGCCCTGAGTTGCTTTTAACTTCATGGTCAGGACCTCAGCTGATAAAAAGCTGATGTAAGTCTGGATGATGTCAGGCCTGAGACTTTAATATTCATTAGTAACACCTTGAATCCTTTTAGTGGTATCTTGTCTTCATTAACTTTCTTTTCTGGTGACACATCAATTCCAGTATTTGGACCTACAGCTGGCTTTTTATATTGATTTTTAAAATTAATTTAGAAAAGGTTGTGAAGTTCTTCCGAGTAGATATGAAATGATTTATCACTACCAAGAACTATATGTCTCTTCAGTAGAATTGAAAAGAATTCCAGTGGGGCTTAGCTCCCACTGTTAACTGAGAGCTCTTCTGTATGTTGAGCTACACTTAAGAAGTGCAGGAATTACTAGAATTTGTTTAGGCATATTTTATCCTTTATAAATATATATCTATAAAGGATATATAAAAAGGAGATATATATATATTATATATATTATCCTTTATATATATTAGAAAATCTAAACATTTTCTATATTCTTTGGATAATCAGCGTGCTTCATATAACTAAGGGGTAACTGGTCACCTTGCCATTTAATTAGTTCACTTACTTTGATTCCAGTTCTTGCCAGAGAGGCAAGGAATGAATACACTTAAACTTGTGTCTCAGAAACTTTACACACTTGAGGATAAAAGAATTAAAGTCCCAATCTAATTTTAGTTGTGGCTAGCTCTTATTTTGACAAGTAGATATTTTAACTATGATAAGTAGGCAAATAAATGGTAAGTTTTCCTTAAGTGGTAAAGGTGAAAATTATATATATAGCAGTTGGTGATTGCCCATGTGATGATAGCAAATTCAAAATGAAGAATGATGCCCTCTTCCTCCCCGACTTTTGCAGTAGTATTTGACCTGCTGATGGGGTGTCGTGCACTAACATCAGTCTCTTTCAGTATCAGAGCTACTGACAAGAGTCTTCATTGCTTCTTCATGCCTATCCCTCTCACCTTTTACTCCTTTTCTCCTCTCTTTATTAATTATTTTCTAATTCATCTCTCCTGTGTTTTTTCACTTTATCCAATCATCTTCTGTAAATAAGGTTATTTCCATTACAGGTCCCACAGGTTTTGGGGACTTAGGATGTATTTGTACTTGTCTTCTTTTAGATATATTAGCAGTTGTTTAATTATCAGGTAACTTAAGAATTTTGTTTTAGCCTATAGTGAGAAGAAGTAGTTATTCTGTGCAGATTAAATTGTCTCTGAATAAAACATATTATGGATGAGTGGACACAGAATGATACCAGATGCTACTTCCTAGTACTGAAATCTTATTATGGATAAACACTTAATATATGTAGCCAAAAATTTACTGTTCATACAGCTGAAATCTTATCAGTCTGTTCAAATACTTTTATTTTATTTTATTTTATTTTATTTTATTTTATTTTATTTTATTTTATT
>JANRMJ010000001.1:132294533-132307264 GCA_025584955.1 Alethe diademata
GACCTGGGATATGTTTGATTCATTCCTTCTGCCTCTAAATACTGAATTACAACAATAAGAGACATTTAGTGTCATCAAATTAATTAAACCCTCCCAAAAATGTAGTAATAGATCACCGAGTTGACTGTTAACTGACTGCAGTAACAAGAAGGAACGAAGAGAATGAAAAGATTGGTTTACTAATACAGGGTCCATTATGAAGAGAGTAGGAAACTGTTGGCAGATGATGATAAGAAGGTCAATATGCTATGTTATTTTTTTTTAGAATTCTTGACTAAAAGATCAGTTGTAGCCTAGAAGTAAATATAGTTAAAACCAACAAAGAGTGATTTCAGCCTTAAATAAATCAATAACAGGCTAGAGACTACTTATACAAGTTAGGTTTTCATATTGTAAGAGTGATGGATTTTAATCTATTAGTCTTTTATTTAAAGGTGAAATCAGACCACAAATAGTAGTTATTTTGAGAATTTAGAGATCAAAAAGGCAATTGCTATGCCACATTTAAAGAAAATGCAGAGAAGAAGGAGCCGTAGAACTGTGTATCTTTTAATATTAATTTCTAAATAGTAAGTGGAAAAAATAATCCAAAAACCCTGGAGTACCTGCAAATAAGAAAGAGCAGAGTAATAGCCAAAAAATGGTTTATCAGTAACAAACCACTTCAAAACACTCTAATTTACTTCTGCAAAAGTATAATAGCCTTTGTAGACAGAAGTAGTAGATTCATATATTTGGCTTTTAAAGTCTTTTAACATTGTGCCTCATGATAGTACTAAGAAAGCTGAGAAAAAAAATGTTTGAATGAAAAAGCTTGAGGGTGGAATTCTAGCAAATCTGGCAAGGAAATTGTGTCTGTGCTGTAGTCTTGAGTTCACTGCCAAAGAGATGGGGCTTTGCAGGAATCAGTAAGTAAAACAAAGTACTAAAAATCCTGCTTAGGAGTAAGTTGGATTCTTCTCACTGGGTCTTCAACAGTGGAGTAAAAAGCATCTCACAAATTTACATCTATACAGTCTATACATAATAGAACAGAATGTCCTGCCAGAGGCAGCTGGAAAGATTAGATAGTCTTTCGAGATGCCTGCCTGTGCATCTTCTTTCCTTAGTGCATATAAATTGATGCGAGAATAGGTGGAGATGTTTTAGCCTACAGGTTTTATTTGTCTGTTTGCTTATGCCAATAACAGTTTTAGCATCAATGGAAATATTTGCAGTTAATTGCATTAATT
This sequence comes from Alethe diademata, assembly GCA_025584955.1. Classification (NCBI taxonomy): domain Eukaryota; kingdom Metazoa; phylum Chordata; class Aves; order Passeriformes; family Muscicapidae; genus Alethe; species Alethe diademata. The sequence continues at coordinate 132,295,766 of JANRMJ010000001.1, forward strand.
TCTAGAGTTTTTGTAAATACGTCTCACTGTTGGTTAAAGACTGTGATTTAGTGCTTGCAGGCAATTCCTAGGTTAAAAGCAGAAGTGGATATTTAGTTATATGTATAGTTAATTACTCAGACATGAATTAAGAAGCATCAGTCTTCTATTTTTATGGACAATGCTGTTTATAGACATCAGAAAGAGATGGACTGTTTTTCAGAGCATTTGAAGATTTAGTGGTGGATTTCTGTGCTTTCAGAATTACATCTATGTTGTATAGTATTTACTAAATTAAGAAATTAGGTTTTAATGTTAACACTACAAAGAGTTTGAAGTCTAATTCTAGGGAAGGTTCAAATGATGCTCTGTGCCTCTAACTACACCATATGGTCTAAATGATGAGTATTTTATAAACATGCTTGAGACAGCTCTAAATTAGGTCATGGCTAAAACAGCAAAATCAAAGTCAAATTTGGGTCAAAAGGACCTGCTTGTCCTTTCTGTGTAACACAGAAATAATTCAATGCATAAATCATGCACATCTGTGTAGATGTCTAATTTGTGAATCATGTTTTTGTCATTAAAATTTCACGTTGTGTAAAGCTACAGTATTCCATGAGTATCAACTTATGCTTTACAGAGAGAAAAAATGTCCTACTTAGAAAGAAAAATATGTAGGCATAAGTATTAAATCCATAGTTAATAGGTCCTTAAGGTTTTTTGAGATTTTTCAGCTGAAGCTGGATTTAAATTCCCACGTTCTGCAGTTCATGACTAAATTCATTCTCTGCATCTGTTGTTATTACTTTTTGCTGGGTAGTCTAGTTTTCTGCAATACTGTATATTAATCCAGAATACTCATATATTACATTATACATATGCAATAGCTGTTAACACTGTAAAATGTGGTAATTTCTTTCCTCAGAGGCTCTTAATCTTTTGATGAATATTGCTGGTATGATACCATACTGATCCAGAAACTTGGGACAGCCAAATGCAGAAGACAGCTAACATCTCAAGAATGTATCTGCATAAAGCTCAGTCTCTCAGTAAAGCTTGTCTCAAATGTTTGGAGTGGCTTAGCATAAATGTGATATTCAGCTCACCTAAAAATGAGATTATCTAAAAGTTTCATATGTAATGAAACCATTGGGCTTTGACTATTGGAAGGAGAGCTGGCACTGGGGACATAACCTTTTCCTCCAGTGGATGTCTAGGGCTGAGTCAATACTGGCTGGCACTCCCCAGTGTTCCTGGCTGCGTTGGTTCCCTGCCACTCCCCTTAGGGTATGTCCTGGCTCCTTTACTGACCACATACTCAGATATGTATTTTTACATTTCTAGGGGGAGGATGACCTAGACTGACCCTGGCATGTCTAGGGAGCAGAGATATTCTAAGGAAACACTATTCAGTAAAACTGAGGCAAACTTGGGGGGCTATACTAAGCTGATCTCTGCATGTTCCCAGCTATTTCTAGTGCCTAGACTTAAATTAGAGAGTTAATAACATAAAAATACTTTCGATTATTGAATGCTTGCATTTTTTTTTCTCCCACATCTTAAATATATTTCTCAATCTGTAATTTCCTAACAATCCATTGGGCTAAAGCATTGAGGGAAATAGGTCTATCAAGATATCAAGCACTCAGTTCTGTTTCAGCTTTAATTTCACTAAAAGTTCTTTATAGATCTGGGAAGCATTGTATTTGCCATTCATTTTATTAGTAACAAATGAAGCTTTTGATGGTTTGGAAAGATTATCTGGAAGATTCTCATGTTTTTGAAGTACCTTAAAATTAAGTAGCTTTTGTTATTTCTCAGAAAGTAGTTTTATAAAGAAATGACTCATTAATCCTGTGCAGTCAGTGATTTCAGCAAGAAGTTGATACAGTATTTATTTCACATGTCAACATCTATGGTACCATTCAAACTGCTTAGAAGAATCATGTCTATATTTTAATTTGTAAGCAACACTTTAAATCAGAAGTCTAAAATAGTTTTAATACATAACATTTTTTCATGCTATAAATTAAAATGAGAATAATTTATAAATATATTAAAAATTTAATCTAGCATGATGTGATATATACTAATGAATAAACATGATCAAATTTCAAATGTTATGAAAAATAATGTAAAACAAATATATAATGCAAATAACTTTTATTTCAAGGTATCTTTCACATAAAAATAATAACAATGCAAGTGTTTTCTGTTTCTTACACTTCTAAGTATTGCTTTTCAGGATATTCATAGTGAAATTTTTGACATAATTATATGATATTTCCTCAGCCTAGATGAGATTGTCTAGCATTCCCTTAGTCATATATTACAAAAACTCCAGTGTTGGGGACTCCACCATGTCTCTGGGGAGGTTGTTCTAGTCATTACCTGTTTTCACTGCAAAAATTTATCTCTTGTATCAAGATTTGTACCCACTGGGCATGGACTTTTTCATGGGGCTTCTGTCATGAAGAGAGGTATCCCTCTGTGTAACTGTCCTTTAAGGGCAGGGATAGTGTTATGAGGTTCCCACAAGCCTTCTCTTTCCAGGGGCAAATTACCTAACTTGTTCCTCTTAGGGCTGGTTCTCCAGCCTCTTTGATCTTCATGGTGACACTCCATTGGACTCAGTCTATCCATATCTCCTTTTAAATTTTGGGTACCAGAAATGGACAGAGTACTTCAAGTGTGGCCTTACAAATTTTGGGTGAAGTGAGATGATCACATCTCTACCACTGCTAATAATGTTTGTGCAGATGCAGCTCAGGATCCATTTTTCTTTCACTGTTGCAGCCACACACTGCTGACTCACAGTCAGCTTCTTGTCCACCAAGACCCCCAGGTGCCTTTCGGTGACACTGCTCCCCAGCCACTCAGATCATGGCTTGTTCTGGGCTCCTTTGTTCTGTCATTCCAGGGACAGAACCTTGCAGACGTTTTTGTCAACCTCATACAGTTCTTTCTTGCTTGCTCCTCCAGCCTGCCCAGGTCTCTCTGTAAGTTGTCTCTTCCTTCTCACATCTGCCTCACCACCAGTCTGGTGTCATCAGCAAGCTTGGTGAGGCTGCTTTCATTCCCATCATCCTAATAATTTATGAAGATACTTGACATTAGGGGGCCCAGAATTGATCCCTGGGGGACTTTACTGGTGCAGGCTGCCAGCCTGAGTGAAAACCATTGATCACCAACCACCCACTGAGTGCAGCCTGTTAGCCGATTCCATACCCAAATCACAGACCACATATCCAAGCTGTGCCTTGACAGTTTGTCCAGAAAAAGGCTGTGAGAAATGGTGTTGAATGATTTGCTGAAGTCCAAGTAAACAAATGCTCAGCTCATGTTGACAGAATATGCTATTTTGCTGTAGAAGGCAATCGGGTAAGTCTGGCATTAGTAAAGGCATATTGCCTTTTTTCAATCAGCTGGGTTTCTATCATCCTACCAACAGACTTTCCTAAACCCTGCTCCTGTGGAGGAAAAGGATCAAGCCATCTGTGCTGTTCATATTTGTGTGAATGCTGTACATTTGGACAGGTGCTGGTAAGGCACTGTTTTCTCTCTGTGTTGTCTGTGCAGCCAGCTGTGTGCATGCTGGATGTATGTATGTGTACAGGCTGTTCATGCAGCAGGCTGTGAGTGTGTGTTCCTGTTGGGGATTGTGTGATGAGCCTTTTTCCTGGCTTGACTCTGGGCATGGGAGCACAGCAGCCTCATCTCCATCAGGCTACCCAATCCAGCAACCTCTAACATGGGAATATGAAACTTCAAATTGATCTCATGTATAATACCGGTAAGAAAAAGGGTGTTTTTCTACCACATGTGCACCTGATATGACTCAGGGGCATATGCGCCCTTGAGGAAGAAAACAGTGGTCTGGCTGAGTTTTCTGATTTTTCTTCCTATTTGCTTTTTTGCCTAATTGGAATTTTAATTCACTCAGAGGTAAAACAGTTTATTTATAGCTGATTGGACTGGCTTATCTTACAATGGAGATAAAACTATTTAAAATAATGTGGGGATCAAAACTTGTTTACTTTATACAGACATCACTTCAATAGAATAAACATTTCAGTGTAAGAAGTTTCAGTTTTCACTGCGGTCTTTTAACTGCAGAATAGATTTTTGGCAATCAATATTTCCTCTAAAATACTCAGAATAATTGAACAGTAAAGATAACTATTGGAAAAAGTACAGCACATCTTTACATTTATCACAGAGAGCAATTTTTGGTGGCCAGACTATGACAAAAAAATTTCTCTACATATTATACATGTATAACAATTACCAAAACAAAACAAACAAAAAAGAAGACTTATTGCTTTCAGAAGAACTAAATAGATTGTGAATGCTGTTATCTTTGTTATCTTCATTGGTTTTTGGTTTTTTTTTGTTTGGTTGGTTGTTTTTTTTGTTTTTTTTTTAATTAGGAAAAGAGATTATTTTGGGGTTGGCCAAATCTCTTTTGGCCAGAGGTAGACTCCTTTAAAGAGCCAGGGGTTTTGTAAAAAGCCAAAGCAAAAAGATAGAGAAAAAATATTTAGTAAAATGTTTCTGAGAAGAATTTTTGCCAATCACCTACTCTAGGGAAGAAAAGAATATTTAAATGGAACAAGAAGGATATAAACTCAAATCCTTTATTCTTCTGAGGAAACATGGGCTCATGTTACACATAAAAGTTCTCTAATGCCCTTATTATACGGTATTTTGGGATTTCTCAGGCTTTATAGCATGGAACTAACTATAAATTGCAGAAACTAAAAATCTGGAGAAATTCTGTGGAGGCTAATTGTATTTTGCTGTGTTATTTTTCCAGTCACTCATGGTTCCAGTCATTTTGAGAAACTTGTTCACACACTCATGTGGTTGTAATACAAAGGTACCATGGAGAAAATATGAAGATAAGAAATGGCTAATGATATGTAGGTATTGATGTTCTTAGTTAGTGTTCTGGTTTTTGTTAATCTTATTCTTGGGAGTTTTTCTTACTAGTCTTAGTAACAAAATAACAAGAACAGTGGGAATTAAAACAAGTTTTAAGGTGACTAAAAATTAGTAGCTGTCATGGTGATTATCATACCCTGTGAATTCAACCCTTTCAAGGATTTTAGTTAGATCCAATAAAGGATCACAGTATTATTTAGTCTAAAACCAAAGATATCCAGATTGATTTCTGAATTTGTTCACTTGTTGTCTATAAGACTACCCAATCAGTAAACTATATTGTACAAATAAATATATCAGAATGTCTGACACATAACTGTACAGACTGTATTCAGAAACGAATGAACAGTGTTTATGAGAAAGTTGATAGGGAATTCTTCTTACATAGGATTTATCTAAACTTAGAAAGGTGATTTATCTATTGGTACAGAACTGGGACTTACCTATTTTGTAAATTATCAATGTATTTGAGAATATTTAAATAACACTAAATTTGCCAGTTATGCAAATAATGACATACATATTGTATTATCCAATAAACAAATTGGGTAAAATTGCATATATGAACCTGCACAAAAATCTTTTTTGAAAACAATTTTTTACTGTATTTTAATACCCATTCAAATTTTGACTCATATCTTTTTGGTTAGTGACTGGTTTCATTGTACTGTGACTAATTTTTCAGTTTCTTTGTTTTCTGTCTTTAAATTTGTAAAGATAAAACATTGACCTATATATAATTCCTACTGTAAGCTTCATGTAAGAATTATGATAAGAAGCACTATTATTTCCTTCAAAATAGGATTTCAGTTACCATGAACATTTCCTTGACAGCTCAAGGAAGGAAACTTTTGTTATTATTTTTTAAAATAGCTTTCAGGGAATTTCAGAAAAGAGAAATGGTTTGTGAAGGATACTGAGTTTCTGAGTGAGATTTTGTTTGAGGACTCATGAAAATTAGTTAAAAGTAATTAGTTGAGAAGATCCTTTCTGGAGCTATCAACAGAGAACTAAAGAAAAATTGCATAAATTAATTTAAAAATAATTTATATTGGGCTGCACAATTTCAAAAGAGAAGCTCATTTTTATTAGTTTCTCTAAGTAGTCTTGTTCCATTTTATATGTTACATTATTGTCTAGCCTCTTACAGTAAGTTAAATTTTAAAGTTTTGCTCCATTTTCATATACCTTTTTTTTTGTATGATTCAATAAAGCAATAATTACATAAGTATTAAGGAATTTCTTTTACCATTGCCTTGGTTTAAGATAATTTAAAGAGGTGGATGCTCTAAAATGAGTTACCTCCCTTTAGTTTCAACCAATCCCTTTCCACCAAAAGCAACCACTAGAGAATATTTAGGTGAAAAAAAAACCAGTTTACTAATAAATGAAACAGCGACAGGCATAAAATAACAGTGAGTAATCACTAGATACAAAAGTGCTAAATCTTATTAACTCCTTGGGAAGGGTGACCCAAAATGGTGGGACACCACCCCGCTCCAAGATGGCCCCACTGCTGATTGTGTGTACGGAGACAAAGGGAAAATGACATCAGACCCTTTCCAAGATGGAGCCAGCCAGGGTGGGTTTGGGAAGATGCCTGTGCACAAAAAACTCAAGATGCAGTCAAAATAGCAAAGCAATAAATACATATCAACCCCTGGATGTTGGAGAAGCCTCCGAGGAGGAGAGGGAGATAGAGCATGGCTCCTGGGCGAGGACAACATGAAGAACACCATTTTCATCCAGGGGAAGCCCTGAAGGTACCTTGCCCTCCTGCCCCTCCACCCCAGGAGCACACTTTATATCTCCTCCTCAGGAGTGACCAGTTTCAACATCATCTCATGAGGGGCCAACGTATGAAATGAGGTCACAATGGCTTTATTTTATATTGTTTCCCTTTCACAGGATAAATCCCATCATGTGGCTGATACATAGTTTCATTTCTGAAGGTTAGTCCCACCAGCTAACAATAAGTTCTTCTACATTGTCTTATCCACATGCACAACTGCAGAACAAATATGTCAGGCCTTAGAACCATCTTTGGTCCCTGACACACATGGGAGACTGTGTGCTCTGGGAAGCAAAAGGACAAGATGGTGGCAAACCCTTCCTCGAATGCAGGAACTTATGAGAAGTTCTAGTATCAGATGAAGACTTTGAAGCATGCATGGGGTCATGCCACTGCCTGCTGCTTCCTCCTGCTGTCCGCTGGACTCCCTGGTGTTGGTGCTGATGTTCCCTGCTCGTGGGTGGGACCTGGGTTAAGCCTACCAAGGCTTAGCTACATGAACTATTTCCTTCCTGATTTGTTACAGGATTGTCATTGCTCCGGGCCTTATATGGAATCACTCTTCTTCCTGGTCACTTGACAGAGAAGGCTTACAATCAGACTGTAAATTGGAATGTGCATTCTCTAAAAGCTCAAAACATCTAAACAGCTTGTGTTTCTTTCTTGTTAGTTGGTGGAGACACTGCTGTTATCTTAGTAATAGCATTCATTGGATTGATGATGTCCATCTTGCCATTTTGTTACAAAAAACTGTATCTCCTCTGCAGGACCCTTTTCTTTACTTTATGGCAAAACTCTCTTTCAGAAGGATTTGGACTATTTTCTTCACTTTCTCAAAAACTTCTGCTGCTGTATTTCTCCGCACAATAACATAATCAGAGTGTTTCAAGTGTTCCAGAGCATCACTGTTTCAGTTTGAATCAGTCCATGGCAGTTGGTCAGGCTGTATTTCCACCCCTGCGGCCATTGATGCCAGGTATACTGACCTTCCCTCCAAGTGAAAGCAAACTGTGGCCTGAACTGCTTAAAAGAGATTGAGAAAAACTCTTTAGCAATATCAGTTGTAGCATCACTTGGCTGCCTTTGACTTCAGTTCATAATGAAGTTCCAGCATGTCTGGAACAGCAGCATTCAGAGGCAGTGTGACTTCATTGAGGGCACTGTAGTCTAATGTCAGTCTCCATTCCCCATCAGACTTTCACACTGTCATATGGGGCTGCTAAAGGGTGTGAGCAGGTCTTGCTTATCACACCTTGGCTTTCCAGTCAATCAATTAATTTATGGATGGGAGTTATGGAGTTTTGGGGGATGTGATATTGCCTCTGTTACACCATTGTGGTAGTGATTGGCACCTGGTGTTCTTCATCCTTCAGCAACCCCATAACAGAAGAGCTGTCTAAGAGACCAGGCAAGATAGATAACTATTTAATTTCCTTATCTTTGAGGCAGGTATACCAAAAGCTCACAATATGCTTTCGAGTCCTTGAAATACCCTAAGAGAGTCTATGTCAAGGATGCACAGAACCTCTGGGCCAGCCATGAAATTGTTTTGTATCTCCTGCAGCTTACTCAAGTTAGGGATTGAGTGGTGGTTGACTCTTCTGACTCTTCTTCCTGTTCCTATGATTGCCCTTGTAATGGCCTTGGTAATGGCATTGAAAATGGCCCTTGTGATGGCCCTGCTTCTTCATCCTCTTTTCCCTCTCTGACCTTCTTGTCCTCCTTGGCTGCTTTTGCTAACACTTTTCTACAGTATGACCTTTGTGTGCATTTCTTCTGCTTTTGTGCAGGGGGGGCAGACACTGTTTGACTGAAACATGTTGGTTCTCTGGTTCAGTGGCAGCATCTGTCACTGGGGTTCAGAGCAGTCACATTGTCTGTCACAATGGTTAGAATAGCTGCAATGTGTGTTGTCTTCTCCAGAGACTTTCTTCTCCCCCAAGGGTACTGAACAGCACTGAACATCACTTGATAGGCCTGGGTCAGGCCCCAACAAACTGTAGTGGTTTGGGTCTTCTCTGAGGTGCCAGGTTGACAGCACATTTTTTCAAACATTTTACAAGTATTTTTGATTCCGCACTTGTTCAGGGGTAAGGTGCAAACACCTTGGAGGTGCCCACTGCTCTAGGTACTTGTCCATACCATCCCACACACCCCTACACTCAGAACTCTCCACCCTTTGGGCTGATCTCTGGGCGATATACGTAGTTAACTATCTGACCTCAAACAAGACCTGAAACATTTGCACCAATGCTGGCTCCTGTCAAAACCACCAGGCTTGTTTCAAGGGTGTTCAAAGGATATTAAAAATCTTTAAAATTTTCAAGCAGTATGGTAACCAGCCTGGTGGAGAAGGAAGGAAATAAGGAAGGAAGATGTAGAAATGTATCTCCTTCACAGGCTTTCTCAGGAGAAAAGGCCACAAGTATGATTATTAATTATTCTCAGTGGATCATTCAGTAGATGAATCCCAAAATACTGAGGCATTTGCAATACTGAATACATTCACAAGACTGGTTTAGTGACCAGCAGCACTAGCATATCATAAGCCAACACCACAAAATACCCCTCAATGATAATCTTAGCCCAGGCCCCAGGACAATAAACATTACCACAGGGAACAGATACTACAAGTAAGATACTACTGCTATTACAGTACAAAACCCTGGTCTAAAACACAGCTGTGAGAGCAAATGAATTCCCATTATAACAAGCAACTATTGAACCAATACAATGAATGTTTATAACAACTTTCATTTAATACACTATGGTCACATCTGTCATCTCAAGCCATTGTGCCTCACATTGGGCACCAAAAAGGATTGTTTTATTCGAAAGCCAGCTGGCAACTAATCACCATGCAGCTCATGGAATGGGGAGGAGAATCAAAAGTAAAACTTGTAGATTGAGATAAGAACATTTTAATAATTCAAAAAAAGATAGCAATAATATTAAATAAATAAATAAATAATAATTATAAGAAGAAGAAGAAGAAGAAGAAAAAGAATAGTAAAAACAAAAACAAACCAAGGGAAAACAAGTGACAGACAATGAAATTGCTCACCACCCACTGACCAATGCCAGACCCTGTCCCAAACCCTGATCAGCCCCCCTTCTAGATAACTTGCCCTGTTTATATATGGGGCATGTTGTTCTATGGCACAGAATATCCCTTGGGCCAGTTTCAGGCACCTATCCCAGCCATGCTCCCTCACAGCTTTTTTTGTCTATCTCCTCACTGCAGAGCATGAATTATTAAAAATTCCTTGATTTAGGTTTAATACAACCTAGCAGTAACCAAAAGATCAATGTGTTGTCAACATTATTCTCATATTAAGTCCAAAGCACAGCACATTACTAGCTACTGAGGAGAAAACAAAACCAGGACACAAATCTATACATATATGCAACCACTTGTTAAGAGAATTTCACCATATAGCTTTAAATATTTATATTTATACATGAGTATTCATCCATTTCCATGTATTTATTAAAGTAATTTATACCTGTGGTCCTAGAAGAGGGTTTATGATAGCATATTTAATAATTGAAGACAAAAGTTCATAACTCAGTTAGAAAGTATCACTAATCAAGCAATTACTAGCCATTGGCAAGGTAAAAAGTAATGAAGCTTGGTGCTGGAAGGACAGCCTTTGAAAATGAAACACATTCTCAGTGTTTGATACTAAAAGTGCTGTATAAATGAATAAAATGTAATGTAATATAATTATAATTAAGGCAAAGTTGAGGTCAAGTATCCTTTAAATTGAGATTAAGCATATTATTCATGACAGTGCAGGCATCATTAGACATGTATAATGTCTATGAAGAGGAAGCTATGTAAGAGAACATCAATGAGCAAGCTTGACATCACCAGTAAGCCAATTCAGACTTCTTTTGTAATTATGTAAGAGATATAAATCTTCAGGAATATTATTTTGTGATGGAACTGGAAACATAAACCTGTGCAACAGCAAGTCAGAGACACAAATCTCTATATTTACACAATAATTCATTTGTTATTATTTTGCAATTGATAAATGACACACACAACATGAACAGAAAAGTGGGAGGTAAATTTGGATGGTGAAGAAATAAATGTAAGAAAGAAAAGGATGGGAGGAAAAAAAATAAAGATGAATGTTGCTCCCCAGTACCATAAAACCCAAGTCAACACTTTCAGCATGAAATATGCGAGAAGGAAGCATAATGAGAATAAAGGTGAAAAAAAATCTATGAAATTCAGTAGTTAACTGATGTAAATTATGCAGTCTGGTTGTGTTAAAGTGTTATCACCAGATGCTATGAAAGTTTAATATCTTACGTAAAATGGTAAATATACTTTTAAGAATAAATGATGTCTAACAGTTTTGTCCAAGAGAGACCAGATACAACCATTTTTTACTACAATGGTGTCATTTTGTTCATAGGGACATTCTGTCATAGAAGTCTTGTTTATTTGTGACAGGGTGCTTACAAATGGCAAAGCGGCATATGCACGTTGATTAATACATTTTAAAAAAAATAGTAATGGAAGGCGTTGGAACCACAGGAGTTGGTTAGATTTAAAAGGGCAGAAGCATTCACTACTTTTTCTTCTCTCTTTTTTTTCTTTACCTGTTCTCTCAATTAACATATAAGTAATTTTTTCCTCCCCTCATGCTCCTGTATTACTATTCCTTTGTTCAACAGTTAACAGTTCAACAGTTCAACAGTTCAACAGTTAACAATTGCAATATATCTATATCTATGTCTGTATCAAGATCTCTATCTATATCTAT
>JANRMJ010000001.1:132307364-132321202 GCA_025584955.1 Alethe diademata
TATTCTTTGGAGAACTAAGGGACACTTACAAGTCAACTGCCCTTGTCCTTATGGAGGGCTTTTACTTGCCAGAAATTAACTGGGAGCATCACACAGGTGGTATAACCTGTGCCAGAAGATTCCTAAAGAACCTGGATGACAGCTTTATGGAACCTAAAGGTCCTAAAGCACCCACTTGGAAATATGCCCTCCTTGATCTGCTGCTGGTCAACAGAATGGATCTCAGGAGCAAGTGGAGATTGGCAGCTGTCTCATCCACAGTGACCATGAAGCCTGAGAGAGTTCAAGAAACATTTGGACAGTGCTCCCAAGCACATGGTATCACTCTTGGGGAGGGTCCTGTGCAGGGTTAAGAGCTGGACTTGATAATCCTTGTAGATCCCTTCCAACTTGTATATTCCACGATTCTGTGATTCTGCAACTATTATTTGAAACTTTAGAAAATGTTTCTATACATTAAATGTGCAGTATTAACAGTTTTGGAAAAGATAAAGTATTGAAGCCATAACTAGTTGGCATTGTGCTACATCAACCTTTCACCTAACATAATTTCAGATTTCTAGTGAGTCATATGAAGACTCATAGGCTGTATTTCTTCCAGTAAGTAAAAGGCCCTGTTGCTTGACAGAGAACACGTGATCCAATACAATTCATCTCCATATGGTTATGTTCTTTTCCTGGGTAAATTACACGTATCTTCATTCATGCTGCCTATGCTTTGGCCCAGTATTCTTCTGAGCCACACTCAGGCACTGTCTGGGAGGTTGAGGTTTGGTGTGGGATAAAACATCCAAGTGGGAGCCCTTACAATTAAACCATAGGACCAGTTGTTTAGCAGTCTGTGAGCTAGTACAGCAGCTCACTCAGCTTAATTCATTAAAATTAGGGAATATTCTGAGATAGAAGGAACCCCCAAGCATATTGAGTACAACTCTTAAGAGAATGGCCTACACAGGGATGGAACCCACAGCTTTGGGTTTATTAACATCATGCCCTAATCAACTGAATTAAATTCTATGAATGCCAGCTCTAAAGCCCCTTTGAGTAAAAGAAGAAATTAGTGATTAAATATGTTTGGCACAGTTCTTGTTATATACATAAAATGTTACAAAATTCAGTTCTTCTGACTATTAATATAAAGGAAACCAAAATCATCTTCCTGGATTGCAAATCAAATGTATTTTCCCCCAGAACACTGTGCATATCTTCATCTTATTTTTTTTCTCTTACTGCTGTTAGCATTGCTCCCACATTCAGACACATCCATATCCATAATTTTTATTACATTCTGCTGAAACAAATTTTTATTTCCTATACTTAGTTTTTGACCACCTTCACACTCTTCACTTTTTATATGATGGCAGCCATTGTTTCAGCTACCCGTTTATACAGAGAAGCCTAATCACTTCTTAAATATATCTTCAGCATAGGACAGATTGCGTATTCTCCAGTTTCAAAGAGCATTGTGATTTCTTACAGCTCAGAGATATTCCTGCTGCTAGCAACCAAATTCTTTGTCATAATACATAGTTGAATGTAGACATCTCCTATGGTTGATGTCTTTGAAAATTGCATTTCCTGCTGAGACAAGTCACTCTTTTTACTACAAATGTCTTTTATGTGATGAAGTTTGCTTAAAAGCATCCAAGCATTTCCCAGAAGCAAGTGTTTAAAAGCAGAATGCAATAAAAAAAGGAGAATTTCAGCTGGCAATTTTCACTACCAGGAAAAAATGTCTGAGTTCTGGGACCACACATTCTAGAATATTAAAAAGACTTAATCAAGGCAAACCAGCTGTAAATCAAGGTTGTAACTCTGCAGAAACATAGGGAGGCAGAAAAACAAATGAAAGCACTATGAAAGTCATAAACAAAACATTGTCCTTTGTTTAAAATCTGAGTTCAGAGTAGGTGAATAAAACAAGATTGTACCTGACCATTCACTAAAGCATTTTTCTAAATCTGTAAGTTTTGTCTTTAAGAAAAAGAAGAAAATTAAAGTGTCATAATTGCTTCTAGGATAGTATAAATCTTTATCAACCAGCTAATCTACTTTAGATAATTCCTATTGCAACAGCTGTATCAAGAACAAAGGATTATCACTAAGAAGAATTTCTTAACATCTCACAAAATGAAGTCATTTTAAGAGGAAGCATTAGTACAGTCACTGTGAAGAAGCCCAGTGAAAAAATGTCCATAAGGGAAGACCATTGTAACTAACGAACCTTGACCCATAATATTCCAGCGAGCAACATGGAAAAAGTGTTTGCAGGATATTTGACCACATAATAGACTGTATAATTTGCCTGGATAAAGAAAATTTAGATTGTCTTTGAAGATTATATGGTAACTTGTAACTGCCACAAGAATACATTTTTCTCCTTGTGGATCCTACCATATGCCAGAAGATGCATAACTTACAAACTGAGGCTGTTCTAACACTTGTGTCAGAACCTTGTGACCCAGCCCAAAATCTCCAACTAAAATTCAGGAAAATAACGTACTCACTCTTCTAAAAGGGAAGTTTAGTACTCTTCCCAAGGCCAAAATTTAAAACATTTTTAGTCAAGCCTCTAAGTTTATGAAAAGTCCTAATGAATACCTGAATGAAAGAATTGATAACAGACTCTTTTCTTGACTGCAGGTTTGAACCTTTGAGCTTATATGTGAGTATTCATTTAAAATCTAAGAAAACTGCACATTTATCTCAAAAATAGAATCAAATAATTTCAGTTGGAAGTGACCACAATGATTTTCTAGTCCTTCTTCCTAACCAATTCAGTGCTCACCAAAAGTTAGAGCACGTCATTGTGGACATTGTACAAATGCCTTTTGAGCACTAACAGGCACTGATCACTTCTCTGTGATGCCCTTCCCAGTATTTGATGATCATTTCGGTAAAGAAAAGTTTCCTCACATCAAGTCTGAACCTTCTCTGATGCAGCTTTGAACCGTTCCCACACACCTGTCTCTGGATATCAGGGAAAGGAGGTCAGCCTCTCCATTTTGCCTCCTGAGGAAGCTGAGGAGTGGATGATGAGGTCATCATTCAGCTTCCTTTTCCTTGAACTAGACAATCCCAAAGTCCTCAGCTGCTCCTGACAGGATATGCCTAGCAGCCTTTTCATCAGCTTGGTCACCTCTCTCTGGACTTGTTCAAGGACCTTCACATCCTTTTTAAATACCATTCAAACAATGGAAATGTAAGTTGTTAAAAGATGACACTGCTGTCTAAAGACTTTTAGACCCAAATGAAACTCCCCTGCACAGTCAATACAGTATAAAAACATATGAGTATTCAGTTTTATTAATATTCACTCTATAATCTGCAGAAGCTGGCAGATGCATTTGGAGTCTAAAAATAATTTTTAGGAAAATATATGGCAACTGTTTCTTTCATAGGAAATATCTCTTCATTAATACTCTTATTTGTCTAGACTACTGATATACTTAATTCTGCCAACAGCTGTGGAATATGAAGCATTAAGATTCAATGGTCAAGAAATCTGAAATAAGAAATGAGTAGATTTCCACTACATTGTTTCTCTGTATAAGTTTATTTCATTCCTCTGAACTCTTTCAATTAAAAATATGCTGGTAGCTTTGTCTGACTTGTTCCTATGTGCAGTGTCAGATAATAAACTCAAAGGTTGGGTATTTATCCATAGAATAAGAATTTCAGTTTGGTTTAAGGGGTTGACTGCAATTTATCACCCACAATGACTCATCTATACTCTGATGGGAAATTACTCAGGAGACTATGTAGCTGGTCTTGTATGACACTTTCCCAATGCATTGTAACAAAATTGAGGTTTTCATTGATGTATGGAATTGGCATACATGGATGACAGATTTATTTCTTTTATTATTTGAATTTAAAAGAGTAGACATTATAAAATTAAGACATATTGGTGAGCAACAAAGAATTGCTACAAAATGTTGTTTGACAGAGTATTCTCTATTCCTTCAGCCTTTTCCAGATATGGCTGGCAACATCTCTTCCCTAGAACAAGAGCATTCCCATAATGAAGCAGAAGCAGCTGGTGGAACTTGGAGAGGTTTGTTATAATTTGGCAATTTCCTTCAAGAGGCATCCAGTTGCCTTTTTTCCAAGTTCTTGACCTCCCATTCTTCACTTGGATAGACATTATAAAATAAGTAGTAAAAGGACATGAGTTTAAGAATAAAATAAAAATTGTGATTTGTATCTATACAGTTTAAAAATGTACTTCATAACATGAAAAACCTAAAAAACCTAATCAATTTGTTTTAGGAGAGTAGTGATGCTTATTCAAACTTACTTTATGTAGATATTGTTATTTACCATTATCATACCTCAAAATAAACCCCAAGTTTTAAAATAGTTGATTTCATCCAGCCAATACTATTTACCATTCCTCATTTTAACAAAATTGTTTAAATTGATGATGTTTCCACTCACTAAGGTTAGCAAATATATGAGAGCTATCAGAAAGTAAGATGAGAAATATAGAGACATCTATTAAAAATGCACTTTTGATGGAAAGTCTTTGCTTGATATATCAATAATGAAACATAATTTAAATGAATGTATAAAATTATTCAACACTTAGGGATACAAAGAAAGGTGTATAAAACTTATATATTAATGGAAATGAAATAGGAACTTAACAGCTATTCTTATGCTCACACAAATTTATTGAGCTTATTTGATATCTCAATGATACTTTAAAAAACTATAACTGTCATAAGGAGATTTTATATATATTAGAAAAACCTTAAGGATGTTAATTAAACCTTTCTTATATTGTCTGTCAACACACATGAACTTTGGAAATTTAATTCACCTTCTTAACTCCTTCCAATGATCCTCTACTGAATTTGACTGCTTAAATTGAGTCTTTGAAGTGAAGTTCTACTTTTTAAACACACATGTATACCTACTTTTGTTTGTGATATTTTCAGTAATATTGGTTCATTTCAGAAACAAATATACTCTTGTTTGAAATCCATCCCTGGATTTAATATAAAGATGCAGTAGTCTTAATACTGTATATATTGTTATTTCAAACTGATTTTTTCTTTTCAGATTTCATTACTCTCACTTGTTTTTAATATGGCACATGTGAACAGTAAAATTTTACAGTTTTAGAGGATGTTCCACCTGATCTTTTTCTCATTGATTATCTTATTGCTTAATAACTTCTTTAAAAATTAGTTCTAAGTCCTTGACACAAACCACTTTTCATAACATTTTAATTTTTCTTTTAATTTTTCCGTTTTAATTTTTTCTGATAATTTCCATGATCTCTGCATTTTAGCGTTTTTGTACTTGTATCCTGTCAGTAACTAAAGCTCTTTTAAACACAGCAGAAATTCCTCACTCTTACTACATTCAAATCCAGGAAATATGTATGAAAGTATGCAAATAATGGGTTTCAATTCTGAGTGGCTTGATTTTAAAAATAGTTTATTCCATTTTTGAGATTGATTTTCTTTACATTTTTTCCAAAGTATTTATATCAAGTAATGTTTTAGAAAATCCCTTTTTCAATTTGTTTTCTTCTCTCGGGTTTACTATAAATGTACATATGCTTTGAGGAAGATTACTTCCTCTAAATATTGCTTCTGAATAATATATTCCTTCATAAAGAAAACATGGAACCCAAGAGATGTATAGGTATAAATCACGTTAATCTTTTCAAAGCAGCTAGATCTAATCTAATACTTGAGATTGATATTTTTCTTTACAAAATAGATTCACTTTCCTTACACTTTAGGACACAGAAAGCAAGACACATAATATATGATGCTACAGTAGAGCTAAAAAGTCTGCTTGGATGTTGGAAACGGAAATTTCTCCTAAGGTCTCTTTATGATTATCTCCCATGAGACATCTCTCAGCTCTGAGGGACACAGCACAGGGAATATCCAGAGGATCTAGGTTACATGGAAATCTCCTTCATCCAATTCTGAGCAGAAACTAAATCTCAAGTCTCTTAGAAACATGCACTAATTTTTGATGCACAGTTGGAGCAATCTGTCATACTGTCTGAAGAATTGGTCTGAACAAATCTATTGGTTCAGATACAGTCAGGATAATGGGGTACTCCAAATTGAAATGACTTTTTAACAATGCTAAGAGTTGAGTCTTCAGTAATGGTCATCCTTGACCTTAGTTACCTAACAATAATGTATCTGTTGTAGTACATTTTTAAATCCCATTTCTCCTCTTGACAAGCTGAAGTGCATTACAGAAGCCATGCCTATCTTTTCACTCTTATGACAGGCATGGGGTGGGAAAGAGGGATTTCACAGTACCAAATCCCACAATGCTTGACAGGCACTCCATGGTGCAATTGTCAACATTTTTCTGGGAAAATAAATAACTTAAAAGGGAAAAAGATGTTTGAAACTATGTCAGATTGCAGAATACATTTAAAAGAAAACTTACCCCCCCCATGATTGATACATTTCATACAAAACAGTAACCAAAATAATAAGGACAAGATTGTCACATCCTAAAACTTCAGAAGAAAGAACACTTTAGCATGTTCTGAGGGCATTCCTCAAGGTTTGCATTGGACCAATGATGTCTGACATCTTTGTCAGTGACATGGATAGTGGGATCCAGTGCACCCTCAGCCAGTTTGCCATAGACACCAAGGGGTGTGATCAACACTCTGGAGGGAAGGAATACCATCCAGAGGGACCTGGACAGGCTTGAGAGATGGGTCTGTGCAAATCTCATGATGTTCAACAAGGCCGAGTGCAAGATGCTGCAGCTGAGCTGGGACAATCCAAAACACAAATACAGGCTGGACTGAGAATGGGGTAAGAGTAGCCCTAAGGAGAAAGATATGGGTGTCCTTACACAGAAGTAAAAATGTCCTCAGCATTTTGAAGCATTTACCTGTCTTCTATATCTTATACATGTATTTCACATAATGCATTAAGTAACTAAGACACTGTTATAGATAGTTTATAACTGAAGGACAAAATAACAATTGAGAAATGCAGAAGGATTTTGAATATCATAAAACTTACTAATTTCTGGAGCAAAAGAAGAAAAATAATGAAAACCATTATCAAGTTGGAATAGCACCTCAGTGGTAATGCTGTATAATTGCTTTCTATCCTTTTCGACAGAAGTGAAGCTCCAAAATATTGATCAAAGCTGATGACTAACACATAATGCTCAGACTGCAGCACAGTGTTACAAGTTCTCACCCTTGTAAGAATTGTAGTATGAACCAGCCTAAAGATGAATACTTTTTCTTAAACGTTTTTTTTTTTCAATTCAGGCAGATTGGATTAAAATGTCTGGCAGGAATAAGCTGTATTAGAACATCAGTGTCAATAGATACATCATGGGAAGTTGCCTGAAATGGAGAAAAATGCTCTGAACATTTTACATTACTGAACAATGTAAAAGCATAACTCAATGTCAAACTCCGGCTCCACAAAGAAGACATGCAAACCCTCAACTGACAAATTGCAAAATGAAGATATTTTAAATTAAACACATTAGCTGATCACATAATATACTTATGACTTTGCCTACTGTGATTTTATATGATTTGACATCAGTAAATTTGTATGGTGCTATTCAGATAAAGTAGGCTGAGAATTTTTAAAAAATTTTGGAACCCATTGGTTCCCATTGGAACCAAAACTGCCACAGGAATGTGTGCTACAATAAAGGAATTATTCATATGGAAACAAATAAGAGAAACATGATTAGCAGGTAGAGATGATGGGTTTTCATACCAGTTGTTATATTTTTATTTGTAAATATGAGTTTTTAATTAAAATCATTAACACACTACAAATAGAATTTAAAGTAAAACTGAATTAAAATTTTTGGGCAATGAGAATTAATTCTTTAATGAGTGATAGATTTTAAATTTTTAAACTATTTATTCACATAACTGATGAAAAAACAACTGCTTATAGCTGTTTATGGCTACTTAAACTTCACAATGATTTCTAATTCCTTTATAGGTCAGATTAGTTTCATTTAAATGTGTGTTTTTTTTTTTCTTCAGATTCATTACAAAACAGCTAATTGTAATACAATATGCTATTAAGAGATTCTCATTATAGTTCTGGGGAATGTTATTAATTTAATTTGTAAACATATGGATTTGTGGCTTGCAGGAATTTTAAACTCCGAGTGTCAGTAAATCATAGAGCACAAAACAGAAATTGTTTTCTAAACCGTGTAGAATACAACATCTGGTATAATAACTGAATCCTTTTTGTAAAGAGGTACATTTTGGGGGAAAAATTTAAATAACCTATCAAGACTATCTTTTAGCATAAACATGGTATTTGCTTTCCAGAATTCAGGGGAAAAAAAAAAAAAGGGAGGATTTTAAGAAAGTGAATTTAAAGTTGTTTAACTAGAACCTAACAATTTTAATGAAGAAAATAAGGCTGACACTGAACCCTAGAGAAATGGCTGGTCAAAAAAAAACTCACTCTGCCTAAAACTTCCAGATATTCTAAACATATCTTGCTATTCTATTTGCATGTACAAATATTAATTATGACGGGAAATTTGCTGGAAACTCTTTTTATAAGTAGTTTACAGGAATTTAACTACTTGAGTCTAAATATATTTAATTTCTTTGCAGCGTGACTTTCCCACAGCATTTTTTTTTTGTAAAGTGTACAGAGAGGATTCTAGTGCTACCTTTTCTAAATTAAAGGAAGATCATTATACTTTCACTTTCTTCAATTAATAGTTTTTCTGAAAGGTGGAATTTAACTACTTTGGATATAATAGGAATGCTCAATGAAGTATTTATTTCTTAGTGCTAAAGGCATAAAATGATGATAGGTGTTTGCTTCTGAAGCACTGGGTCAAAGAGAAACTCATTTTTGCACAGAGCTGTTCAAATTCATTTAGTCTTTTACTCTCAGTTAACATATCAGTTAAGAGGTCAGATAACAAACAATCCACTATAAAATGAGTTATTTAAATTTATAGCGCATAGACATTTCTGCCTTAAAAATACTAATCCACATCATGTGCAGTGAAACAAAATTTAGGGACTACAAGTTTAATTTTTTTCATTACTTAGTTTATTCCCTTTTCCTTTTTTCTGCCTTTATTTCATTTATTCTCTTTTTTATCTCTCTCTTTCTATACTTTTTGCAGAGTCATGGGATTATTAAGCATCCACTTGCTGCGTTTCTTACCCCACATTTGTGTTTGATCCATTCCTGAGGAGCTTACATTTCTGTACAGATTTTGGTGAAGTAATATGTCAGTCTTCGGTGACCCAGTCACCCCCTACCTGAAAATGCAGACACTGAACATGTTTTGCCCAAATCTAGCTCTTCCAGATATAAAACAACCCAGTGATGTTAAATATACATGGCTGCTTTGTTCTCTAACCACATTCATTATGTCTAAACTTGAAGAGCTAACAAAGCTCTCCAGAACCTGGTCTCAGATTCAGATTGTGACATTTATATACTCTTTTTTCTCCTCTTTTAGCCATGCAATAGCACAGAATTCAGCCAAGAACATAAGATACATAAATCTGAAGTTTACTTCTGTGTGATTTTCTTAGGAACAAATACTTTTCTATGTGACAACAGTGATAAAATCCAAAGGGTTATCTGAAAATCACGTGATGTAAGGCAAATCTACCCATACACAGGGTATAGTGTATTAATAGAAATAGAAAGAGAGATTCAATGTGCCAAAATGTGTTTTGTTATATTCACGACACACTTTTTTTTTGAGACTTCTTTAATTTGACTATGCTCCCATACAAATAAATCTAAATATTTCACTTGGGCCTCCAGGCTCAATCACACTGACAAAAAGCAGAAGGCTGCTGCCCTTTCTTCGCCATCCACAAATATCTGTCTCAAAATATTACTGCCATTTACAGTAGTTAGTTAGGGGCATTTTTCAAGTGCAATTGCAGCTGAAAAGGCAACAAAGAGAGGGAGCTTGTTGTTGCTGCTTGTAAAGGGAGCTGACTTGAATTGCTGTCTGGAATGCTGTATCAACAGAAGTCTTTTGCATTAATTGGTAGCTCATAGAGTCTTTAAGAAAATTGCTTGAGTTTACAAGACATGTAGCTTGCATGACCAAAGAAAAATGAAAAAGTATGTGAATCAGTTTCAAAGTTAATTATAGACATGGTACTTGCTCCCTACAGATTGATTTGTTGTTTTGAAGCTATTGATAGAGTTAGAAATTTGCATCCTCTGTGACACTATACTGAGCTAGACACAAATTACCGACATGATTTTCTTAATCCTAGTCATTTTTTTCCTAGTGGAAGTGAAATTCACCTGCTGAAATATAAAAAAATCTGCATAAAATTTGAAAGTTTACAATCAATATCATTAATGTATTGAGAAAGACTCAACATATGTATGTGAATAGCCCACCTTTCTGCAGAATGAATGGATTAGATTCAATATCTTCATTACAAAGTGATTTACTGGCAAGTTGGTTTCTCAAAATACATGTATAAATAGACAGTAACAATACTTTTAATTGCAAATTGATGGAATTGTTTGCTATTTGAAAATCATGGTCATAGAACCACAGAATCTGCTCACGTAGGGCCCCCTGGAGTGCATTACTGGATTTTGTCCAGAGGACTTTTGATGTCTCCAGGAAAGGAGACTCCACCTCTCTGGGAAACATCTTGAGACGTGCCTTGCTACTCTCACAATAAAGAATTTCTTCCTAACATCTATTCAAAACTTAATCTCTTTCAGTTTGAAGCTGTCCCCCCTTGCCCAATCTCTATATTCCATTGTCAAAAGTCCCTCTCCATCTTTCTTGTAGACTTCCTTTACTGGAAGTCTGGTACTGGAAGTCTGGTATATCATCTATTGCCTTTCAAATTAAAGTTAATTAATCAAGGAATTTTTAAAGTATCAGCCTTTCAAAACTCAAGCATATCAACAACATGAACAGGAAGAGTAATCTAGCTGACATTTATGATTACACAGGAAAGCAATTCAGTGGAACAAAGTCAGTGAGGCAGATCGTAGCAGCAGCAAGAAGTTCTGAAGTGGCTGAGTTCTGGATTGCATAGGAAGAGTGTGGCCACAAGGTTGAGGAGGTTACAATTCCCCTCTATTCTGCCTTGGTGAGATGGCATCACAAGTACTGTTTCCAGTTTTGGGCTGTCCAGTTCAAGAAAGAAAAGGAGTTACTGGACAGAGAGCACAGAGGATCTTTTAGTACATCTGTAACTGAGTTCCAAGTCAGTCAACGTTTTTTACCAAAGCTTCTGTCATTTCCTCTTTAACACAGGAGGAGCTTTTCTTCTAAAACAGTGAAAAAATCTAAATTTTTCTAAATTCTAAATTATTAAGACTATGTTTTAGAAACTTAGTGGGAATAAACTATTTTGTAAATGTCTCTCTCCTTCTTTCTTCACAAAGTATTTTCCTCAGGTCTCACTGTCAGACCAACACCTTCTGGTGAGTTCCTATACTGGAACATAATTCCCAAGCACAAGGATTTCTGTCTATGACTGTCTCTGGCGTGAAAAGGAATTACCAGAACCTTGTCAAACGTGTGCCAGTCAGCAGAACTGAAAGCACAGCTAGTCTCAATGCTCTTCTGGAATATCAATTTAAGGCATTTTTGATGGAAAAAATTCTTATTTTTTGAAAGAAAAAAATTCTTAAGGGGTTATATGGTGAGATGGTAATTATTGCTTTGGTTTCACTTTTTTTTTTTCAATCAACTATATCAATTTGCAGTTTTCTAAGGTGAATTTCTTTTATCTGTCCATGTTTTTAATGTGACACACTGTTTTTATTTTTGAGATTGACATTGTTGTGTCTCAATAAAATTTCTTTAGTTTTTAATTCAGCATTTTTTACAGAATCTGTTTATTTAGTGTGTGTGTAATCTTCACTGAGAATATATTTAAGATTGCTATTACTTCTGTCTGGAGGAAGTTATCTACCCATTAAACAGTGAGCAGTCTTAGTTACCTTGTGACCAGCCCCCTATAGAGTCAGATGGACTTTCTAGTAGTAGAGTGCAATAACAATATTTATTTTTCCCATTCTTTTCACACAATATATTAGTTAAAATTTCATCCATCTATGTTCAACCAAGTTTCTTATCTATATTTTTAATTGAATATTTTTTTCACTTGTGTTCAGTATATGCATTTCAAAGACACATATGGAAATGATCACATGTAGACAGGGATCATTGTTGATAATAATACATTTTCTCTCTTCTGTGAGAATGATACTGCTGTTCTGTAAATGGATTGTGAAGTTGGGTTTTGTTGGCTTTTTTTTTACTTTCCAGAAATATTTTGGTGATATCAAAGCCACTTCTGCTTTCCTAGAAGTTTTATTAAGCACCAAAAAAGAATTATGCTCTCTTAACACTTCAGAGAAACATTATATTAATTTATGTGGTCAAGATTGATTAGAATGCAGGCACTTTAGAAACTAGGAGCATGATGATGATGAAACAATAATTTTCTAAATGAACACTGTCAGTCCTATGCACATCCATGAGGCTATATTAATGTTACAAATGATGACTCATCTAAGAACTGGTGACTCAAGTTTTTAAAAGAGACTAAATGATTTCACTGATTCAGATTTTTATGTTTGATTCGGCTCTTCAAATATGACTAAAACAAGAAATGCTTCATTTCCCACTCCACTGCGCTAGACATTCTCCTTACATGAACTGTCATAGTTAAGTTAAAAAATTAAATTAAATTGATGATCCATAGCTCATCTGCAGTGATTTGGATAACATGATTGTTAAAACAGCAGTTTTATTTTTTTCTCCTTTCTGTGAAGCTTCATTAGTAAATTTTATTGTCTAGATAGAGAACAGAAAGAACTTAAAGTGGTGACATTTCCTACTGTATCATCATACACCTATACTTTCCCAAATTTACCAATTTCCCTCTCCTTAATTAAAATATAAGCATTTAATAAATGCCTAAAAGATCACTTCTAGCTATTAATATCAACACCTGATAATGCTAAACACCAGCACTTCTATTTTGATAACTTTGATAGAAGTTGCCGTGTCACAGTTTAATACTTTTGATAAGAGTATTTGTTGGCTGATCTTTTCTAGGACAGTTATTTTCACACTATTATCTTATACTCTGATAGATTGTCTCCCACATCTCCATACTGCAAAATAAATAGGCAGAATTTTTGTTACAGCCTCAGTAGTGTCAAATCACTTCAAATTGGAAAAAGGGAAGCTATAAACACTATAAAAATAAACACTATTTTTAAAAAGTGAGATTTGGGGAACTACAGTCTCACCTCTGTGCCTGGGAAGGTCATGGAGCAAGTCTTCTTGGAAATTATGCTAAGGCACATGGAAAATCTGGAAGTGATTGCTGACAGCTGGAATGGCTTTACCCAGGGTAAATCTCGCCTGACAAATCTGGACCCTCCTATTGATGGGATTATGGTGTTGTTGGATAAGGTAGGAGCAACTGATGTCATCTCCCTGGACTCGTGCAGAGCACTTGACACTGTCCTGTGTGACACCCTTTCCTCTAAATTGGACAGACATGGTAGTGAACAATGCAGCATCCAGCTGGGGATCACTCACCAGTGGTGTCCTTCAGGGGTCTGTGCTGGGGACAGTCTTGTTCAATATTTTTATTGATAACATGGATGACAGTATTGAGTCTTTCATCAGTAAAGTTGCAGAGGACTCTAAGCTGGGAGCATGTGTCAATCTGTTGGAAGGCAGGAGGGTTCTGCAGAGAGACCTGGAACAGTTGAATGGATGGACAGCGTCCAATAACATGAAGTTTAATAAATCCAAGTGCCAAGTCCTGCATTTGGGCCACACTAACCCCC